>VZRF01007209.1:0-223402 GCA_013396875.1 Vireo altiloquus
GAGCCGTGCCGCGCTGCGGCGGTGCGTGTAAACAGCGTGTGTGGATGGCACAGCGCGTAAACAGCCGCCTCCGGGGGCGACGCGCGAGCGAGACATCGAATACAGGGAGGATGTTTAACCTCCCCTAATTTATCACAGGCCGGGTTTTATTATTCCTTTCCCATGTTGAGAAGCCTTAAAAGGAAGTAGATTGTGTGTTTAGTTTGGTGCATATTTCAGATTTTTGCCCGTTTATTGAGCTGGAATATGGTTGTGAAATATGGTAGAAATGCCTTTGCAGTGCTGATGCACCATCATTCGTCTTATGTGGGTTTGGCAGAGCAGCGTTAAGAATGAACTTGAAGCTTT
This sequence comes from Vireo altiloquus, assembly GCA_013396875.1. Taxonomy (NCBI): domain Eukaryota; kingdom Metazoa; phylum Chordata; class Aves; order Passeriformes; family Vireonidae; genus Vireo; species Vireo altiloquus. The sequence continues at coordinate 349 of VZRF01007209.1, forward strand.
ATCCCAGTGGCATACATTCTCCCCATACCGTGAGTAAAGTCAGTATATGCTGATCAGAGCCCAGCTTGGACTGCAGAGGCACTAGAAGGGCTTTTGCCTGCGTGGTCCAGCACGGTGTTGACAGAAGCTCTCCATCCCCAGGCCGATATCATCCTTCTGCAGAAGGATGATGTTGAGCTTGTCTAAGGTGGCAGTAGAGACCCACCTGGGAAGGTCTTGCTGGGTTACTTCTTAAGCAACAGAGGCAGAGACTCATCTTTGTCTCTCATCTTTGGCCCTCAAACTCTAAAAAACCCTGTTGTGCTGAAAACAAGATTACTTTGCAGTTTCCCACTGCAGAACAACTGTGTGCTAATGCTTTTCACAAAAGCTCTTAATTAAAAGCTTATTAAGTTTTTCTTCCTGCTTCTGAAGATCTTAATTCAGTGGGCTGCCTTGCTTCTAGGAACTCAGAGAATGCAGTACCTTGCCAGTTTTTTTACAAGTCTCTCTGACTCTCTATGCAAATGTTAGGTGGGAGCAAATGGCGGGGGGGGGAGCATATGTATTTTTGGCAGGAACTTGACATTCAGTGTTCTTAAATTTAGAAGTTCTGGCACTTTCAAACTTTTAGGTGGATGTGACCTCTTTTATTCGCTGTTCCCTGCTGCAGTACTAAGTTGATAGAAAAATATGATTTCAGGACTGTTTTCAAGGATCTGTATCTAGGCTGTATGCATTTTGCTAGATACATGACAACTTTGCCTATGATTTAATTTATTTTTAATGAGCTAATTTTAACTTAATCTGTAGTGGGTGGTATCTTTGCAGGGAGCCATGGAGAAACAAGGAACCCTGCCAAAGTTTGGCAAAAGAGCCATGTGATCTTCAGAGGGTGTTTGGCTCCCTTACTGAAGACAGTGATGCATCTTTGCAGAAACTTGCCTACATCTGTCTTGCTTACTGTCTGCTGAGACTGAAAGCTGTACCCCTTCTCAGCAGAATTTTCAGTCTTAAGATCTCAGATATTTTGAGGGTTGGATGTCATTTGTCATCTCTAAGACCTGTTCAAGTCCAGTCTGATTGTACAAATGCTGTATTAAATGGAAGTTCTCCCTCTGGAGCGAACTGACTGATAGGAGAAATGACTGCTTTGTTTCCTTTATGTTTTGGTTCCTCAGTCTCTGTATTATTTTACTAGAATTAGGAAGGAAAATGAGAAGACCAAGGATCCCCTTTCAGTGCTTGTTTCCTTGTTAAGATTTAATTCAAGTTTCTGGGCTGTGCTCTGCTACAGCAAATTTTAATTGCTCAATTGCTAGTGCGTAAGATGCACCATTAGAATATAACAATATCTCTTGGACCCCCTTTGTAGATGACTTTGTTGGAAAAACTTCCCTGTTTCTTGGCTGGATATGAAGAGAAATTGCCTTGCTCGGTGATGGAGTTTGAAACCTCTACCATTTTTTTTTGAAGAGAGGTGGGAGATCAAATAACACAGGCAGCACCGCTCAGAGCTCGGTCTTACGCACTCCTTGCTTCTGATTGCTACTTCCCTTCCTGTTTCTTGTCTGACAAACTGAATTTCCTCTCCATTGTTGGATTATCTACCTAAATCTCAAACAGACATCCTTTGCAGAAACATTATTGGCAAATGTTGTTGACCTTGGAAGAAGAAAGCTTTAGGGTGTATTCACTTCATTCACCTCTGTTGGACAGAGAGGCATAGCCTCAAATCTGTTTAAATCACACCTATTGCTGCTTTACCTAATACGATAAGCTCTTTACTACAGATGAAGTTGATTTTTCTGGCTCTCAGATAGGAGACATTTCCCTTTTCTGCTTCACAGGCACTTCCTGCTACCGCTGCCCTCCTTCCTTTGCTTCCCATGTTCTGTTCTATGTAGAGGTTTGCTTATTGTGAGGAAAGCGTCGCCACAGACTGGTGGCATGTGAGGCAGAACCAAGAAGCAGCCAAGACAAAGCAAGTCGAGAACGAAGAGCAGATCAAGTGAAGTACAGAAAATAACAAGAACGTTGTAAATTAAGGATGTGACTGAGAGGAGGGTGTGTGTCTTGACTTCACAGGGGAGTGGTAGGGTCATAGCCAGTGTTTGTGGTTTGTGTGGTACCTGGTAAGGGAGGAGTACAGGAGATAATGGAAGGCAAACATTCTAGGCTTTCCTGGCAGTTACTGCTCTGTTTTCCCTGTACCAGAAACTGGCGTTAATAATGTTCCGTGAGCCAACGCAGGTGGACATTGTGCTTCTGTCAGCCCATTGATCCAAATACTTTTCTGTCTTGCAGAGGAAAGGCAGGTGCCAGTACTACGGAAATAGGTTAGCACTTCCTGAAAACAGCATTTGAATCCTTCAGTAAAGTGTATTCTCTCAGCAAGAAGACTATTTCTGAACTTCCATTGAGTGTGAAATCCTTGAACTTATGATAATTTTACCAAATATGCAATAAATAGTCAACTGGAAAATTGAAGTACCAAGCTACATCCTAACTTAGATAAAATGGTCTCGATATATATAAGAGGGTAAAGTAGTTTTCCCCCTAATTTCGAGGGAAGTTGAGATCTTGACCTTAGGTGAAGACTTTCTGTCCAGCTTGTTGTATGTGACCAAGGATTTCTCTGCAACAGGGGTTTGTGGATATGTGTCAGTATTCACTAAAAGTACTCATTACCTACCGCAGTGAGATAGTGCTTAGACCTTGTATGAAACTAGCAGAATGTTGTCAAAAAGACATTGACATTCTTGAACTGTTAGTTTAGACCTGGCCCACTCATGCAAGTATGAGCCCTTCAATGTTCTTATATATCTCATGAATGCCTGCATCTTGTTTGTGCATCTGCTGCTGTGGTGTGCTCACAGAGAAGCCTGTTGTGTGTGTGTTGCTTCTCTCTAAATACAGCTGCGTTCTTTCAGTTTGTTGCAGATAGAACAGATCTTGTGAAGGAGGTAACTGAGTGAGGTGAAAGGGAGTAGCATAGGAGAAAAGGAGTGTGGATATAGAGGAGACATGTGAAGGGAAATGAGTGTAAAGGATAAAAGAGTACAGGAAGGAGGACAGATAATGATAGAAAACTTCATCCTGTATGCTTCTCATCGATGCTTCGTAGCATTTGCCAGTGGAGCATTTTGGAGTTGTAATTTCTGAAAAAAATCTGGAAGTATTCTGAACCTGTAGCTCTAGCTGGAGTGGGCTTGGGTCTGCAAGAGCAGGGGCTGGGCTTTACAGCCAGACTTCCCTGGCAGATGCATCCTGAATCTGAGTGTATGGGAAGCAAGTGGAGCTGTGTTACTCTGAGTGAGAGCCTGCAGACTAAGGCCTGGTACAAGGTTTGCATGCTGGTAACTCCCATTGCCAGGTAAAACGTTTTAGAGCTGTTGGGGTCATCAGCTCTCATAAGGATGAGTATTTTAGTCTTCCTTAACAAAATAATACATTTTACCATGCGTCTAAACTTTTAGAAGAATAATTATTCTTCCCACCATATGACTGATTACAGGAAGCATATATGTACAGATGTTGCAAATCTTTGGAAACAGTGCATTTCTGTTCTTTGGGGCAGCTTATAGCTAAGGTACCCTTACTGCAGTGTTGCAAACTGTGCAGAATCCTGCAACTATAATCAGTTCCTGGGAATGCCTCTGCACATTTTATACAGGGTTAAGAAGTCCAGATTAACTCTGTGCTTTACCTGGCTTTACCATGTTGTATCTCTGAGTTTTCTGTAACTTCCTTCCAGCAAAATAAAATGTGATTAGAAAGAATTTGATGCCTGGAATTTCTCCTTGCCATGAGTAGAACAAGTCTCTAAGGTGGAAATTACAGCTAGCAGTGGAGACAGAGAGATTTGCTGAGAATTTGTTCTTCCACTGATTCACTGTTGTTAAATTCATTGTGTTGAAATGCAGTGCTGGGTTGACTGCTAAAAGGTTAGGCATTGGACCTTTCTATAATTCTGATTTGTGTTTGCTTCAGGTCTTAACCCTTGGCAGTCTGAAGCTTGGATTCAGACTTAAGAAGAATTTTTAAACAATTGTCTAGTCTTTAAGAGTTATAGTAAGACTTCAGAATGAAATAGCTTTGTATCAGGGATTTTGAAAATACTTGGCCTTCTTGGAGTCTCTTCTGTTCTTTTTCCAGCTCTTTTTCTACATTTTCTCTGCGATGACCAGTGTTAAGGGAATAATTTTTCAGTTTGCTAAGCCTTTAATTTTTCATAGTGCTCTTTCAAAAACCAACTTGTGGGAGGGTTTTTTTGTGTCGCACTGAATAGAGTAGGTATTGATCTCTAAAAATCTCAAAAATTTAATTTTTTTATTTTTCCCCTTTCCCACCTACATTTTGTCATGTCCCTAACAATTCTTTCAATACCGTAGTTACTTTTTCCATTCTTTCGGCTGGAAACTGCTGCCTCCCACAGCAGGGCAGGTGGAGCAAAATGTGTCCTTACGCTTCAGCAACTTTAGTGCAAAGTTCAGTGGCTCAATTTAAACTGTTGGCTTGACATTTCTGAAGAGTGTTCACTTGACTTGGTCCATTGACTTTGCTTGGGAGGTCGTAAACTTGAACAGCAGTGTGGTAATATCTTCAGTCACCAGAGCTACTTGCCGTGTTCTTTGTGCCATTTTTCTGTTACATTTTTTACCGTTGAGTGCTAAGTGCTAGTGCATTGTTAATTCTGATAACAGTTCTGTAAGTATTAAAACTCATTGAACATTGCGTAATTTCTTTAAAAAAGGGTTCTCAGGTATTGTCTTGTGGAAGATGCTGCACAAAAAATGTAAAATCTGGGATAAGTCTTCCTGTCTAGGTCCAGAAGTCTGTAGAGCATTTCTTAGCATTTCCACTTTTGAAAGCGAGTGTTATCTGCACAAGAGAATTATCTCATGGCTGTCTTTTCCCTGCCAGGTTTTATGGGTCACTTTTTCAAGTTCAAAATTGTACAGTATCACACAGACAGTTACAGCAACAATTAACATGATACCAGTAGATGATAATATCTGTAGAAAAGTCTTGTATATATATCTATGTTTAAAAGCTGGTGTCACAGCTAGAAGCTGGAACCTGTGACACTTAACTCCCTGTGTACTCATGAACTTGCTTTGTTGTCCGGTCACATGTTTCTACGAACATGGATGAACATGGTCCTCAAGGTTTTCTAGTGATCATAACTTCTACTCCTGAAGTGTGGGTGGACCATCCATCATTATTTCTGAGAAGTGTTTGGAACTGCTTCCCTGCTGAATGGAAAGCAATGGTGCTCCATATAAACATGACAGTTATAGGCAGGAATACAGCATTTTAACTGTAAATGATCTACACTGCTGTCAAAATAGCTGTCTTAAAAGAGCAATCCATGTAACCACAGTTTGGCCTCCTGGATTCCAATTATGCTAAATCTTTTCTTAGATGATCTGCTTTTCCCTTGTTGTATTTAGTGCACAGGAGTGGTCTAATCTGGAGATGAACTGTTCAGTAAAGACCATCAGTGAGTGTAACAGCTTTATTTGTTGCAGAAATTGGAAGTTGTACAGCGATCAAAGCTGCAGATTAAAGGAAGAGGAGAACAAAGCTGTTTTTTTAATTGAGATCTGCATCCTTCCAGAGGTCTGTGACACAACCCTACCACTCCCCAGAGTTTCTGTGTGGTGCAAGGCAAGTCTTTGAAATTTTCCATTTGCCATTGGTCAGTACAATATTCCTCAGGTTTTTTGTGCCTGATTTAAGATCGGGTTTCAGTTTCATAGGAAAGGCTAAGCCCTCCCATCTATAACTGCATATTATGTAAAAGGCTGTATACTTCCAAAATTGCATCATGGGTGTCTTGAGTTGAACACCCAAGTTAGTTGGTACTTTATTCTTTCTGCAGAAGCTGTCTGGTTCTCCCTTGAAATCTGCATCCAGTGTCTCTCCCATTCCTGGAGAAGGTTCCCAGGTGTTGAGCGGGCATAGAGACTGCTTCCCTTGGTTTTCCTCTTTATGCTACTTGTGCCGTCTCTTTAGTCTGCCCATTCTTGGCAGTTTTCCAGCTCTTTACTGCAATGATTCCTCTCAGCCAAGTTGTTTCTGAACTTATTTCTACTTCCAGATGTCAGTCCTGGTCTTCTGACAACTCGCCAGTATTGCTCTTCAGTTACTTCTCCTGTTCCTCTGGTTTGGCCATTTTTACCTATGTTTTTGAATTTTATATTTCTTTCTTGTTCCTGAAGACTTGTCATAGAAATACAACTTCTGTTGGCCAAGTTCAATATTCAGCCAAACTGATAAATTATTATTATGAGGAAGTGTCTTCTGAACCCCTTGGGGTGCCTATAAGGCAGTGCATGTGCAGTTGTGTTACCTGTGGAAATCAAGAGTACTCATTCTTTTGGCATCTCTGGAGATTTTAGTTGTGAATTAACCTCTACTGGATCTGTGTTTATTGTGACTTTTTAAAGGATTGGAATAGAAAGACAGACAATTGTTTTGGGTTTTTTTCATATTATGCAAAACATTTTTTCTTTAGATCTAACTCTTAGTAGTAGCTGAACTGTTTGAGCAAAAACTGATGATTGGTCTTTAAAAAACAGTCTAAGACAAACGTTCAGCATGAAAAATTTCTGGGCACACACTTTGGAAAAGTGTAAGCAGATGAATAGTCTTTTAAGAAGTGGTGTTGAGCGGGCATAGTTAAGGTAGAGATGCCATTGGTCCCACCTTCTGGTGGCTCCTCTCTTGCTGAACAATTAGGAAATGCTTTACAAACTGTTCATTCACTTCATGGGAGCCAATGTATCTCAACTGTCGTTCAGTGGCATGGCAGCGTAATGTTTGACATGCAGCGGTATGTAAGAGGTTTCTAAAATAGCGTGGGACTAGTGTTGGCATTTAAATGACTTGGCTGTTAGAAAAGTAGAGGAAATCTTGTGTTAACAAGGAGCTGCTTTCACTGTAAACAGAGATTTTACTTCCCTTCCCCTTTTGGTAAGAGTAGTGGAAATGTTGAAGTGCATCTTTGCTTTGCTGTACAACAAAACTCTTTCTCTTCCCAAGCAATGTATCTGCTCTTACACAACTGTGAGGAAACATTTGTTGAGCAATAACCCACAATGTATGGTTGGTGCTATCTAAGTTGTCTGCATTACTTAGAGTTTTTTAATTCAAGTAATAGACAGACTTCATCTTAGAAAGTTTGTGAAACTTGAGAAAACTATATATGCTCCAATTGTTTTCTACAATATGTTTCATTTGGCAAGATCAGATTACCCAAGAATACGTGTTCCTGTTAGTTTGACCCAGTCTATATTTAGTGAATTTACTCTTTTCAAGAAGTATCAGTAAGAACGGTATTTCTGCTAGAAGTACTAGTGGCTGTGGTAGCAGTGCTAGCGACACAGACATCCAACATGAGCTATGGCTTTGCAGCTTCACTTGATCTAGAGATGGATATGGAAACAAGCCTTGTTAATTCTCTTTCAGGTTCTCTTTGTGATTTCTGTGTCATGGTGTTTTTTGAAATGTTCTGTATTTATATGAATGGCACATTACAGTTCTGTGTTCCCAAGAGGCTTTCAAGCTGGAAGCAAGCAATCTTTTATGACCAGAAGATTGTATACTCTATAAAAGGAAAACACAGCAAAATATAATCAGTCAAGAAATCTATGTGAAAGCTCCTACAGAGAGTTTACAATGAGAGTTGTGGATGTATGCACTCTATGCAATTTTGAGAAGATTTCAGACTAAATCTCATTAATATATTGAATGAACATGCCTATGTAAAATACTTAGCAATTCTGTTGTATAACGTAGGTAGCCCAGTTACAGCAGAGCAATAAGTATCCAGGTGCTCTCAGAAACTGTGATCTTCAGCACCCTGCAGGCTTGGATGTGAACTGAGCAATTGTATTAAAATTTCATGGATGAAATGAGCATACTGCTGAAAATGGATGGGTGGGATGTAAATAAAGGCATTAGAAGTCATCACAAGGCCACTGTTTGCACTTGGTGTATGTATTGTGCTGCTTTTCAGTGAGTCCATATATTCCCAGCAGGGATAATATTGCCCTTGGAGAAGAGATGCTGTTGGAGAAGCAGCTCAGCAGTTTGGCTGCTGAGCACAAGGAGACTTTTAGAACTGTTCTAAAAATATTGCTTTCCAGTCCTAGAAGAAAGCAAGTACTTGGGGCATCAATATGTGGGGAATGAATTGTGAGGATCAGTGTTTTTCTAGAGACATTTCCCCTCTCAGGAGGAGCAGTGAAAACTTCTAATGTTTTGTTATGTAAATGTCACGTCTCACATAGACCTGGCATAAGAATAGAAATTCTTTATTTCTCTGGTCCTCTTAAGTTTCCTCCTTGTTCTGTTTCCATCCTTGTCCTTTCAAACTGAAATGGTCCTGTTGCCCTGAAGGGACAAAAGCACATTTTCCCCCTTGTTTCCCTTACCTCAGAGTTAACTCAGGGTTCTACAGCTTGGAAAGTAAAATGTTTAATTCCTACTCTTGGAACAGCAGGGTGCCATTGTATTACCATCTTGCTGTAGCAGTGTGGGTTGCTTTGAACATCTCCTATTTAGGGCTGAAATGCTACAATCTCCAGAATGTGTTTGCTCCTGAGGCATCTGCTGCTGTGTGAAGAAAGAAGGCAAACAACATAGTCTTCTCCGCTGCTGTGTGTATATGAACAGGATAGTTCATCCCCGGAGTTTTCGCTTGAACCTGTCTTCCACACCGTGTCTGTCAGGTGGGGGCTGGAATACCTCTGCACCGTGGTAGAGTAGTTCTTCTGCAAGGATGCCTGTGAGAGCTTTCAATCTGAGAGTGGAAGTTTATAAGTGCACCTTTTTGCCCCTCCCATTTCCACTTACTCTGGAAATTTGCATTTGGCATGGGCACCTGGTGAGCTGGATTGGTGAGATTGGTGGGAGGGAAAACAGTTCTTTGAAACTGGTTGTCAGAATCTAGTAAAAGTTTATTTTAGGAGAAGCCATAGTAGACATATCTTAAGTAAAATAAGTCATGAGCCTAAGTTTTACATGCAGTAGTTATAAAAAGGTATCAAGAAACATATGTGGCAGTGGTATTATCAACCTTGGGCATTTGGAAATCACAGGAAGCCTTCAGAATTGTGAGACTTGTTGAAATAATCCTTGTCATAGACTTTATATTTGTCTCCCAGCTTTGGGAGATTTTACATAGCTCTCCATTAAAAAGAGTAAAATAGCATGCAGTGTGATCACCTGAAACCTCTTCCTGAAACCCCTCCTGTCTAAAATTTTTTTGTGTCTGTGAATGGTGCTGACACATGCTAACGTGTCCTGCCCTCTTAATAAGTTGACATGCCGTGCATGTTTACAAACTTTATTCTGATACCAGTATGGTGAATGATTTTGACTTTCCTATGTGTAATGCATGCTGCAAGGACCCGTGACTTTCGGGAAAAGGCTGAGTATTTTGAGACTTGTAAAATTATCAGAAGCCCCAGTGAATCCTGAGGGAGTATTTGTTGGAGTTTCTACAAGATCTCTGGGTTTCTTTGAGGCCCTTCATAGTGCTTATGAGAATGGACAAACCCCACTTTTATATAGGCTTCTAGATATGTCTGGATTTGTTTCATTGTATGTGGTTCATTGTCTTAGGGATTCATTTGCAAAATTATGCAAAGGATACCAGTTTGATGCTGACATCAATATCTGTATGTATTGCATCTACTTGGAGCTTTTAGAAAGTGATGAGTTAGTAAAATGCAGACAGGCCCATTTTGTGGTATTTCTGCAGCAGAGCAATATCAGGAGCTGTACAGTTTCTGAAATAAAGATTTTGAGATGAGTGTTTCATGGAAAACATTTATTTTCAGGCTGTTCCCATACTGTGGCCCTTCCTGTCAGGGTGAGTGCCCTCCCAGAAGCATTCCAAGGTTCTAAACTGCTGTGTACTTCAGCCATTTGTGAGGTGGTGGTGCCAAGGAGAAAGGTGTGGAGGGAGCAATGTTGGGGCAGTGCCGTGCTCCCCTTGGCATGCCTTTTGTAGTTAGAGTGTCTCTGGAGCTCCAGGCTTTATGGTTTTCCCAAACCTAACCCTAAGCATAACCCTAATCAGAGGAGTAAAATCCACATTTTGTGAGGCTAAGGTTCCCAGGGCATGGGTGGTGCCAAGCAGAAAGATATGGAGGATAATGTTGTGGCAGTGCCGTGCTCCCCTTGGCATGCCTTTTGTAGTTGCAGTGTCCCTGGAGCTCTGGACTTTTGGTTTTATCCCCCCCTAGCCCTAAGTGTAGCCCTAACCCCAAAGAGGAGCAGTAAATGCTGCCTTTTGCTGAGGCTGAGGGTCCCAGCACATGGGTGGTGCTAAGGAAAATGGTGTGGAGGGAGCAGTGTTGTGGCAGTGCTGTGCTCCCTTTGGCCCAATACTTTCCATCTGAGACCTATTACTGAGATTTATAAATTAGAGCTTGTGAATAGTTGGTACAATTTAAACTGTGAGATCTAAGGATTGGAGGAAGGAAGAAAAATCCATCTATTTTTTTGCCTTTTTTTTTCGTTTGGTTGGTTTTTTTTAGCATCCAGGTTAGAGAGTCCATGAAGGCACCCTCTAGGGAGGGTAATGGTTGTGTGGCTCTGAAAAGAGGAGAGCTTCAATTTACCTAAAGTACTGCAAGACCTTGGGAATAAAAAAAAAAGAAAATATAAGTGTTACTTCTATATGTAGAAGGCAAAGGGGATTTTTTAAAATAGCCCCCTTCATTGCTGCAGTTATGATTCTAGATTAGGATTAGACTAGAATTTAGATCACTTGAAACAGGGAAGCAATGAAGGTGGCAAGAGATATATACCTGAACAGAAAGGGTAGTTGCAGAGCCCAAGTTGAGAGGCATGGTCTGCCTGTGAAAGGTTGACAGGATTATATATGAGTTCTAGGCACACAGACCTTAAAAGACCTTGACATTGGTTTATGGGGAAGATAGGGAAAATATAATTTATCTGTCATTTTGGTGATGTTGCTGGGAAGGAGATAATGGAAGACACTGTAGAACTGTGATTGAAGATCAGGAGAAGGTAAAGAACTGCAAGAAGGAAGACTTGAAAAAGCAAAAAAAAGTCACCCAAACAACCCACTAAAAAAGGAGAAAAAAAAGAAAAAGAAAGGGAACTGTGAACTCTGAGGGAATTTCGGTACTAGTGCGTTAACAGAATTAGCAGTCAGAAAGTGAAAGTACGCAAAAGTTCAGAAGTTGGGAGATTTGCATTTCTCAGAAAGAAAATGAAAGGAGAAGCAGCCCTCTGCACAATAAATTTTCAAAATACTGAAGTAATGCTTGAAAGGAGTACCTTCAAGGTACTGTGTGAATTAGAAGGTCCAGTATAGAGGCTGTGTAGAATTTTTTTAAGTGATAAGAATTTGCTCTACTTTCAAAAACAGCATGCTAAATTATAAAAGGAAGAAAGAAAACTTAGAAGTAGAGCAGGAGGCTCCCATGTTGACTACTATAGATACCTAAATCAAAGAAAACCATTAATTGTAGCTGATGCATATAGAAATAATATTTCAGTCTGCGTGGTTATCCTAAAATACTCTCAGCTACTTTGATTTTAGTGATGATGATTACTAATATGAAAACTTCTTTAATGGCTACCCTATGGGTAGAGAGAAGTATGCAAATGTAATTAATTTCCAGAGAGGAAGAAAGATGACTTAAAAATAAAACTATGGTTGATAGTTGACTATGTCTTCGACAAGGCATTGACACCAAGGAAATGATTTGTTATATTGTTGGTAACTCTGCATTCTCAATTTCGTCTTTCCTATTTCCATCAGCTGCAAGATACATATCATTTTCTACTCTTTTGGTCCAAATGAACAGCGTTTTACTTCTGACAGGTGCTTGGTTAGGCTGTTTGTCAAAGGGAAGCACTTGTGGCTGGAAATATATGTTGAAGCTGGAAGTTTGCTGCGTTACTAAAATGTTGACTTGTAATCCTTCCTGTCAGGTGGGACTGAGTACCATCACATATGGGGTATAAAGGGTTTTTTTGTTTCCTAATGAACCAAAATTAAGCAACATCCCACAGGTAATAAACAATTCTATCTTCTTGGAGACTAGGCAGCATGAGAGGGAGTTCTAGTCAGCCTCTGTCTCTGAAGAGCTGCTTCCTGACCTTCCCAAAGGGTTAGCCTTCCCAAGCTGTCAAATGGAAGTCAGTCCCCTTCCCCATCCTGTCACTTGCGTCCCTGTTAGCTTTTGAACAGCTGTTGTACCTTTTTACAAGATGAATGGGTGTGTGTGTAGGAAGGGTTTGGTTAACAGTTTAAATGCATTGTGCAGGTGGGTGACTGTAGAGAAAAGTTTGGGGGATTTTTTTGTTTGCTTTCTTTAGTGGAGATACTTTGTAATAGAGTCTTGCATTTATCTGAGATTATTGTTTGCTGACAAGAGTGGAATGATAAAATGGTGCAGGATATATTTGTGCTCTCCTGTTGCACTATGTGTGGTTGGAAATAATCTGGGTGTAGACCTGGTTTTCTCCTAAGTGATGTGTTGCACGCAGCTGAGAGCAAGTGCTGTGAGTAAGGCAATGGGGGGATAGGTTGAAAGGAAGATGAAGCTACATGTTTCCTTGTTATCATTGGATAGTTTTGTTGGGTTCTTTTACATGTTTTTGGGAATTCATTTAATATTCTTCAATAAGATTTAGTGAAGTTTACTGGGAGAAAAAGCAACTGCACCTCTATGTGTATATAGAATGTGCTTATATTTATTAAAATATCAGCACAGTTGATAACTCATCTCTTTTTCTGGCAGCTCAGCTAAAGCCATTTTCCATGTTGCCTTTCAGGCTCATTTCCGTCTGATTTTTGCACTCTGCCATATGCTGTTCAGACCTGTTATTCTGTGTCTCTGTGCTCCAAATGTTAAAAAAAGTCCCTTCCCAGAGACCTCCTGTCACATTCACATGTGAAAGTGGTATTTTGGTACTGATGACTGTGTATGACATTGCATTTATCAGATACTGAATTCCTCTGCAACACCCAGCATTGGGTGCTAGCAGAGGTGGAAATGAAGGCAGAGTTTAGGCTTAAGAGGGATGTTCTGGCGGTAATGATCAGTGTGGAAGTCCTTGAAATGATAGATATAATGAGTAAACTTGGTAAGATGAGTAGCCGGGAAACAGTCTTCTCTCTGAACAGGAGGGGCATTAAGCTGGAGTGGGAGCTCTGTGATGTCCCCATAAAGATGATTTTTATTGTAAAACATGGTGGTGGGTGATGGGAGGGGCATGCAACACATGGGAAGGCTTTGGAAATGTCATTTGTTTTCTCTTTCAGGCTGACTGGCCTATTTTTCCTCTGGAAAGGATTTGCTAACAACTGTATGTGTGAAAATCCTCCAAACAAAGGCATAGCTCCATGTAGCAGCAGTAGTCCCTACCTCTTGCAGCTGGAATTTCTCTTACATCTGTTTGTATCTAAAGTCTCTTGCTGTTTGACCTCCAGGGCTTAACTGAATTTCCATATTCAGAGCACTAGATGTTGGCTTTCAGATGGAGGTGGAGACAAGTTCTCTAATAAACAGCCACAGAAGATCTGCTGCTGTCTGCACCTTCACTTTGCTGATAACACAGCTTTTAATATCATGCTCTTAATTAACTTGATACCCTGCTTCCATTTCTTGGTGCCAGAAGAATGCTTTGAAGCAAAGTGGGTTTGCTCCTGTCCTTGGAGAACTGATTTCAGTCAAAGTTTGAAAGGAAAGAGGAGGTGTGGGGGAGAAACATTGTTGCAATTTGATAACATATTTAAATAATTAATGTGAGAAGGTGTGTTGTATCAAAACCAATTGTCTATATTTGTATACAAGTCTTAGTTTTTAATTTGTTGTTAATGTAAAATGCAACACTTCAGTTTTGCACCGAGTGTCTATTTTTAATATGCTCAGTTTTATCCTCTCTAGAACAGGGTATTTGCTTAATCATACCCTCTTGGATCTTATCTTCTCTTCCCACCTATCTTTTTCACCCACAGTTCAAATGGCTGGCTGAATATATGTTCTTTGGATGCATCAGCATGCAAATTTGCAAATGACCACCTGTCTTAATACACGTGATGTTGTGATCATAGTTTTCTAAACAGTGCCAGAGATGCTGAATTATGTTTGCAGTATTGCCGAATCACTTTAATCGGTCTTGACTGAAAAAAAGATGGCATAAATCCCAGATTACTAATGTGCTTCAGTGAGTCATTAGCAGTGGTTATCTAAATGTGATTGTAAAAGATAGTTTTTACCAACACAAATGAGCCAGGTCAGGGCAATAGGGGAACTGCTATGGTGTAGTGTAGGTAGAGCCATTTTTATGTTTTTCAACATGTAGGAGAAGAAACTACTCATGTAATTTGCTCAACGTAGTGCTTTGTAGCTGGGATCTGGACTACCATGCTTTCTACTGAAAACAAGTTATAATTCAGTGGGAGCTGTTTTCCTGTTGTTGGACTGGAGCCGAGAGCAGAGCAGTGGCTTAGCCCATCATCCTGTGTGGTAAAATTGCACAACCCTATGGTCCCACTAACACCAGCTGAAGAAGCTCCCCCCAGGTTGCCATGGACTGCCTGTGCACATACGTTTCAGATGTAGGGGTCAGTGCAGGGGACCTTCATCCTCCCTGTCCCTCCCTTGCCAAGAACAGGAGGCAAAGGGAAAGGGATGTTTGTGCAGTGAGGCAAGGTAGGATGCTGCCTGCTCCAAGCGGAGAGCCCCTCTCTCCACTGACAGCACGAGCAGGTACCAGGGCAGTGCTGGGCCATAGCCGCCGGGCACAGCAGAACTGCTTGATACTAAAGCAAAATAAAAATGGTCGCCCAGAAGGACTTTCAGACCTGCAATGTTATCTCCATAATGAGCATCTCAGGGGATGTTGTTGTTTTCAGGCTGTTAACTGTGTAAGAGAATTGCCCCTTGCAGAAAGGCTTTTGTGCCAGCTCTGATGCTAGCTAGGTCTCCCTTGTGATCTCCAAGGTGTTTGTGAATGTCATCTTTTTCTTTTGGTTGGAGGTTTGAACTGCTGAGAGATCATGTTTTGACAGCTCGGAGGAATTAAGTCTTAAATAACATAAAAACTTTGAGCAACAGTGGTGTGTTTTCCTTCACGCTGCAGGCCTTGAAATGGAAGACCCATTTTTAATAAAAAAAGTTGCCTATAGAGAAAAAAGGCCTCTTTGTTTAGATCGCCTTGGTTTCATACTAACATTAGAAAGACAATTTTCAAAGCTCCTGTCCAAAAATGTTTCATAAATGTACAGGCTTGCTGTGCAAAGTGATTAAACTTTTTCCTTTATTCAGATTAAGAGCTTTGTTTGAAGAACGTGAAGCATGTGTCTTCTACTTGGACTGATTGCTTCAGCTTTTAAAGCAGTCATTCCTGCTCACTAAACAAGAAACAGGAAAGTGAAATGTGCAGTGTTTAATTCTATAGGAAAACATCGGCATGAAAAAAAATTCTGTACATTTTCTTCTGGACTTGTACTGAAGTTACAAGAGAAAGGATAGAATAATCATTTTGCTTTTAGCAGCAATGATGCGTCACTTATTTTTCACATTGAATTTTGTCTGGAAACTTTGAATAGTGATAATTTTTCTGCATGCAGATGTATATTTTCTACTATATTTGTTCAGTGTTTCACTCTTCTGATAGCTAACAGACATACTGTTAGAAAAAGAATTTTACATTTCTATGCTAAAGCTTCAAGATCAATACTGCTGAAATATCAATATTTCCTTGAATGAAAGTTCCAGTGATACCTGTGCTATGATACAGTTTGCAAGTTCTTTAGCAATTGTATACTCCAGATTTTGGAAAAAATTGTTTTCTCAGCTTATAATTGCAGCAAAGCTAGAAATGTAATTGGTAATATGGGTATTATCAATTCTGTTTTCTAACATACCTCATGTAAATGAAATTTCAGTAGTATTTTGCTTTTGTTACTTTAGTTAAAATGATTTATTTATTATGCACACTCTAAAATCACTAATTGTTAAGTCAAAGTAAAATGTCTTGGAGACGAGAAATATTTGGAGATCTCAAGATGGAAATCTTTCTCTCTGGGGCTTTCTTCAAAAATAGATATAAGAAGCTCTGGTTTTTTTGGTTTTCATTCCTCAAATTTATAGTTGTAAGACAAACAAATGTACAATAAATATGGCAGGATGCTTATTTATATTTTGTGACGAAAACATTTTTCTGAAGACATTTCATTTCATGATTTAAGTTACCATTTTCACTGATGTTTTTAGAAATTTCTTGAATCCTCATTTTTCTGGTAACATTTTCAGATTTTCTTTGACTTTATAGTTAGTGAAAAATAAATACTCAAGAAAAACTTTCAGTTTCGGCGGTCTCTATAAAAATATGTATTAGCGAGATATATTTGACTGGGATGTTTTCTTGATGAAAGGAAAGCAAATCACTTCAGACCAAGGCAACATAATCTAAAAGCTAGTCAAATTACTTTTAGTTCTGAGGGGCTGTAGATCAAAAAGAAGGGAAGAACTATGATATCTATTAATCAAACATGACAGTAGTGTCTGTTGTGTACAATGATTGTTTCTGCATAAGGTAAGCATGCATCCTGTACTCTGACTTTGGTAAAGTTCAGTATTTCTGTGTGTTTTTATTTTTGTGTGCTGTAAAACTGGATTTTGTTTCAGATGCTAAATTTGTTCAGATCATTCTTTTCCCTAGACAATTCTAAATGTAATAAAATGTATTGCAGTGTATGATTTAATTTTTTTTTTTCTTTCTTTCCACCATCATTCCTTTTTAAGTAAAGAAAACAAATCCCATAAAACTAATTTCATATTTTTGGATTCCCACATCTATTTATGGCTACTTGCATCGTGGAGGAAAAATGCAACACGACTCATAGGAGGGTGACATAAAAGGCTAAATGTGGCTGTTGACTGCTGAGAGTTCCAGTGCTTTTAGAATATCCCAAGAAACAGTATAAGCAGAAACTTCACAAATAGTTCTTCAGATTTTGGGGTGGTTTTGTTTATGTTTTGGTATGAGTTACCACCTGGTTTAGAATCTGCAGGCTTTGTTTTCCTTTGTTGTCGCTGGTTTTGTCCAAGGAATTGCAGATAGAAGGGGTGAGTGAGTGGCTGTGGTTGGACAGAACCCAGAGAGATGTGAAGTGTATTGCAGTTGCTGACTGTTACAGTTCAATCAATAATGATGTTGCTTTGAAAAAAAGTGTGTGTTCTTTCCCATTCAGGGAGAACGTAGGCTTTGGGATGGAGAGTTTTCTTAATGCTTGAGAAATTAAAATCAGTGCTTTCTTATTGCTCAAGGAAAACAAAGTCTAAAAACAGAAACAGCTTGTGATGGTAAGTTATATGATAATTTGTTTGCTGGACAGAGTTGTTGCTACTCTTGAAATTGGCTTTTAATTTCAGTGGAACAGAATACAATTGGTAGCTGTCTCTTATATAGTGTGTTATTCAGGAGCTCTCCAAAAACAGTTGAAAGGCCAATCAAAATATTATGGTTTTGTGTTTTGACCTATTGGCCACTTTCCTCTGAATTTGACCTACTAATGACAGATTTGCTTAAGATAAAAGTATTTGAACATACATTTATTATTTTTTTGTCTATGGGAGATAAGTGAGATGTCTGCAGATGGTTTTCTGCTCTGAAAAAGGTGTTTGTCTACATATCTGTAGGTGAGAAACATTTGCAAATATGAAAACTAATGTATGCTTGTAAGTTCCATATACACAGAAGCTCTTAAATTTGGCTGTACAGGGTGTGTACTCAGGTAACTAGGGTCAACAGAAACTTTTGTAGGTAACAGAAGATAGGATGAAAAGATATAAGATTTTTCTGAGGTTTGGGGAGGGGTTTTCCCCTTTAGAAAAATAATTTCAAGTTCTGTTCTGTAGCAGAAGTATAAATAGGTTGCAGTGTGCAAATGGAGTTCATGATGATAAGTACCCAGAGTATGAAGACTACACAAACCCATCGTCTCTGCTTATGATACCTGCCAGGACTCCAGCTGAGGGAGATTTTGTTCTTGGCACTTCTTGGTGTCATTAAAAACTGCAAAAGCCAGATATTAAATTGGTCAGAACAGACCTTTTACTTTCTGGCTATTTTCCTCTCTTTATGGGCTGACTTGTCTCTTCCTCTGACATCAGTGGGTGTTGGATCAAACCTTTACTTCTGTGGAAACCATCCAGACTAGAGATAGATCATAGAATCGTAGAAAAAAAAAATCGGTATGTTTTTGTAACAGGAGAAGTAGGACAAGCTGACATGAGGAAAGGTAAGAAGCAATATACAGAAAACAGAAATACTACTAGAACTAATAGCTCTTTCATTTTAGATGGAAGAAGTAATTCCTTTTAAATGACTGGTGTCATATTCTGGTTCATCAACAAAACGTGAAAGGTTTAGCTCTTGCAGGTGGGAGTTCAGGTGGCTGCCTGTTGCTTCTTTGAGGAACAGAAAAGCACAGCTTTAACTTTGTTGTTTCCTTTCTACTTTGCAAACCTTTGGAACTGAGAAATGATTAATTAATGCAATTAAACATAGTTTAAGCAAAATTAAGGGTTTTCTAGGTAACTGTTAGAAATGAGCTGGAACAGGATGTGCTTGCTTGCATCAGCGCTACTGTTTTTGTAGTGGCTTTTGTAAGTGCGCTCATATTTGTCTGGGCTTCAGCCCAGTTGTCTGTGTGCTGAGAGATGTGAACCTGCTGTGGGAAGTAGGATGAGAGTGAAGGACTGGCTCACATTGTTTTTTTCTGCAGGTTTTGCTGGTATAACCAGCACCAGTCTGGCTTGAACTGACTTGCTGGGGCCTCTACATGTATTAGAATGTCATGTTGCACAGAGGTGAGAAATTATGACCTATTAGTGGCATTAATTCTTTCTGCTGAAGGGTTATGAGGATAACAAGTGTGAGTCAGAGACAAGATAAGGTCTAAAACACGAACAGATTTCATTTTGGACTTGGGAATTGCTATTTGAAGGCAACAGATTTAGAGGAACTTGAGGTATCTGCAAAATTGAATATTTTTGTTTTCTTAATACTTTTAATTTGTGTCACTAGAATACTTAAAGTGGTTTTCTGTTTTAACCATGAAGGAAGGAAACAGTTGCTAAGAAGGATTTCTCAAGTAGTTTACATTTTAGAGTAGAGGTTCTCCAGTTTTGCTGTCACTTTTGCTTATACCTGCCAAAAAAACCCAGAAACGTGGATCACAGATGTGTTAGGTTTTACTGATCTCTGCTTTGGATGTGCCTTATGACCCTACAGATTCCCTGACTTTTTTTTGTTCATTGCCAAGTGGATTACTTCAGCCTTACACAAAGCAAAGCAATTCAGAGTTCCATATAGTTATTGATCAGTGCTTCCTGGCGGTTTTAGTTCAAAAGGGGACAGGTTTGCACAAGACATCTGAGGCACTCATGACTGGTAATGTGTGTTGGCTTTCTGCTCTTCCTGTGCTCAGAGGCACAAAACTCACGCCTTGGGAAACTGACTTCTTCCTGTTTGTCACCCAATCCTACATATTGAAAACAGCTTGAAGTTGAGCTGTGGTGTCTTTCTTGTGCTAAGCAAGTTGTACCAGCATTGGTGAAGTTACTTGCAGAACAGGAAGTTATCTGACTGGAGTCAGTGTTTTAAATAACTTCTGTTAAAGAAATTACCTATAACCATAGGGAAAACGACTTTGTCTTTGAGCATTTTTTTAAAAACAAATTGAAAGGAGTTACTAGATGGAGAAGGGGAGGTGTCTTTGCTGCTTTGCTTGTGGATATATGGCTACAGAGGCATAGGGCAGGCATAATTGAGTAGAGAGTACTCTGTAATTTAGCAACAGACAGAAGGGGCCTCTGTCTTTTGAGAGGGAAGTCTCACATTGGTGCTGTTCTTTTGAGAGAAGAGCACTGTCCCTATGGGGGGAATGAGCTTACTTTTTTTGTGTTTTGTGCCAACATGCATCCTTCCTTTGGCTACTTGAGCCTGGTTTAAATATTTCTGCAGTATTCCATTCCAAGTGACTGTGATCGGGTGCAGCTACCTTGCTGCTAGTGGTCGCTATTCAAGCTAGATGTGAACATTGATGAAGTTTCAAATAACCCTGAGGTGGATATCCTTCTAATAGCATTCTTACACTTTTGTGGTTCAGGCCTTCAAAATTCCCTCTGCTAAAAGAAGAATAGAGATTTGCAGTGATGATAACTTCATTTTAGGAGTCAGATCTGAGACTTTTGCCTAGTCTTGCAATGTTAGCAATTGGGGAAAACACTGAATATCACAGAGTTTATAATTCTGATACACTATGTATGTCCGTAGGTGCTCTAAAACTTCTGACTCTGCCCCATCTTTGGGACAACATAATGACAGAGGGTATATCTTGTCTACGTAATGCTTCTCACAGTAGTTTCATCCTAAGGTGTTTTTCTACCTTAATTTTCTTTGCAAACATGCCTTTCCTTGGTTTGGTCTTGAGTCTCTCCGTGCAGCAGTGAGCCAGATGTGGATGAGTATGTGCACTAAGATGGGTAGGCCTCTACCTCTGCACTGTCCTCTTAAAGTATTTGCTGAACTTACCCTAAAGAGATTGAAGTTTGATTGTCTATGTAGCTTCATGTTCTAAGTGACGTTTTTGGAGAAATATATTAAAGGCTTTCTCATAAATACAAGAGTTACTTCTTTGGCACAGATTTTACATTGCTTAAAAGAATGTCAGGAAAAAACTGTTCTGCTTTAACTTTTGAAAATTATGCCTGTCTATAGGGATATTTTTCAAGCAGATAACTTTCTCTGAATGATTTTGTGGCAGCACTGTTTTAATAATTTAAAGGGTGACAAAGCAGGCAGACTTGACAAAATAGAGCAAGATGACTAGAAAAACTAGCTGACTAATTTTGTGTTTTACCTGCAAAGTAAGGTAAGTGCTTGGTTATGGTGCATGTGTGCATAATTGTTGACGTTACCTTTAATTAGTCCCAAGTGTACAAATCCCATCCTTTAGTACCCATGACAATTGTATAGTTCAAAAATAGATTATATTTTGTTTGTTCAAACAGGCAACAGAATAAAAAATATCCAGGACATGGAATATTTTTTGGATGTTTAACTGGGTAATCTCTGTCTAAAATAAAACCTACCAGTCTAATTACTTACCTGAAAAATTATTTTGTCCTTTTTTTTTTCTTTCTTATTAGAGTTGTTAGCTTTCAGGCTTGAGAGACTAAGGGAAAAGAAAAAGGACTAACAGTAATTTCCTGAATTGTCTCATTTTTGTGCTTGCAGATGATAGTAGGAGCACTCTGGGACTTGGTAACAGTTTGGAGATTAGCTTGGAGATATGCTGCTCTGCACCAGCTGCTCTTAGTGCTCTTCCAAATTGAATACTAAGGATGCTATCCAGTGGCTCATGTCTTGCTGGCATTAATTTTAGGCTATTTTGAAAAACTAGGGCTGGTCTGCTTTGGTACACAGATTGGGATATGTTGAGTGTTATGTGAGCTAAAGACAGTTTTTCATTCTGTTGGTGCTGATATTCTCCACAGTGCTGCATTTAAGCCTGATTTGTCCTGTACTTCAGCTGTTGATGTCTTTAGTTTCTAGAAACTAGGCTGAGACTGGAGTACCATAGTACTGGCCTCTATCTATCTACCTTTTTCACATCTTCCTTCAGTGTTCTTTGTACTTAGAGAAAACCGTGGAGTAGCATATTTGGAGGAAAAAAGATGAGCAGTCCCTAAAACTTCCAAGATACAAAAAGGCAATCATGTTATTTATCCTTTCCTCCTGTATTTGACATCCAGCTCTTGAAGAAGACCCCATACTCAGTAGCTGCTCAAAGTACAAAAGCTAGTGTGTGGACCTAAAGAGGACAATAAAAGGTAACTGCTTCAGGTGGTTATGTTATAAATTTCAGCGTGTTGATAACAGAGTATCATAGAAAGGTTAAACTTGAAGTATCATTTTTCCCTCTTCTATGTGGCTTCTGCAGTATTAGAATACACCTGCCATGGTACCTTTCCAGGCCTGAAGCCCACACAGTAGAATATCCTGTGGAGGCTCTGTGCAGCAGTTCTTCTGGAGGTACTGGTATTTTTCTTCTTGTTGGCTTTTTTGTTGGTGTCACACAATTCTGAAAAATAGCACCAGTGCCAATCAGCAAAGCAATACTTGGAGAAAGCTGTACTGACAATAAAGGAGTGTTTCTGTCATGACCAAAAGACCAGGAGTTTCAGGAATGGGTGGTCCAAAACAGCATCCAAGCTCAGCCTGTCATGTATTCTGTGTAACTGTGCCCCAGCATGCTCAGAAATCCTGGAGGACTTGTATAGCTGCATATTGCAGCTTCAGGAGCCAAACCTTTGAAGACTGCTTATTTTCCCAGCCAGGAGTTTCTGATTGAAGCACTGGAAACTTGCGTGGTATTGCTTTGCCTTTATTCCATATTATTGCATTAAAGAAGCTAAACAGACCTTAAATACTTCATGTGAAGTAGCACTTGCTTTGATGTAAGAATTTGTTGCCTTGTCTAAATGGTCAGTTCCCTTGAACAAGGAAGAAAGTGACTTTTGAAACCTCTTACTGAATAGAGCTTTATAGTTTAATGTCTCACTTGGGTTCCTGACCGTCAGACTCAAACTTTCGGGGAATGATATGTTCATCAGAAAATGCCATTGAACCTTTTTTCTGGCTGAAACCTACAGAGCTCTTCATGACTCTTCAGACAGCTGTGTCAGTGGAAAAGGCCTTGCTGCTGTCAGGGAGCATAGTTAACTAGAGCAAAGTCTTATGTACAGCTTTAAAACTCCTCTACCTAAACTCAAAACGAGAGACACAGCTGGAAAAGTTTGGGTCTTTTCCCCCAGAGAATTAGCAAACATTGTTTTTGTTGCCAAATAATACTTCTGCAAAGCTTTCCTGATGATCTCCCAGGTCCTTTTGTCTCCTCTCTCCCCTTTACTGTCACAGCTTCCCCAGGCATCTCTCTCCTTTTGTTCTGAGCTCCCTGTCAATCAGTCGGCTCAGTCTTGCCTGGGGAAATGCGTGCCTGTCTCTGCCTGAATTCCTCCTGTCCTGAATCCACCTCCTTGCATCTTTCTCCGTCAGAATTAACTGTGCTGTTTTTCCTGCTCTGCCACACTTTCCCCTAAGATGACTTACTGTGCACGTTTGCCATCACTTCTCCATTTCCTGTACTCTAAATCAGTTTGCCTCATTAGTGAGCCACCACAGTGCTATTAACCTCTCTCCTTTCAAGACCATATGCTAAGAACTGCTCTCAGGCTGATGTGTTAACTGGAACTTTCATCCTGTTGATGGTAACATTGATCTTTGCCTTACTCAGAGTCTTGATTCCCCAGATCTGGCGTTTCCTCGTTTTCTTATATTATCTTGTAAAAAATCTCATCAGAGGTTCTTCCCATTATGTTCTATTTTGAGCTCTGCTTCTACTGGATAGCTATTTGACTTAAGCCGCTGCAGCATTTCTGTATATCTTCTGTAGAATTTTTTATTTGTTGGTAGGCCTGATTGGGGCCTGTTAGCACCAGCAGACTTCATCCCCTCTGTGGTTTTAAAAGGAAGCAATTGCCTTTATAGAGGTGATCCCTGACAGAATCTAAGTCAGCAACATTATCTCCTGCTTAGCTTAGGTGCTCTGAATGGCACTCTTCCTGCCTTCTTGCTGAGAAAATAGAGAATGCAGTGCATTTTCTGACTCTCCTGGACATTCTTGTTAATGTAGACTATTCATCCTCC
This sequence comes from Vireo altiloquus, assembly GCA_013396875.1. Taxonomy (NCBI): domain Eukaryota; kingdom Metazoa; phylum Chordata; class Aves; order Passeriformes; family Vireonidae; genus Vireo; species Vireo altiloquus. Next base: position 24,112 of record VZRF01007209.1, read on the forward strand.
ACATTGCATGTAAGGGGTAGTGTGAATTGTAGTAATTTTCGACCTATTAAAGCGATGAGAGGCATTGCAGAATTTTAAGCCATGACTTTTTAGCTTCTGTTCTTAAATATTCTTTTATTCCTAGTTTAGCAGGCTCCATCTGTAGGAGGAATAAATAGATTTGTCTCTTTAGTGAAGTATTTTAAGTTCCCACTTTTTCTTTTCCTTTTCTTTCTTCCTTAATGGGACATTTGTCAATGAAAAACTTAACTCTGTCTATTGCATCTTTTTGGTACCTAAGTTACAGGGGTTTGCACATAGGAGTAATAGACCTGAAAAGACTTCTCTTAAAAGCAAACAAACTAAAAGATCAGAAGTAAAATACCAAAAATATGTTGCTTTCCTATGTGGAATTATTTTCTATGTGAGTAAAAAATTATTATTTCCTTTTCACTCTCTTGTATAGGTGCTGATTGTTACCAGTTTCATGCGAAGTTTGTTACTATCTGTAAAAAGGCTCAGGCATGTCTTAATTATATTTTTAAACCTGCAATCAGTTATTTTTTGGGAGGAAGAGCTTAGGGGGAAAGAGCAGGTAGAAGAAATATGCCCCTTTTTTGTACAAAGAAAAAGGCTTATGTTGACTACCTATTTGTCTTGGGGTGACTATTATAGTCTATAAAAATAAATTTTAAGTTTATTTAGATAAAGATGACAAAGTGTCAAGTCCTTTTGAAATAGTGTTTAGCCAGTATTTGTGTGGTTTTAGCCTGTTATATGAATTCCTAAAAAAGGCAAGTTATTTAGAAACTCTGCTCAAAACAGGTGCTGCTGAAATCTTACCCTATTTTAGACCCACTTTAAAAAAAAAGACACCCATACTTTTGAAACTGGTTTAATGTGAGGATAGCTTTTACTTGTCTTTAATTTTAATGTTTTTGTTTCCTTTTGCATCTTAACTACAGCTGTAATGCTGAATTACTGCCTGTGTATTTTAAGAGTCCTTCTACAGTTATGGGTGTGGATCACATAGTTTCCATGATCTGTGTTCTTTGCTCAGCTTGCTGTCTCTGTTCACTATTCCTGTAATCAGCAAATATTAATATACTGTAGTCTATTTCAGAAGGCCTTGCATGGAGGATTACTAGAATTGTTTTTCCCAAGAGTAATTAACAGAGAATTAATACTATTTTGAAATCTATAGCAACTGATGAAGTATTTTTATACTATCTGTTTATGGCTCTTGCTGACTTGTACTGATGGTTTTGTGTTTATAGCCAGGTCTTTTCTGTAAGTCTTCTTTATATCTAAAATTATTTGATGAGTTTTTGAAATCCTCAGCTTGCAAAAGTGAATGTAGTTTGGAGTGCACCTTTCTAAGAAGGTGACTGTCATTTATTAAATAGTTCTTTGAAGAGTTCTGCATTGACTAGAGTCAACCTCACAAGATTTGGATAGGAGATAAATGCGTATCTTCCTTCCAAAACTAAGCATTATCCCAGAATCACTTAATAACACCCTAAAGAAAGCTTGTACAATATTAAATGCACTAATTAGAGCTTAAGATTCAGTTCCCAAGACTCTTTGGATAATGTCAGGCAAGTAATGAGTAAAATCATTACCAGCTAAATTAGGTGAGCCCTAAGAACTTGTGCCTCTGAGCCTCAGACTCAATCTGCTTCATTCTTTTTTCTTTTGAAAAAAGCCCCCAAACAACAAAATATGGCCACCCAAACCCACACCTCCCCCCCAGAAAAACACAAAATGAGCTGGGGAAGGAAAACCAGCCTTCCTCCGATTTGGGTTAAAAGATTTGAGGTGATCTAGAGAACAGGTAAGGAGGATAACGTGACCACATCGCCAGGTGCCTGCTTTTTCTCTACCCTCACTTGGTTTCAGATGCAAAATGCCTGTCAAGGGACCTGTCCTTTTCACCAAAGTAATCTCTGTGTGAAGGAAGCCTTGGTTCTGTGGCCCAGCCAGGCTGGACAGCTGCAGCTCCCTAAGGTGAAGAGTGGCAGGACCTGTGGGCTGTGACCACTGTGGCTATCATCAGGCCAGGATGCAGGAGTCCAGGTGCAGGAGCAGCCATCAATTCCAAACAGCCGAAGTACATCACAGAGTTAGAAGAAGATGGAAGTGGAAGAGAGCAGGTTGAGAGAAAATACTCATTTTATTGTCTTTATAATATAAAAAGATGATGTTAGTAATCTTTCCAGTTTAGATGGGTGCAGTTTAACTATAAACAAGAGGTTGTATGTTAACATAAAATTCAAGGACTCAAAGTCTTTTCCCTAAACACTGTATGATGCAAACATCTGTAATCTCTGGTCTCAGTCACCAAGCCATCTCATACCAGAGATGTTTTACTCTACTAGAAGGTGAATATAATCTAAACAGATAGCTATGTATTAACGCATGCTTATGGATTATACATAAATAAGCTAAACTCACTGTAAAGAAAAATAGAAACCCATCACAGCACTGATATATCACCTGCTCTTCCAAGAGATACATGGAAAAAATGTCATAACTGTGGGTCTCTTTGGGGCCTGTATTTTTATGTACCTGCTGGAAAAGAAAATGATTTATTCAATAAGGAGATTCTGAATCTATTATTTTTAAAAGTCATTGTTACTTGCCTTCTTTTACTGTCACTGTAGGCTTGCTGGTTGGACTGTTCTTAGAATAAGACATGTAGCCTTTGACATAGATATTTTTTGAAATCCCATTAGATTTATTTAGCATCACAGTGAGCTTTTAGTGAGCTTTTTCTGTGACCTAATTTTAGGAAAAATCTCAGATGATTTCAAGTCAATTAAGTTCTGAATGTCAAAATTTAGATTAATCATGAAAAAAACTCAACACTTAATAAGCTTTTTCACCTTGGGCTCCCACTGGATGCACAATTCAACGTGTACAGTACCTTAGTCTTTGAGTGGTCCCATTGATTATTTGGTGGCATTAATCTGGAGAATAATTTGCAGTGTACCACAAGTACATAATGACTTAAAAGTTGTGAGCTTGCAGATAACTCTTTATGATTGGATTGTTTTCTAATGTATTTTGAAAGAAGAAATAAAGAATTTTGAGAGAGAAGAAAAATGGTTTAACTCCATGGCCTTTCATTTTATTAGAGTTTTACGGATCAACTTACATTTGGGGACCCTCTTAGCATTTTTCGAAGTGCTACACTGTACTAAGAGCAGAACTTTTTTTTTTTTGCACAATGGAGGCAAAGAATGCCTAAAGTAGGAATAAGAGAAAGAGGCCTGTAAACATGTCCAGATAGGCAGTTACTTTTCATGGCCTTACTAATTAGGAACCTGTCGAAAGATGATTTCCCTGCTAAAAATAGGTACTGGTTAACTTGCAAAGGACTACAGATGAGTAGGGAAGACAGGACAAAGCATGAGAAATCTGTTGTGCGTCCACAGAAATCTCGCGTTATAGGTGCTCTTTTTTTGTGCAAATTAGTCTACATTATAACAAATGCTGCAGGAATAGTCATCAAAATGTCCAGCTTTGCATTCAGTCTTATAGGGTTTTGATTTGGTTTGCCCAGTGCAGCAGATGGTACTGAGAAAACAATAGGTCTTTGCATCCACTTTCTCCAGCATTGACAATTGTTCTTTCTGAGGCATTTGAAGAACCCACCAGTCATAGGTCACCAGCTTGAGATCTGCAAGTCCTGCATTGTGAAGATGACAGGAGAAACTTCAGTTTGAAAATGTATAGAGTATATTGAATGAGCAAAATTGGTGGATTTAGAGAATATCCATCAGAGAGTATAGAGTTTTCTTAGACAATATGAAGAACTGTGATGTTTAAGTCATACATGTTTGCCTCAAAATGAGTTTATGCCTGGGTTTGCTTGGGTGTTTCTTTTCTTAGGATTCACAGGTCAGTATTCAGTTGAAGTGATTGTATGAATGGAGAAAATGGACGTGCTGGTTTGTAACAGAGGGGTAGTTATGCTTTGTATAGAAGAATAAAGATTGTTTGGAATTAGAAATTTGTGTCTGTATTGATATAATGAATTTTAATATTCTTGGAAGCCTGGGGAGACCAGGTGTATTCTGACATGCTTTCTCTGATATCCAAACTGAACTCCATGGCATGTATGTAATATTTGAGATTACAGATTCTTCTGCACTTGGCCTGCATTGGATTTTTTTAGGAAAAAGCAGAGTCCTGAACATAAAGGGAATGAGAGCGGGCTCACAGTAATTGCAAATGGTGCTTTGCTTGATTATCAGGTTTAATGTGTCATTTGGGTCTTGCTGACCTTTTCTGTCAATGCAAAACATGGGCAGATGTTAGCATTAGAGAGGAAAAGAGAGCAGAAGTGGATAGATGTGAGCAGGCTGGCTGCCAAAAGATCAGCTGACACTATGCTGACATCAAGTGCAATCTGGAGAGTCCTTCCTACCCAAGCAAGCCTTTGCAGGAGCCACAGCAGTGTCTGTAAACCAGTCTCTCATCTGGTCAGTACATCTTTATTGCTATGAGGTATATCATCCTTGTCTTGTTTTGGCTGATTTCTCTGATCTTAGTCTCTGCAGTTTGTTGTTTCATCTTCTGAGAACAGACAATAAAGAGGAAATGGGCATTTAGGTTGTCTTTTGCATTTTCACTGGATTTGCAGAAGTACTTCCCTCCGAGATCTGCATGCAGTGTGTTCCTGACAGCTTGTCACTTCGTTGTCTCTTCCCAGTACAGTCTATGTAGCTTTGGATTGTTAGGGTATAAAAAAAAATGCATTTTACCTGGGTCATAGCTATAGCGGTAACTTGAGGAGGTGGTCTCAGTGAAGGGAGGTACTTGTGTGGTGGAAATGGATTCCCACAGCCTCTTGTGGGTTGCTTTGCTAACTGCTTTTTAGAAAAGACTGCAAGATGCTGCTGAATGGTGGATGATGTAGTGAAGGTAAAAAGTTCAACTGCTACAATGTATCCTGTTACTTATCTTCAGAAACCTTGAGATAACTGTGGTAAGTGCATCATCCTCTTCCCTCCCCCCATACCCAGTCACTAAAGATCTGCTTTCATGTGTGGCTTCCTCTGTTCATTGTCTGTGCAGGGTAAAGATTCTGGTACTGACACTTTTCCCAGCAGGAGTCTTAATTTTCCTGAGAAGCAAACAGTGCTTTTGTTGCGGCATATCAAATTACCCGTGAAAGGTAATTAGATGGAAGAAAGGAACCTGCTAGTGAGGTGCACCAACAGGGATGTCTGACAGTCTAGTGAGCAAGACACTGAGGTCTAGTTTCTGCATTTTGCTTTGCTCTGGTCATGTGTCAAGTCAGTTAGCTGTGTTTGTAAGATAATGCAAAAAATATTTATCTTCTCAACTTTTTGTCTATATGTATTTTCAAAATACATGCTCCTTCTGCAGTGGGTGTCCTCTACTCTGTGTGTGCATAGTGCTCACTTCTGTGTGTGGCTGCTGACTGGTACTTTGGAAACTGTTGTAATGCCCATATCCATGATGAAGGGGAATGCCTGTTCAGGGAATTAGCTCTGCTTTTCATCTTGAAAATGTGTGTCAGTGCTCCTCAAAAATTAGTGTCTCTGAACTCCTACCTTTCCACAGGGCTCAGAAAAACAAGGTTATAAAACATTAGGATTCAGCAGAGTGTAACTGTTGGGAAGATGACTGGAAAGCTAGGATGGTGAGGGTGGAAGGAGGTACTGTGGATATTGGCAGTGGTCCTCAATCTGGTTCTGTTGCTTTACTGCATCAGGAGCCAGGTCTGTCCTTGAAAAAAATGAAAAAATTAAAAATTTTAAAAATATTTTCCACTTCCTCCCCACCCCCACTCCCAGACAGTATACCCTAAGAAGAATAAGGCTCAGAAACAGGAGTAGGGGTTCAGGTTCTCAGTAAGGACAATCCAGGCTTTCATAAGAAAGCAGGTTAATAAGAAATCTGACAATCTGGAACAGGCTGTGGGAAACCATTTCCACCATCACTGTCTTAATGATGACTTTTGAAAAAATTCCAAACTAATTCCTAGAGACAGAGAGGTGAGGACAAGGAACAAGATTCTTGAGCCTAGTACTGTGTTGAATAGGTACTATAGAAAAGCCTTTGCTTTCTTGTTACCTAAAGATGAAAAGGGAAGAAATATTATCTGTAGACCTTAAAGAGTATATAAATTAGTCTACACTGCCTCTTAATGCAGAAGGTCTTGCAGCAGTGTTTAGTTCAGCCAGCTGTACTAAATTTCTGGTCAAGATTTCATCCACATCTGTGTACATTTACTTCTATTGGGGTAAGAAGCTTCAGGTTTTCCCACTTTTCAACCCCTGACTCAACCCCTTTCTGCAGAACGTCCAGCAAAAAAGACTGATCAATTAAACAACAGGAAGCTGCTGCCTACAGCAGCTAAATCACATCTGATTTGTAGATGAGGTCTTTTGCAGCTAAGGCAAGTATATGCATTTTACACAGTGGGTGTTCACTCCTGGTGTGCTTTATCTCTTTGAGGCCTTTAACAGCTCTTTTCTTTGAGTCAGCCTTGATCCAAATCTTCACTCTTAGCTGGACAGCAGCACAAAATTGAATGTATACAATTGTGTGCCATATATTTTAACGCAGACAAACAAAAAACCACAACTCCCCACCTCCTAAAAGAAAACAAACAACTATCTCCAAACCCCCAGACATGTGAATTATCATCCAGTTTTGACATCTTCTCTGCCTGTGTCATAGATGCCATTTGGACTACGTTAGTTTTCCTGATTAAAATCTCAGGGGTCTTGGTTTGGTTTTTTGTTGCTGCTGTTGTGGTTTTTGTGGGTTTGGTTTTTTCTTTTCCCTGACATGCGATGTTTCTTAGCATTCAAACATTTAAAACACGAAAATAAAGCCTTGGAAACTTGACAGGAACAAAGATTCACTGTAAAAGTAAAGGGGGGAAAAGGATGGGATTCAACATGAGATTTTCCAAGTGATAGAATATTGATGGTTTTAGGGGAAAGAGTTTGATTCAGTGTATCTTCATAGATACCAGCTATTCTTTATCCCTCTTGTTTATGCTGTCTCCATGACCATCCTTCAAGGATTGTTTTACTCAGCTTGATTCCTTCTCATCACTTGATCCCTTCCAAGGCAGTGTTCTTGGCTGCTTTGAGATACATGGAGTAAACATCCATGTTTACCATCAGTAGTACAAAGTTTGTTCAGCAGTTTTAACAACCAGATACAGCAACGAAGAGTGCTGCACACATACTTGAGTTGAATGGGCAGGGGTACCTTTAATTTGACTGGACTTTGAAAAAGAAGGAATTCTTTAAAATGATAAAACACACAGACCCATGAAAGTCATGCTTTGCTATTAGCCTTTCCATGAGAAATCTCAACACAAATCTGTTTATCTGGGTGATAGCCAACTGGACATTTGCTAAGTATGAGGGATGATGTTCAGCTGTAAATGCTTTGACATAAACCAAGTGTTTTTTCTCCAGACTATCTGGGATGTTTATATGAGTGGTTGTTAAGCAGGTCTACATATTTTAATGGCACTGCTCCTTCAGCCAGCAGCTTCTTTTGACAATACTTGCTTGATTCATCCTGCCGTAATTTGTTTCCGTGTGCTTAACCTGACGAGTCAGTACTAGATGGCTTCATCTGCCTCTTTTGAAGGCTGAATCTGTTAAATACTGCAACTGCTTAGTGTAATGTACCTTTCAGAAATAAGTGGGATCAGTACAGCATTGCATATCAACAGTGTCCGACATTAAGTGCCTAAATTTGGCTTCATGATGCCTGTTCTTGCTTTTTTGTGGCGGGGAGTCTGGCAGGCCTGGGAAATAAATACATGATCAAAATGCGTCTTTGACTAGGTTATCAGTGCCTAGTGATGGATATCTGTCTGGGAGGCTCCCAGAACTCAACCCTAAACCCAAATGCACTGTTCTGTTTATAATCCAGCTATTCACTTTTCCTATAGGCTCTTTTCACTGCTAAACTGGTGTCAGGCACACTGCATTTCTGCTCATGAGCCTCCCTTCCTACAGTCCTTCCTACAGTTCTTTCATCTCACTGCATTTGAGACCAAATTTGCCATGCCCAGAGTACTTAATGAAATCAGAGACACTTTGCTATGAAGTCGTCATGAATAAATGGATATTGCTCAGACTCAATACTTTCGTTTTATAGTCTTTCCTGGGTTTTTTAAGTTCTGCCCCTAGTCTTGACACATGAGCCCACAGGTATCTTGTAGTAGTGCATCACCTGACGTACCATGGTAGTAACTTGCTCTGCAGAGCAAGCTTTTGCATTCACTATAAATATATTTGCAAGTGAAGAAGCAGAATTGTTATTCTGGGGGAAAAAACCCAGCCCCCCAAACAAACAAACCAAAACCACTCAGTTGTCCAAGATTATGCAGAGGATAAAATCCAACTACTGCTGAAAGAGCAAGCTGGGGCAGTGTGCAGGCACACACAGAGACATGGGCAGGCAGTGAGTGCCTGTGTGACAGGGAGCTGGAGTCAGAGGAAGCCTTCAAACTTTAAACTCCTCCTGCAGCTCTGCATCTGCTCTGAGTCACTGGTATGACTCACACTGACAGTGTTCACGTTCGCTAGCGTTCAGATGGAGCAGCTCTGGCAACAGAAGAAGCAGGTTATATTATTGATTACCTGCTGCAGCAGACAGTTGCATGAAGATTCTTTTTTACGAGCACAGATGAAACAGAGGAGACTCTACTGAGCACTGCCATTATTAGTAGTATTGTTTTCTTAAGGTAAGAATGCCTGTTTATTTATATATATACAAAAGGGTATTTGGAGGTTGTGAAGTCTGAATTTCTGTTGCTGTTATTCTCAGAGGATGCTGATCTTTGGAGCTGCGTTACTGCACAGCTTTGTCTGGACTGTTTGCTGTGCCATATGGAGAATCATATGGCTAATGGGCAGCGCGTGTCCTAGGAAACAAAATAACTACTTTCTCATTCATTGGTGTTATGTAAGGCATGGCAGCCATGTTAAGGACAGGAGACCTCTTTTGAAGAAACAGTGCTGCTCGATGCTAGGGCGAGGAAAACAAGTAGTTTTTAAGCAGCTCTCGATTCTGTGGAGAGTGCTGCAGTTCTCTAGTTCTTGCTTTCTGTGTTAATAGAATAAAAAAACCAGTTGCATTAGAAGTAGCAAAATAATTGTTTACCTTTAGAGTCACTGTGTTTTGCCTTCAGCATTCAGCTGGGACTGTGCATGTGATCTGTGCAGTGCCTGGACCTAAACAATTTCTTCAAATACTACAGATGGTTCTTCAGATATTGGGGTGATTTTCATCTTGTACCACTAAAAGCACATCTATGTATATGTGTGTCCTGTTCTGACAATTAGTTATATGCAAAAAATGAGACATATTCCAGTTAGTGTCAACATATGCAGAGTAAATATAACATTTCTTTGTAGTGGCTTTACTGCTATTTTACTCATTTTAGTGCTATAATTTTAATGTAGGTTAGACTGATATCCCTTATTATGCTCGTGTAGAATCCACTGAGTCTTGAGCATTTGATGTATTCCCCACAAGAGATTTTTTAAGATAGGGATTCTGGTTTTGAACTGCACTAGTGATTTTATCTTAATTTCTTTCTTTGTTTTTTCCTCTATTTTTTTTTCCCATTTATTTTGGGTTTGCAAAGCAGTGTCCTTTTAAAGTGCATCTTACAGTGAGATTGGCAGCTGCTTTCAGTAATAAGGGAGCCAGATCACTTATGTTTGTTTTGAGAATGAGAGAATGAGGGTATTTTTAAAACCTGATCGTTTACTAGGTTACTTTTAGTACTTTAGGGTACTTGAAATTGCCAAAAGACTCCTTGTAGAATTTACATTAAAGGGACCACTGTCATCTTCTCTCGAAGAAATACAGTGCTGTAGTAATAGCACTTAAAGATGTCAATATACTTCAGACTCTTCTTCTGTTTGCTAGTTTATAGCCTTTGCTGATGTAGAGTGTTTTCATTGCTATGACTTAACCAGATTTGGTGTTACTTTCTCTTTTAAAATGGATTCGTTTTCTTAATAAAATGGAAAGTAAGGTCAGCTGTTTTTCTTGTCTTTGCGTTGCTACAGAGCTGTGCTTTGTTATTTTTGCCCTCTCTAACGCTTTTGTAAATGTCTTGCTGAAATTTAAGCCCCCGTTTGTAGTATCTTTATACTTCTCGTGACATCCAACTTGGAAAGCCACAGTGTGAGAGGTGCTTTTAAAACAATATCAGTCATGGATGCCCAACTCTCAGAGGAATGATTGTGTTGACTAATTTTAATGACTTCTGTTTCTGATATTAAATATTTCTCACATTATTGCATTATAAATGCAAACTAGTTTAAACAGTGTTTGGGTTGGTTTTGGGACTGTCCACTAACAAAGTTCTGGCATGTGACAGTCTCCTTCTCCTCCCAGTTCCAAGAAAGTAGAAATAAAACATTCTTTACAGTCTTCATTTTTCCACCGATTTGGATCTGAATGACTGTCTTTTAGGATTGTGTCGGAACTGTGTTTGCCTTCATGATTGCCATTAAGTATGCATTTGGATACAAATTCTGTATTATGTCACAACAAATAATTGATTATAATAAAACTCAATTATCTTCAGTTTAGTTTACATAACTTCTTTATTGTAACTCATTGTGGATGCAGTTAAATAATTAACATTAATGTTTTCAAAAGACATTTCAAGAACATGCTTAACATCTAGAAAACGGGATGACAACCCTTGAAACCTCTAAAAACCAGGATGACAGCCCCTGAGTCAACGCAAACCTGAAGAGCTTCTCTCCATCCTATTTGTCCATAGACTTCTTGTCTGAGCTGACTACCAGAGAGAACTCCCTCTGATTCATGTCATCCTCATGCTGCCTGCTGTGTCCCTCTGTCTGCCACAGGGATGCCACTAAGTGAAAAAGAATGTCAGCTGAAAAAAGAACAAAAAGTCCAGTCTTGCAAGACATCTAGACCGTTTGCTCTGTGTGAGTTGGAGAGCTTCTGAGAAGAACAATTGCAATTCTGGTTCTGATTGTTGTGATACTATGTCCATAATTACAGGCCTTCTTTGGGATACATTAGCAAGTTACAACTGAAAACATAAATATCCAAGGTAGGAGAGATTTGTGCTGGGAAGTGAACATATCTGTTAAATGCAAAGGAACCAGCTGCATTTGATCCTTCTATGCAGGGATTTTGTAGTAAGTATAATAGGGTTTGTCAAAGCATGCTCTCTAGGCACCCTGAAAGGCTTGATTACCTTAAATTGGCTTTGCATTAGGCTGCAAAGGTAACGAGTGGCAGAAACTATTGGGATTATTTCACTGGTGCTTCTGGCAGCACTTGAATTGTCAGAATTCATGATCTCCTTTGCCTTTCTTTTCTGTAAACCCAAACAGAAGATCCCAGCCCTGTGTTCTCCCCTCCTGTTCTTAACCTACAGGTTATCACAGCTGTTTTTCTTGTCTTTGCATTGCTACAGAGACATGCTTTCTTATTTTTGCCCTCTCTAAAGCTTTTGTGAATGTCCTGCTGAAATTTAAGCCCTCTTTTTGATTCTCACTTCAGCTGCTGTGGTGTGGATTCTCTCCCCTTGGTAGGTTTTCCACCTAAGAAAGCCTTGAGTGGCACAAAGCCACAAAGCTGATGTAATTTAGCACTTCCCTTTTGCTCCTTGTGCTGCTTGTGTTGCAAACAACAGGTGGGGTGTTCAGCTGTCCTTTATCTGTTTCTTCCTTTGTAAAACCTCCTGCTTTTTTTGGTGGCTTCTCCTGTGTCCATGCTCTAACTATGTTACTCTCAGCCCTTTGTCAGCCTTCCTGGCAGCTGGGGAGCAGTGCTGCTGGGTTAACTCTGTTCTCTTACGTGTTCTGCTCTCTCAGTCCTTGAGCAGAAGTTTCAAAACAGACAGTGGCATCATCCTTGGGCATGTTCTACCTCTCCCTGCCATGACAGCTGGAAATGACTGCAGGAAACAGAGTGGTTGCTGTGGGTAGTAGGTGGAGAAATGAAGGCCCTAGAGAAAATAAGGTATTTCTCCAAAATTCTTTAGTGGGAGGAAGCACTTACTCTCCTATTTTACACAAAAGCTGCATCAGCAATGATTTATAACTAGCCTTGCCTGATGAAAAACTTAGGGGAAATCTAGTCCTGTCATTGCAATTAATTTATGTGAGCCATTTTTAATATGAGTGATAGCTCTTTACCGTATTACAATTTCAGCTAATGATCAACCCAAACTGGACCACTGCTGTAGCAGAAGCTTTTACATGGAGTAAAAAATGGTTCATGCACTGAATAAGGATTTATATCTTTTCCCCAGAAAAAATGGTTGCCATATTTTCTATGGCAATATGCTGTTTGACATTAGACTTCCCGAAAAAGGACTCTGCATTATATGATAGTGCAGCGTATTGGTGTTTGTGTAGTACAAAACAGTTCTATGACTTGTCACAGAACAGCACAGCATTTCTATTTTCCAATAGGAATTTGAAATGGAGGGAGGGAAAAAGTTTGTATGAGTCGGGGTTTTTTTTTTACAAGTTTTTGTTTCTTTTTTTGCATGTTTGAAATGAGGCCATGTAAACAGGAGTTATACTGGAATAAAATCCTTACATGTGAACAGGACAAATAGCGCCATTTGCAATACTGAACCGTCTTGTTTGTCAGAGAACTCTTCTTTTTATTTGTGTAATTTTTAAAGATGACAATTTTTATGTCAGTTATTTTGGGGTCTTCTGTATGTATAAGCATCTAGAGGGCATCTCCTTGGCCCCTTTTCCTGTTTTCTGAAGAAGTCTTCTTGTAGGGATTAGATTTGTTGCCTTGTTTTTAAAGAGGAGGGGGAAAGAGCTGTTAAATCTTTGTTTATAGTGTGTCCTGAAAAGCTCTTCCCTTAATCCTGGAGCAGTTCAAGCAGGGGGACACAGAAGGAGGCAGTGAACACATCCTGTTTGCCCTGGCAGGCCTGAACTGTTAGAGGGGCTCCTACCTCATTGTGTTACATGAGCTTTTGCATCACGCAGAATAAGTCACAGTCTTCTTTTTTTCTGTTTAAATCTTTGTGTATTTTTAAGCTTGTGCTAGTTTAAATAAAGAGTGAAGGGTACAGCCTATACTCCTTTCATTTGCCTTCAGGGTCGGAGTTTCCACTTGACTTCGTGACTACAGTCCCCCTGTCCTGCTCTAGAGTCAGAGCCAGTGTAAGGATGAGGATAGTTCATTTTGCTCTGGTTAAATGAGGTTATGTCCTGGATTATGATGGCATGTTATTTCTGTGCAGAATTCTTGTATTTTATAGGGACTCAGAAATCTGGGATTAGCTCAGTTTTCATTTCAAATTGCTGCTTTGCCTTTAAAAGCAGCAGAGTACCTTTGACTGCTGTGGGAGCTTAAATAAACAGCAGCTAATTGGTATTTTTGATGTCTCACATAACTGTGAATTGACCTTCTATATTCAGGTGAAACACAATTTAAAGGGAGTGGGTTCATGATCCTTAATTCAAATTTACTTTTTATATAAATACTTGACAGAGCCAGATGGCAAAGCAGCTACAGGCAGAGGTGAATAACAGAGCATGCAGGTTATTTGGGCAGTAAATATGCTGTTAAAAAAAAAAAAAAAAGACAGCACTGCAATATTCTGGATTGCACTAAATGCCAGTAACTTCATCAGGTTTCCTGTGTGTGATAAGTGAATGTATTATAAGTCCCAGATTCCTGAAATACAGACTGCTATAAAAGATTTCTTCTGTCTCATTTCAGAAATAGACAGAAATGGTCTGACTTTACAGCATAAAAATATTTTTTTCCTGGCTTCAATGTTATTTTTGTCAAGCAGTTTGGAGAGCTCCTCCTGAGACCAAATGGAGCAAAATGGTAAAATATTGATTTGTATAATGTACATACAAGGACATGAAATAAATAATACCACGTTGACAGTGTCCTCTGTTGTTTCAGGAAAACTTGCAAGAAGAGCTCTTTTGAGCTCTGTATGATAGTATGGTGGATTTGTATGAAAAGTCACAAGTATTACTATCGCTAAATATTAGTATCGTGGGTCTAAATACATGATGTAAAAATGCATGCAACTGAGTTGGCTAGAGTAAACTCTTTCTGTCACAAACTCTCAAATGTGGGTGTCTGTGAAAAGTTATTTAAATTGTTCTCTGTTCCTGAGAGAAATAGATGACTTTCAACTGTGTTTTGGTAAACAGGAGGTAATGAGTAATAGGAAGAATGTGGCCTTTGTGGTTCTGCCTACATAAGAAAGATTTCTCATCACTGTCCCATAGCTTTGTAGATTCTGATGAGAACATGATGTTACAATGCTGATACTTCTTCAGGCCACTGATTTTACACAGAAAAGTTGCATGGAAAAGTGATTACTCTTCTGCTGGTACATAGTAAGAGAGGCAGATTTTGCTGGTACGTAGTAAGAGAGGCAGACTGCACAGGGATAGTGGAAAGAGATGAGCACCTTCAGGGTACAGAGAGTGGTCAGAGGAGGGGCCTGGTTGGGCACATGGAAGGATAAACTTCCATTTGCACAGTGAGAGTGTGAAGGAAACAGCTCCTTTTGTGTGTGGAAGTGAGGGAAGGCTGCCAGTGTCTATGTGTGTGTGTAAACTGAGGAAGGGAGGAGTTCGGCTTCAACACCTGTGTCTCAATTTTGACTTCCTTGTAAATGCTTTGCCTTTTTTGTGGGATGCAAATATTTCCTAATAGCTGAAGAAGAACTGCATGGTTTTTTCTGTGCTTTTTAGTGAGATTTATATTTCAGATATGTAAACATCACCATAGTCTTTAATTTCATGGAAAATCAGAATGTCACAAGGGGCTACCAGGAAGATTTTATTGAGGCCTAGAAAAAATTTGGCACAGGTAAGAATTATCTCTTTTAAAACCAAACGTGTCTTTAAATAGCAATTTTATGTAAAAAAGCAGCAGAAAGACAAATGGAGGACAGAACACTTACCAGTGAAGATCTGCTTAGCTGGTGTTATATTTGTGATAAGTAGGAAACAAGAACTCTAGTAATTTGACTCAATTTGTGTGAAGATTTGATCCCCCTTCTAGTCTTGAGCAAGGCATCCAGGATAAATGGGAAGAACTGTTTCTTCACAACACAGTGCTTTATTGTCACTAGCAGCATTTGCAGACATCTAAAAGATGGGTAGGAAGGTATGTGTCAAACAGTCATTTGGGAGGGCTGTGGTAGCTGATGAAGGAAGAATGTTACAGTGTGCAGTATTTATTTTTTTTAAGTATGACATCTTTCCCAGCTTCCATAGAACTTGCACTTTTTCCCCCATTCCTTTGTGATTCAGATTTCTGAGAAAACAACCTTCACAGTAATCTTGACTATATGAAAAGTTAATAATGCAGCCTAGATTTCTCCATATTGTGCTGTATGTTTCGTGGCTGGAGTACCCAATGTTCCCATTTACATGAGCGTTCAAGCTGCATTTGGGGACTCATAAAATGAGCATTACAAGGTCAGTGCAGTAAGGAAAACCCATCTTAATGTCTCAACATCTTGGCAATTTGTGTAAAACTAAACGTCTTCAGAAAATTATCAGTTGGTTACACTGCATGAATATAATTTCCAGCCACTGTTCCTTGGATGTTTAGTTTTACAGTGGAATATTATCTGGCTTGAAAACATTGCCTCCCACGATGAATAGAAGAGAGGCATTGTGGGCATTTGTTAGCTAAGTAAAATGTGTTTTGCTGTGACAATGATAGAATAAATGAAAGAAGAGAGTAAGAATTTTAGATAGTGGACACCATTCATTTACTGTCAATACTATTACAAAACTGTTCACACTTGGTGCACTATGGTCCTGGGTGTCACTTCATCTTTTCTGCATAAACACATAGCAGATGGTTGAGTCGGTAATGCTTGTGAAATCAAACCGTGTCTTCTGTTTAGTGTGTAAAACAGAGTATGAAATACAAGATCCACTTGTGCAAACCAGTTTGACCTTGAGACTATCTTTTGTAATCTTCTCTTTCTGGCTTCCCGTTTTGCAGGACTGCACTCTTTATCTAGACTGACTTTGTGAAGGTGTGTTATTTGACAATGTTGAGGAATGGACCTAATGCTCTGGGTTCTGACTCTATGTGTGTTCAACCTGGGGAAGTATTGCTGTGTGCTATGATTTTCTTCTAATAAAAATCAGGGACAGAGCAAGGGAAATTGTACCTGTGTTTCTTCCCGACTCATTCAAATTGTGAAGTTGTGACTCATTCAGGAACATGGCCTGGCATTAGGAATGCTAAAGCACTGCTGCAACCAAGTGATAGATAAAGTTGCAGACATGCGTTTTATTTCTTCACAATCAGGAGCTGAGAATAGATAAAATTTTAATGTTGTGTACATAATGTACACGGTACAGGTTGCATACATAATGCAAGCAAATCTGAAGTAATTCTGGGGAAGTCAGATGAAGACAAGGCAAATTTCCTCTTTTTCTGGAGGGCATATTTTTATGTAATGGTGATAGTTGCGTAAGTACTGCAAAAAGGGGTGCCACATTGATCACAATAATGATTTGCTCAGAATGAAGTGAGTTTGTCTTCTTTATGTTCTTATGTTCCTGTAAACTGGTATTTCAAAATGGGGAATGAAGAAAGAGTTCAGGAAATCGTATATAGTTGCAAAGGAGTTTAGAGAATGTGTTATTTAAGTTGCCACAAAGCAAAGGAGAAGATCAGACAGAGCACAGCAGGACACACAGTCTGTTCAACCTTTTGTCTGCTAGAAAAAGAGCATGCTGCCTGTGTTTGTAGGCTGATTATTGGAACCTTGAGCCTTTAAAATATGTTTACAGGAAATACCTACTGAGCTACACTGGATCTAACAACTTCCTTTGAATGAGTGTTAGTTTGCATGTGCTGTCATGTGGTTCATCCTCAGCTTCTTGTCCACTGCAGAGGTTCTTTCTCCTTAAATTTGCCAGTATAATCAGCAAGTTCTTCCCCATCCTGGTCCTGTTAGCTTTGGTTTTGCATCGTACCTTTCTCTTTTGCTTTTTTTCTGTCCAGGTATTCTGGGGAGAAGTGGAGTGGGGTGGTAGAATCATGTTTTTGTTTGCTTTTGATTTGACGTGCTTGGATTTTTTTTTTTAAATAAGTTCAGGTTATATCAATATGTGTCATTTTGCTGACAGACAGGAGGAGGGGAAAATTGAGGACAAGCAATGGGAGACAATAGTTTAGATTGGCACAACTATCCAGAGAATAGTGCATCTGTTGGACTGTACCTGGACAAAAGCTATCAAGGCTAGCCTCCG
This sequence comes from Vireo altiloquus, assembly GCA_013396875.1. NCBI lineage: Eukaryota > Metazoa > Chordata > Aves > Passeriformes > Vireonidae > Vireo > Vireo altiloquus. The sequence continues at coordinate 41,391 of VZRF01007209.1, forward strand.
GTCAAAGTAACTGTTTTTCCCTGTTTATGGGTTGCAGGTACCTTCAGAGTTGTTGACACTACATTTAATTGCAAAGGGAAAGTGTTGTGCCTTCCTTCCTGGAATGATTTAGTGGCTACCCAGCAAATCAGAAAGAAGGAAGAAGGGAACATGGAGGAGAAAGTGAGGGACTTGCACTGGGAGCATGTATACTCCCTGTTATTTTTATGTTATTTTTATCACACTGATGTTTTTCTACAGAAGATTGTCATGTGCTTCACTTTTTTGCAGTACTTTGGAATAATAGTGTGGCAAATTTAATTGAGACCTGGTGTTCTCAGTTTGTGTAGTAATCCTGGATGCAAATATAAGTGATTGGGGAGAAAGAAAGCCTCACTATATATAATTTCCTTACAGTGAAGGATCTGAATGTCTTTTAAAATCTGGCAGCAAGCTCTAAGGCCTGAACTGCCATCATCATGATTGCAAAACAATTTCTGTATGGTTTTAATTAAGCAATTATGGAAAACCATGCTGCAGTCTTTAATGCAATCTTATTTTTTCTGTCATGAAGGTGTCTTAATGCAAAAGGCCAGAGACAGAAGGCAGAACGTGTCAAGAAGATGGTCCTTTGGTGCAGTCTGCAGTAGTACATTACCACACTCTGCTATGGTTTTACTGCTATTACAGGGCTATTTAATTTAAAAACTTTACGATGTAGGGTGAAAAAGACTGTCTTGAATTGGTGCCCAGTTAGAATCATTCATCTGCAGGTGCAATTGGCATCTCTGGGAGTGTAATACCTGGGCATATGCTGCTGGTCTTCAGTTTAGTTTGTTATACCTAAAGCTGCACTTTGAGTGTTCTTAATCAGATACCAAAGTGCAACAGAACTGGAGTGCAATGAAAAACCATAGTTGTGTCAAAAAGAAGAACTTAAAGACGGGCTCTAGAAATGTAGTTGAAAACCCAGAGTTGCTTTCAGAAGGGGATGCAGAGCAGGAGGGCATCTGCGGGAGGTCAGAACTTGAAGAGAGATTGGTAGGTAGGTCTTGCCTTCTCTGCAGAAGTTGCAATATTTTTTAAAAAATCTTACTAATGGGCTGATTTTAAATACATCAGTAATCTCAATGTTGCTTTGCAAGATGGGTGTGACTTCCTGAAGGTAGTGAACAAGTTACGAATATAACTTGGCAGCAGAGAAGCTTGATGTAGTTACTAGGTTGCATTATCTCTATTTTACAGCTATGAGCTAAGCTACAAAGTTGAAAAGGATTTGTCTGTCACCATAGAACTGATCTGTTTTTTGTCACAGTGTTGTAAATAGAATTTTTAGATTCCTTTATCATCTCTGCCGTTTTAATTTCTTCATTTAAATGGAATGAATAATAACTGACCACATTTAAGTATTTATATTAGATGTCCTGAAGGTGAATGGTAGTACAGTATATTACAGGATTATAATGTAGTAGGTCCATGGTATCAACCCTTGATCTTGTGACTGTGACTGGCAATGACTTGACTTGGGAGTAGCTTTCATGGTATCTGGGAGCTTTCGCAGTACTTGGCCTGCTTTTAGAGTGGAAAAAGAAAAAAATAACCATACTAAATAAATACAATTGAAGTTAAAAGGAATATTAAATTGGAACTTTCCAACTGAATTTGCCAAAATAAAAATTATTTTAAATAGTACATGACTTATTTTTCTGAAGACTTGCATATCACACTTGCCCTGGAAAGAGCTCCATATAATGTTAGATATCCTCATGGAGGACAAAAAACCTGGGTTACTTAAATGCTTTGTAATTTTGTCTGAACTGACAGTCATAGAAGTGAACCTCGAGTTTGTTCTGCCTTCACCTTGGACAATGAAAAGAGAAAAAACCTAAGGTGCTTTTTAGGCCACTTCTGTGACGAGGTATAATTTTGTAAGAAATTTTAGATGCTTTGCTGATGAGTCCATGAAAGCACCGGGCTGGATGGATTTTACTGAGTTGTTAAGTCTAGTTTTAACAGTGGCATAACACTCCTATTATATGGGAAAAAAGGTTATCCTTGGCTAACCTTTCTTCGTCGCCAGTAGTCAGGTTAGCTTTGTTACTTTGTTAACATCTTGTTTATCATAACACTTTTTTTCACCAGAGTGGTGAAAGCCCTTATCATGTATTTCTGAAGAGCAAATTGTAACTCATCCCAACTTCCAGTTTGCTGAGTTTAACAGTGTTTTTGCAGAAGGTGCCTCTTCCTTTTCTGCACAAGCCTTTCTCTACCTGTTGCAGAGTGAGCTGGACGGTGTTCAGCTTATTGTAGCAAGTGTTCCTGACTTAGTTTCATTGCTGCTTCTTGTAACAACAAGAACACATTGGCTGGTACACCCTAGTGCAGTATCTCCCTTTTTGTGGCTGTCTTACCTGACTCGAAGGTCTTCTTTCTTCTTGGTTTTTTCCAACTGATAAGCTCCGAATTGGTAGCGGAAGTTCTTGTTAGTCTGTAGTGTGCTGTTTTATCTTAGTACTATTTAACTTCTTTCTTTTACTTCTGTCCTGGTTCTCCTTTGTTAGTTTTGCTGTGAACTGATGAATTTCATCTTGATTACTGCATCTGAAATTCGAATCTTGTATTATGAATCTTCCCTGAATTTAAAGTTTTGAGGAGTGTTTTGCGTATGAGTGATCAGTGCATTTTTCTGTGAATTAAAGATTTACCTTTCTTAATCTTACTGTATATATTTATATGTTTGCCTCGTGTACATTTTGATAGAGAAGCATCTTCTCCACACTGGAACCTGTTGACTTGCCGCAGTTTTGTGGTGCCACAGTTTTGTGGTACAGTCAAAGATTTCTAACATGCTCTGTTGAAGCAAAATGGCAGATATTTCAGGTTAAAAATCATACTGGAAAGCATACTGGTTGAAAAACTTGTGTTCTGACCTTAAGATAAATAGTTTGATCCATAGAGTTATTTGCTACCTCCCAGCTATACAGTTAATGGCTTTGTTCTCTAATTCTGAGTGTAAATAAAGAGGTGAAGGTGTGAAACTAAATGAACAGTTTTGTTTCAAATGGTAGAGAAGTTGTTATAAAATGTTAACAATCTGCATTTTTCACAGGTTTTTAGTGGCGTTTTGTTCCTATATTTATTACTTACCACCCCTCCCCCCCAAAAAAATCCTATACTACTAGCCTGTTTATTTGGATTGATTCAGTCAGAAATAATTTGTCCTTTTTGTGTCTTTCAGACTTCATTAAAAAAAAGAACTGGATACACATGCTGAATTTCATTTGTGAAAGGTGGAGTAAGGTAAGGTACTTTTAGTGATTCCTACTGTAATGTGTGATGATCTCTCTGAATGCGAGAGTTCAAAGATTCATCATAAGTTAGAGGCAGACAAATCTAAAGGAACTTCAGCCTGGGAAATAATGAAGTGCTGACAAGATCCTATGTTCTGATTCCAGTGACATAAATTTACCCTATGGTCTGTATTGTGGGTAAGTTCATTGTATCAGCCAGAGATTTTCTGTTATTTGAGTGCACTGTCCACAGAAGGTGAGATAGTTCAATAGTTAGTGACAATGTGATATGTTTGTATTTGAACAAATTACGTGGTTCTGGAAGTCTGTGAGATTTAAAGTACAGCCTATGCTGAAAGGCCAATATTTGTCACCTGTTTCCACCATGGGAACAAACCAGTCATTCTTTAGTTTTTCTCCTTAAACATCCTGAGATGGAAGAAGGGAGGTCTACCTCTCACTGAGCATTGCTGTAGCACAGAGAAGTATCCTTCAGGATGGGAAGTGAACCCTGTTGGGCACTTCACAGACCTTTGTCAAGTATTTACTTCTCCACAGTGAAAGAGACACTTTATATCCTTTGTTGTGGCAGAGTGCAGAGGCTGATGGTCACATTACTAGGCCCTGAGAGAGAAATCTCTGTCCTGGTGAGGTTCCTGTTAGCAGAAGTGAGAAGACTCTTGGCCACTCATTTCCAAGCAGAATTCAGTCATAGGACTCCTCTTGCTTCCTGTGTGCAGAGCAGCTGTGTGTTGAGCTGACCAGCTGCTTCTGGTATTCCAAAGAGTAAGAGAAGTTGGGCCACATGTGCTGATGAGATGGGGGATGTGGCCTGAACTGCAAGGGAGTATGAAGCAGACTAATAAAATGAGTCTTCTGGTAGAGGTAGGAGATTTTACTGGTCTGGGAATAGGAGGTAGAGAGAGGTGAAACAGGATGCTTTTGGCCAAATGTGATGCTTATTGGTTGCATGCAGAAATTGAGGGTGGACCTCAGTGTTCTTGTCCCTGATGTCCCTGATTGTGCCCTCAGTGCCCTTTTACAGAGTTTGGCAAATAATGAATGGTGGAATAGAGTCAAAGGTGAACAGTATTGACTTCTCAGAGATGTTATTCCCAGGTCCTGCTAAGGGAGATCAAATTCGTTTGTAAGCTCAAGCAGACAAAGTCAGCAGATGCACTTTCTCCTGCAGCCTTACTTTTCTTGTGTCAAATGTGTGTCTTAATGCAGACTGAGAATCAATTACTGAGAAGTCTGGAGAGGTGTGCTGCCATGATTGTGCCTACATCTGAAATTAAAGCAAATGGTCAATACCGTGGACTCGGTTATTTAATTGGGGCAGAATGGAATAGAGTGCACAACAGGATGCTCTAGGGGCTTATGTGTAATTTTTTTCTTTTCACCATCTTGAACTGTTCAGTGAAGAACGACTTGGGAATCAAGCATGCACTTACAGATCTTTCTCTGTCCTGAGAAGGCTGGGATGAAGTTGCCAGCAGCAAATTAGCATTACCAGACCCTGTAGCTATATTCTGACTTAAAAGGAATTGCAGTAATACCAGTCATTCATACTGTCTTTCTTTCTTTTATTAATCATTGTCTGCATTGGAAAAGAAATGCCTGAGGCAATCTGCATTTCCACCCATTCAGTGCTGCTTCTTGCTGAAGAAATTAAAAAAGAATTGTCATTCTGCCCCAAGACAGCTGTGACTTCTCCCCTGTGGTGTCTGTCTCCACACTTGCAAAGAAATCCATAACAATAGAGCTAAAACCCAGCATTTGGGGCTCCTCTACAGTGACAGCATATCATCCTAATTAAGTATTTCTCAAATATGGCCCTGGCTGTGCAACCCACTCCATATTTTGTCAGATCCCACTATCTGCTTGAAACTTTTTGTTAGAGTAGGTCTGGAGACAAAATAGGAGAGAAAGAAAAGATAATGCCTCCACTTCTGTTTGCCTGCTTGTTTGGTATTTTGTTGCATACTTTTTTGCCACTGGTGTAGATTTAGTGGTTTCTTTATTAGAAGTCAAACTCTGTGTTGGATATGTAAAGCTCCACATAATTTTTTTGAGGCTCCTTAATATGTGTATAAGAAAGGTTATGTCACCCTTTAAGTAACAGTCACAGCTTTCTCCAGTCAGTTCTCTGAGTGACATCTCTAGAAAATGTGCCCTGCTAAAGTATATCCTGGTGTAGATGAGGAGTGGACAAACAGCATGGGTGACTGACTAAGGAGAGGTGATTGTTAGTATAAGTACAGCAAGCTGCTTTATGATTGTTGTTGTTAGCTTTTACTGCAAGTTTACTATCTGTTTTTACAGTTTGTGGGTTTTTTAATAAAAACCACCAGCATTTGCTACTTTGTTCCTTTTTCCTTCTTGCCAGTTTGCAAAGTATAAATTCAGAGCAGGCCATGTGTGACTCTGTGGTTTGTTAAATGTGCAGTGATCCTGTTTCTTAGAGCATGATGTTCATCATCATCTTCTTAATGCTAAATCAATTAATGCCCCATGCCAAAGTGGCATGTATAATTGCAGTAACTACACATGCAGTTATTGCATAATGTGTGGTACCTGGCCTTTCTGTAATATTCTGTATTCCTTTAGGGGGTTTTCTCACTGTTGGCTTTAGTATACAGAGCTAACCATGACTTCTAACAGTGAAAAGAGAGATGAAGAACTGAGTTTGAATAATATGTTACATGAAGGCATAATGATATTAAATAGAACCTGAATGCAGGGAGAGGGAAAGAAAGAAATCAAGAGGACATTATGTCACATAGCTAATAAGAAGAGTTGCAGAGGGCACATAGGGAGAAGGCAGAGGGAGGATTTCAAATGTTCTAAGTATCTGGAAATGACAGTGATCTGTGGGCTATTGCTTTGGTTCTTTCTTATGACTTCTGTCTCTTTTTACAGATATTTTATCTATATTGTGTTCTGGGCAAGCACAAAAATTAGACTTTTTCTGGAATTAGATGCTACTCTTACATCAAACCCTTTAAAGTGTTTGGAACTTTATCCTGTCCAAGCTTGCATTCAATTCAATAACATTAATTTTACTCCGGTGTTTGCATTTTAATTATAAAGCTGTTACAATGTTTGAATTACAAAATGTCCAGTACCTAATTGTTAATAATCTCAGCGTTATCCTTGGGAGATACATAGATGAACTACCACAGAATAATAATGAGGATTTCAGTAATAATTATTTCACTAAAACATACCGAGAGAATTAACACTTAATCTGAACAATCTAAACCAACCTTCAAAACCAGCTGCCTACCATGCTACTTTAATTCTTGGAAACTCTGCATATGAATAATTTCCTACTTCCATTAGTATTTTCCAATTAGCTAAGAGGATAAGACAGAAAGTGACCATGTAGGTCCTCAGGTACAGACTTCCCCACATCACAAGGTCTGGACTGTGTAGTACAAACACTTCCAAATGCTCCGTATGATCTCCAAGTGCAATATCTTGAAGCACTGCAATAAGAGACAAAAAATCTGCAGATTTCTTCAGACTGAGGCATTGCTAGCGTGCTACTCTCTGAAGAATAAATAGCAGAATAGGCTCATAGTTATTTTTAACTTTAGTGCAGTATTTCTCATAACTTTGGGGAGGGCAGGGAAAATTTTCCAATTCATATCTTTAATTGGAAGTCAGACATCTCAATAAAAGTTCTTTGTAGACACTGAGGATCTGCAGCCCTTGGTAAAGTCAGGGGGAATTATCAGTGATCCGAGATCTCCCAAAAAGTCAGATCAATCTTAAAATCTACACCAGGAGAAATTTTAACTTTTCTGTTTGCTTCAGTGGAACTGAAGCTTATAGTTATGCATATGCTCATGTGTTGCCCCTAACCTGAGTTGCTTTGCTGAACCAGAATTTATTTGATCATAGAATCTCCTGAGTTAGAAGGAACTCACAAGGATCGTCAAGTACAACTCCTGGCCCTGCACAGAACAGCCCCAAGAATCACACCATGTGCCCGGAGCATTATCCAAATGCTTCTTGAACTCTGTCAGGCTGGTGCTGTGACCACTTCCTTGGGGAGCCTGTTCTGATGCTCAACCACCTCTGGGTGAAGAACCTTTTCCTGATATCTAACCTAACCGTACCAACACAGCTTCATGCCATTCTCTTGGAATCCTGTCACTAGGCGCCAAAGAGAAGAGTTTGGTGCCTGCCCTCCCACTTCTGCCCCTCCTATTGGATGCCCCATAGCTATTAATTTAGCCCAACTAGACATTTTTAGCCATGACATTCAGAAGAAATCTTAATTGCTTGCCTATTTTGACTATGGTGTGACATGTGCAGTCAGCTACCAACCTACTTCTGAAGCACCAAGACACACAACTCACACTTTTGCTCTTTGATGAATGAGTCAATAAATAAGTGTATTAAAATTCAGGCCAAATTTGTCTAAAGGAGGCGACATATACAAATATCACCTTTTAACAAGATGATTACTTTCAGCTCAAGGCAAAGAAATGCAAATGTGGGTCAGAAAAAGAGCTTAAAATTGCAGACTAAGGAAATGTTTTGCGCTTTTAAGGTTTTTTTTTCTTTGCATTTGTATGTCAGGCTGGTAGAGATACCAAAATGCTAAAACAACAAGAAGAGGAAGAAAAACAAAAAACATTTTCTTACAGCATGCTCAACAGTTTTCTTGAAATGAGTAGTGTATTTACTCTTTTAAAAAGCCTTTGAATATTATCACGGAAATCATCATGCCTTGTAACAGAAATGTTTCCAGATGTTGCATGCTTAAATGACCCAAGTAATTGAAAAGTCTATGTGAGCGTATTCAACAGTTTATGAATATAAGAAATTATACTGAATAATGAGATTTAAGGTACTGTGCAACTCTTAGAGGCTTATACAACAGAATCCCACAGACATTTCAGATTTTTACTGGGATTTCCAATAGAATCATTAAGACTGAAAGAGACCCCCGAGCTCATTGAGTCCAACACATATAAAGTTATACAAGAGCTTTAGCTATATACTGTGGTTTTGTGGTCTCAGGAGGTTTCAGGAAGACTTGGGTGTTTTACTCATTACTTTACATTTCTGAGAAGAAACATCCAGTTTTTGCATCTCTCATATCTTAAAATCAATCCAACTTTCTGGCTGTCAGAATGACTTTCTAAGTTGCTCCATTGGGAGTTTCCAAATTGTGAATTTCTTAAAGGTACCTTTTTTTATGTGTGATTGAAATGTAAATCCATTACAAAGATTTTTTAGAGAATTTTTATTACTCATACTATTGAATTTTGTATATATGGAAAATGTGATCTAGGCAACTTCAGGCTTGTTAATTTGACCCTAATAACCTTACTTTTTTTTTTAAAGGAATTAATAATTAAAGGCATGGGAGTTGAGTGGAGGGAGGATGAAACACAATCTATTTCGCTAAGATAGGTCATGTCAAACTGGCCTAATATCTTTTTTTAATAAGAAAGTAGGTTTTCTAGAAAAATAAATGGGCTAGATCTGGTCTCTCTGGATTCTAATGAGCCATTTAACATGGTGCTGCATCAAAATTACTGTTCAAGGTGGAGGAAGGTTAGTGTAAGAATTGTAAATGCACCCAAAGAACTGGCATGGGAGAGACAGAAGGAGGTAGATATATGTGATGAAGTATTCTCTGGGAGTTGACTTGTTTAGTTTTCTTGAGGCTTTTTTGTTTGGTTTAGTTTTTTCTGGATTTGATATTGTTGGCATGCTGTATTGAAAGCAAGTTGTTGAGGATGGGAGGAAGATGTTAATTTCTAGTGTGCAGTTTTAGGTGGAATGACTATACAATTAATTAGACAGTTAGATAATACTAAAGGGATGGAATTCAACCCAGCAAAGTGTCAGGCCACACTTCGTCATGAATTCACTTAACCAGTTTAACCTTGATGTCAAAATTAGCAGTATGACATTCTGAGCTTTTATGTAATCAGTGGAAAGAGGCAGATTTTTAATTAGGCACCCAACTCCTGCTTTCTGTCTTGACTGTTAACAGAGCCTGGGCACCTGACTCTGGCATCAGTGCTGAATGCCTGAAACTGGATGGTGCTACAGCCTCAGCTTAGGAAGTAATGCAACAACTTTTCCTATGAAGAGGGAGTTCAGCAATGGAAGACTTTGAAGGAGAAAGGCCTGTATGAGGGTAAGTGGGTTCAAGTTTGTCTTTAGTCTGTCAGTTTGACACCATCATGAAAATGATGTATGGGGTACAGAGAAACATCGAAAGAGGTATTTCCAGTTGAGGGAGGGCATCTCAGCTGGGTGCATCTGGGCTGGGATCTGACCTGGAATAAGTGTGCCAAACTTCTTGCAGTATCTCAGAAACTTCACCTCGGTATGTAAGAGAGGCAGAGAAAACTGAAAAGAGGGTAGGTTTAGATTAGATCTGAAGCAGTAGTTTTTTACTGTGTGGGTGGTGAGACATTGGAACAGGTTGCCCAGAGAAGCTGTGGGTGCCCCATCTCTGGAAGTGTTCAAGACCAGACTGGATGGGGCTCTGAACAACCTGATCTGCTGGAAGGTGTCCATGCCCATGGCAGGGGAGTTGTAACTGGTTGGTCTTTTCCAATTGGTTGGTCCCTTCCAACCCAGACCATTTTATGAAAAGCTTCAGGAATGATCAAAGTGTTTACATTACAAGAGGAGTCTCAGACAGCTGTGTTGGATATGTCAGGAAGACTGGTAAAATGGGAAAGGTAATTGCTGGAACTCTGCTCCTGGAGTCGTGGGGAGCTTTAAAATGTGGCTGATACCAGCTAGGTGATAGCAAGCAAGCAGGATGTCTGCAGACCATCAGAGGACTAGTGCATGTCTATGTGTAACAGTATGGTATTGTAGGAAGATTATGACACCAGAATAGAAGTGTCTACTTGTGTGATTTAGAGGTAATGTGAACTGAATATGTGGCATGTCTTACTGATTGAATTTGTGTGTGCACCTAGCATGTGGATAAAATATTTAACCAATGTAGAATGCATGGTGATAATTGCATAATACGTGACAATAGTCAGTAGGAGAATGCTTGAGGTACAGTTAAGGACGAGCTTAAAGATTTATGAAGGGCAATGATTGCTTGCATTCTTTGGACTTAGGCTGTTTGGCAGCTTGTGCTTTTTGATCAGTCCTGTGGGGTGTGGTGCTTACTGTCTGCTGTATTGGCCTGCAGTTCCCCTGCACTGCACAGGGAAAGCTGTGTGATAAAACAGGCTTTGAGTGAATTTGTAGGGCCAGACAAAGGCATGTTAAGTTTAGCCTGTGACAAAGATACATTTAGAAGCTGACTGCTGGATAGCAAACTCATGACCACTGTGAGAAAGGCTTTCTCTGAAGTGAAAATTGTGGTCGTAGATCCCTGATGTGCCTGTAGTGACAAATGATGGGTGCAGCACGTACAGTCAGTGACAGCCCTTGCTCCGGATATCTCCTTAGTTTGATAAACACTGAAACTTTAAACTGTATGTTAGTAAAGAGCTGCCCTTTGCCTGGATGCTGGTTTGTCCCACAACTGGGTTCAAAAAGGAGCTGAATCCTTTGAGCAAGGGTGAGTAATGTGCTTTCTGCTCTGTTGCAAATCCTTAGTCGCTCTAATTGGCTTTGTCAGCTATTAAGATATTGATCAGGTTGCTCTTTACCAGAAATCTTCATAAAACAGCAGGAGGAAAATACCATAGCTGGAAACATTTTTAATGTACTTCTGGCAACACTATGTTTAGTTCTCTAGTTTTTTGTTTATTAATAAGTGCTCAGCCTGGGATTTTGAGGATTTTAAGTGCCCAGAAGAATATCAGGAGAGAGTAGTATGGCTTCTCTTTTTTCTTTTCTTCTGCTTCCTAATTAATTATTGTATAGTACTACTAAGTTGTTACTGTTTTGTGGTAAAAACAATTCTATGATGATCTCATAGTCCTTACTTGGAAAGTTGCCACAGTGAAGAAAAACTCTGTTTATGGACTGAATTGTCAGTAGTTTGGAAGAGGGTTGTTCTGTTGGAAACAGAGTGCTTTGAATGACAGTCCAAGAGGAGGGATGACAAGGAGGTGAGGACTGAGAAGATAAGTGTGAAAAATGTGTCAGGGTTTTTTCAGGTTTATTTTTTATTAGAGTCATGGTCAAGTGCCTTAGATTTAGAATCTGTCCCAGTTTAGATATGGCTTTTTTTCCCTATATTCTAGGTTTTATTTAGCTCCTAGTCCTGTTTTTCTGGCTAATAAAGTGGGGGTTTATTTTGTGCCGGGTGCCCTCTTCCTGAGAGACAACACTTGGAGCATCTCAGGCCTGCATGGCTGTCACTTATAAGGGTGCCCAGAAAAACTGGAACAACATCACTTGAAGACTTTTCTGGAAAAGAAAAGATTATAAGGTGTGAGGGAACCTACCTCTAAATTTCAGGAAAACGACATCTCACAGTCATATTGGGGAAGAAAAAGAAACAGAAAAATTTCCAGGAAACTCAGATTCTTTGTGTGTGGGGAGGGAATGAGGGATGAGGGCGATGGTGGTGGATCAAATAAGCTCAATCTACTGTTGTAGATCATTACTAAACATGAGATGTTGGAATGCAAATTTAATCTTGTTTCATAGTCTCTTAAGATAGCTGTTTGAAAGTCATAAAAAATGACCTTTTGAAGATTCCTATCCCTCCCTCTGCAGTTCTAACCAGTTGCCTATTTTGTTTAACTTCAGTACAGTTCAGTGAAGTGAATCCCATCCAAAGACTGTGCATCTTGCTTAAGCTTTTCATAGCATGGTGTTTAATCAAGGCAAACACTGTCCTCATGCTTTGTTCACACAGATTCTTAAACAGTAATAGAAACCTAAACATACAATAAAATGGGGTCTCTGTGAACTCTATCTGCTGAACTGTGCACAGTACAAGAGAGAAGGTTGTTCCAACTTATTTGCATATTCTGTCATGATATTTTTAATAGTATATATGCTGTTACGATGGAATATATGCTATAAAACCTAAAAATAAATTTTGCCAAAGTATTTTGGGAGTTTGTAGTCAAGTATGACAGAGATAATTTATTCTTGAAATGTGTTTATGTTGATTCTGTTTTGAAACAAGAATATATTCCTTGCGGAATATTTATGTTCAAGATCATTCTGTAATTTCCATATTTAAAAAGCCTTACACTTAATGCAGTTCCTGCTAAATTCTAACCCCCAAAATGTCTAGAATGCAAAGATAAGATAGTCTGAAAGATGTATTATAGTGCGGGCCTTTGTAAGAGCATACTGTCTTTGAAAACATTTTAATAATAAGCTGTCTGAAATGGTACTTTTGCCTTTTGTCCATTTTACATGAACAAAGAAAGAAAAATAAGAAAAAATTGCTGCTCGGCTAGTAACACTGAGCTATTTTTAGTGGGACTTTTGAACATCGATCTGGTGTTTCTAAGTGGAGACATTTTCACTTGTGGTTGTGCATGTTCACTCTGGAGACTTTCCTTCAGTCAAATCTGCTGTGATCTGAGATAAAGTGATTTTTGGAGCTGTTCCAGGTAACTGCCAAATACTTTAAAACATTCAAAGAACAGGTGTGGATAAAAACAGTTGTGTGGAGGAAATTCCAGTTGTGTACATATATAGTTTTGGTAGAGTGTCCTGGAAGCATCTTGGGATAGTGGAATTGATGGGCCAAGGCCAAAAGTCTGAGGTTCAACAAGGTGAAGTGCCGGGTGCCTGCCCTTGGATCACAACAACCCCAGGCAGTGCTACAGGCTGGGAACAGTGGCTGGAAAGCTTCCAGTAGAAGAGGACCTGAGGGTGCTGGTCCACAGCAGCTGAACATGAGCCTGAATGTGCCCAGGTGGCCAAGAAGGCCAATGGCACCCTGGCCTGTATCAGCAATAGTGTGGCCAGCAGGACCAGGGTAGTGATTGTACTTGGCAGTAGTGAGGCCACACCTCAAATCCTTTGTCTAATTCTGGGCCCCTCAATTCAGAAAAAGGTTATCACTGCTTTATTTTGTTATTGTTTTGCAATTCATAGGCTGTAGAAATTCAGACTAGGAAATTATTTCTAATGGAAATTAGGGTTTAAGGGCATTTTAAATATTTTTAACATTAAGGTAGGGGATAATACAAAATGTTCAAAGTCAACAATGATGCACTGTCAAACAGAGGAGCTGTTTGCTAGTTCAAGGATGAGTTCTTTAGCAGTGTACTTAAATGACTGTTGAAGAAAAATTCTTTAAAAAAGTCTTTTGTAAACACTTAAGAGATGTGGCACTTGTCATTAGCTTGAAAAACGGCATTTTTTTTCTGAATTGCTTTAATAATAATAAAAAACTTTAATGATTTCCTGATATTTTACCATGAATCAGCTTTGAAAAACATACACTACCAGAAGAAAAGGTTTTTCTATTTTGGACTGAAAGTATGACAAATCAGCATTGTTTTGTGTGGTGCCTGTTGGTGCATTTTATCCTCAAACAATGTTATATGTGTTAACCCATTTGCTCTGATGGGCTAAGTAATAGTTGTGAAGTCAACCCTGCTATGCAGGGTCTTTCTTTGAGAAGGAAAGATGGGAGATAAATGCTTTCAGATAGTATTTGATATGGAAGGAGGAAAAAATTGAAAGAAAAATTTACTGAGGACTGTTTTTTTAAGGAAGCTCTGCTGGGAGCAAAAGTCAAGCTGGGGGACCGTGGTTATGGATACCAAGGACAAAACAGATGCCCAGAGCACTGGGAATGAGTGGTTTCAGTTGTCTGTGTTTTACTATGCATTTGTTGATATTTATTCAACCTTAGTTGGAGAAATCCACTTGATTGTACTGTAGCTTTTTTGTAATTGAGAGTTTGGATATCTTGCTATGCAGTGAAGGGAAGAGGCAAGTGCAGACAAAAAATGTCTCATGATTTTTCTTCAAGTCTTAAAGCAGCTTGTAACTGTCCCAGGACAGCTCCAGTCGTCTGGTGCACTCTTGTGGGTCTTGTTTAAAAACTGTCCTTTTTCCCCTTCCCCAGGAGCAGCAATAAGTACCAATAAGTACTTGGCATCCCTTACAAAATGTCTTTCATTAGACTAGACTAAATCACTTTGCTAAGCAGGAGCCTCACAGAATAGGAAAGATCTCGTCTATGTCCAGCTGCATCCATCACAACAGAGATGACACTGGCATATTGTAACTTAATGTTTTGCTTTTGAAGTCATTTAGCACTAAAGGAGTAAGATATCTTTTGTCCTGAGGACAGTTTCCATATTAGTGATCAAAAAGGAAAATCTGAACATGAGAACTGAAAGGATTTTGGTTTGTGGAAGTGCCTGAAAAACAGAGCAATTACCACGTGGTCACTGGTTTCCTAGAACTGAGGAGAAATTCACAGTATATTTTGCCCTGTTGAATCCTGCATTCTGAGTTGTAATCTTGACGGGTTAAGGAGTCCTTTTATGACATGACAGAATGCATTAGGAAAATCCATTTGGATAAGTGCTTGCAAATTCTATTCTTGCTTATACCGGATGGGCCTGGGGACTGTCACTGGGGAGAAAAATTGAACATGTTTTAACTCTAATTATTTGGATGTTGCTGTTGTCCACTCCCAGGCAAAGGCAATGTAATTTTACCTGCAGTAGTAAAAGGCAGATATAGCTGCAGTTTCATGATGTATGCTTTTATGCAAATGTTAATAAATATGTTAACTTTTGCATCTTCTACCTAACTGCATAGTCAGACTTTTATACCTTCTCGACCCATCTGGATCTCTGAAAACATTCATCCATTTTTAAGATTGTAGTTTACAGTACCAGTCATTTAAATTAGCTAAACAATTTGTGGGGCATAGGTCATATGATAACTTGTAGAGTGTAACTGAAGTATAGAGAACAGTATTTTTATGGCTTTCACAGGCTTTATTGTGAACTGAGGCTGCATACCTGACATCCTCTAGCCCTCAGGTAGTTTCATAGCCAAAATAAGGATGAGATTTGGTAGCACCTGGAACTGTAGAGTTCTTCTTAAAATCTGGTCTGTATTACCCCAGAGCCACCTCTCCTAAGGTACTTAGCCACAGAGATGTTCAGAGTGAGAGAATTAACAAAATCCTTGCTGGATGCACACTAATATCACTTTTTCTGTGTTATCCTTTAGTAGCTGGGTTTACACAGGCCTTTAACACTGTTGTTGCTTCAGGACAAAAGGTGGAAGCCACCCTCCTGCATTTTAGTATTTAGGTCCCTGACTTCTCCCACATCGGTAATGCCAGGCTCTGATTTTTTTTCTAACTCACTTTTGTTTGAATTAGCAAATGTACAAATTATTTGTAACTATATACTTTATAAAGAACTATTTGCCCTATAGGGTTTCAATTACACTTTCTTTTTGTTGTCTTGGTTGAAAAAAGATTGCATTAGTGAAAAAAAATTGCTTTCTTCTCTTTCTTAATTGCGTAAAGAAAGTTATTAATAGGCTTTCCCTTTTCAGAACTGGAAAATACCCAGAAAGACATTTGCTCACACTTTCCAAGTACAAATTTGCTTCTAAATTGAGACCAAACAGGGAAAAAATTAGAATGTTAGGTGAATATTTTGTGTAGTTCTGAGCAGATGGAAACAGCTGTTTAGTTCTTAGAATGTTTAAGTTGGTGGTTTTAAATTGTCCATGAACTATGCAAATAAAGTTGGTGGGAAGTGACTGAGGAATACAACCCACAATCAGTAGCTTTAAATTAGCTTGTTCTTCCACTGAAAAATTTTCAGGCTGTTTTCAAATCAGAAAAGATTGAAAGCTATTGATAACTGAGTTTAATAATGTCTCGTTTAGTTTTGCCAAGCAGTTCTAGCTTATTTCACTTCTAGCAGTTAAAAAGTTGAGTTTTGTGACATTTGCTGTTTTAAAAAACTTATTTGATGAAGATGTATTACAGTGATGTCCGTGATTCGCAGTGGTATCTCTGTGGGCAGACAATCATGTCATGTTTTCAATGGAAGCAAATATATTGTGCTTGTAACATGGAAGTTATCCAAATGATCACAAACTGTCCTAACTAGCCTCTTACGGCATGCTCTCATTCTTACATCTGTAGTCTGTAAAAACTCTGTAAATAAAGCTGTAGAGTAGAGATGAGATCTGCAGTATGGCAGCTGGCTGGGGTCTGTGGCTCAGACCCAGGATGCCATGACTGTCCCAGGGAGGGCGTCTCGCAAGAGGCACCCTTCAAGGAGTCTCTGGCGTTTTCCCAGCCACTGGGGTACCTCAGCAAGGGAGCGCCTATCACAGCAGGCTATCAGCTCTCAGCGATTCAGCGAGAGAGTGATTTCAGCTCTGCTCTGCGGGGTGACCCCAGGCTGATCCCGGGAGAGAGAGACAAGGAGCCTCATTTGGTGGTTCTGCGAAGGATGGCTTTATTGTCCAGCACCCCGCAAAGGGTAGCCAGGGACGGAGCTCCCTCTGAGAGTCCAAGGGTAGATACAGGGGTTCTTACAGGGAAACGAGGGGTGGTGTGAAATTGTAGAAGCCAATAGGGTACAAAGAATCTACATAGGGTCCCGAGAGGATTGTGGGAAGTCACTGTAACCAAAAAGTTCTGCTTCTTCCAAGGGGTTCTCTGCAGGGAAGGTATGTGATAATGCTTATCACAGCTCTCTCAGGGGACCTCTCTCCAGGGCAGAGGCTGGACAGACTTATCTGTCTCCACACTGCAGGACAGTGAAAAGGCTGGAAACAGTAAAATTAGTGCTCCTAACTGTAGAAGAAATTATCTCATAAAGCACGGGACCACAGCATCTGCTGGTACATGTAAACAGTGAAGAATGGCTCAAAATTCCACATATGTGCTGTTACAGTCAGAATCTTTTATTATGTAAGTGCAAAGATGAAACCCACGTTATATCTAAAGACAAGTAGTTGTTGGTATTATAGTTAAAAGTCATTACAGCCTGATCTGGGAATCATTACTTGGCTGGATCCAGTAATTACTGGAAAAGAAATAATACTTCTGTGTAGGGGAAAGTCTTGATAAGTAACAATGCAGTTAAATTCATTAAACACATAAAGTGTCTACCTTTATCGTGCCGTAATGCTCGCCTTTTTCTTCCTCCTCCAGACTGTAAGGTGGGACTGATGGTGAGTATGTGGAGGTATTTCAGCAGTTGTCAGCATCCAAAGGACTTCAGATACTGAAGGATCTGAATATCTGAGAAATGTTGGTAATTTCTTCTTCTCCACTCAAGGGTCCACTTGGGATCATTTTTATATTTGCTGACAAGCTTTTAAACTTCGCTCTTTTTTCACTGGTCTGCAGCTCCAAGTTACATCCAGATTTACTATATGTGATACCATATGTACACTTGATCGCGTTAATACCAATTTTATTGAGCTTTAAGTCTGCAGTTCTTTAAGTGACCATGAGTCAGCTATAGCCACAGTGCCTCCAAGTGCCAGCTGTGTACCCTTTCTCTATTTATCCCGTGCTTCTACTCCATGCTGTCTCCAAGTCTGAAGGCCTCTGCTATCATACCAGGCCTGTATTTTTCTACACTACGTCATTGTGTGGAGTTGTAAAATGATGATGGTACCATGCAAATATAAACAAAAATAATACTAAATCAGCCACAGACATCTGTGTGGTTGGAAAAATTGTTGTTACAGCTGAACCAAGTTTAACTGCACGCTAAAACAAAGTTGCAGGCATGTCAACAAAAGTTCAAACAAAGCAAGTCTGAAAAGCCTAAGTGCTCAGCCTTTGCAAGCCCCACTGCAAGGCTTCTGGCCAGTCACTGGTGATGGCAGTATGGTATCTGCAGGGCTACAGGGTAACAGAGCTGCAAAGGCCAGTGAGGGACACTGGTGACACATTGTCTGTCATGTGACCACCAGACCTTAAATACAGAGGTCTGGGTGTGATGCCCAGCTCAGAAGTTCTCAGGATGCTTGTCAGCTGAATATGGGAGTGCAAACATGGAGATGCCACACAGAATACCAGTGCTGTTTTTCTCAGTCTCTAGCATTGCCTGCTCTTAGAAAAGACTCCAGGCTTGATTAAGCTTTTGCTCTGACCCAGTCTTTATATCCAGCTTTTAGTCCCACTCTTTGGCCAGAAGATACTGCCTCTCCAGCAGAAACTGTGGATGCAAGAACGTGCCCTCACTGTGACGCAGTTTGGTATCTTAGTTTAACCTGTTGCTGAAAGTGGCTTTGGTGAGGTGATAGACTGTAAATGCAGTGTGGCTGAAATGCAGCTACCTGCTCTCATCTGGGCCTGAAGAGCAAGACTGGAAGCTGTGGGCAAAATGATCATTTCTGCTGCCTTGCTGTGAAGGTTTCATTGCTGAGGTAGGCAGCATGCTTATGAATTTCTGATCAAGTGTAGTGGGAAGCAACAGAAGTTAGCAAAAGTCAGCGTCATTGTGTCTTGCCTTAACATGCAAAAATTGGGAGTCAAATATATCAGTCATGAGAGTGAGTTAGTCATGAACTTAAGAAAGGAAAGTAATTTGGTAATTTGGTATACATCCTTCACATTTTCAGGCTTTTTTGTATTCATGCAAAATTTGCTTTTAAAATAAGTGAGATTCAGGTAAACTTGGCCTGTAGTAACATACTAGTTTTAGAAGTCATGTAAGTGCTCAGAGAATTGAGAAAAATCTGATATTCAAGTTCATATTTTTAAGCACTGAGTGCTGCAAGGAACTCAGCATTAATTCTACCCCCTTTGCATACTATTTATATATTTTTTGTGATTGTTGCTATCATCCCTGCACCAGTTTTTTTTAATAAATTTTTGAAGGCCACTAAACTGCATCAGTTCTAAAGATTAATCATTACTAGCTACTGAAAAAAACCCAGTAGATTGTGGTTACAGTTACTAAAAAATTGCTTTTAAAAGCCCTGTACTCCAGAAATCCATGACCATACTCTATAGGAGTCTTAATTTTCTTTGAATTCTTGGAATTTTGGACTGAAATATTTATTACATCTGGTCAGTTAGTAGCTGAGAGTGAAAGAAAAGAATGTTAGAGCAGAATGAAGTGTTGCACAATATGTATGAGGATTACCTCCCTCGACCTGCTGCCAGTGCTCTTCCTGATGGTGCATAGGACACATTGACCTTCTTGTCCCCAAGAATACACTGCTTTCTTATGGACAGCTTGCTGTCCACCAGGACTCTGTGGTCCTTCTCTGCAGAGCTTTCCAGCAGGTCAGCCCCCAGCCTGTGCTGGTGCCCGGGGTTGTTCCTCACCAAGCGCAGGACTCTGCACTTGCTTTTGTTGAATTTCAGATTGTTCTTCTCTGCCCATCTCTCCGACCTGCTGAGGTCTTTCCAAAGAGCTGCACAGCACTCTGTGGTATCAGCCACTTCTCCCAGCTTTGTTTCACTAGAACTTGCTAAGGAGGCATCTGGCCCTTCATCCAAGTCCTTGATGAGTAAGTGGGGCCAGTATTGAACCTTGGGGGACACCACTAGTGGCAGGCCTCCTGTAACGTGTCAAGGAAACTATTTTGAGAAATTGGCAGGAAACCAAAGCACCACACCCCCTCCGTTCTATGTTACAGGGTGATCTTACTGTTTACCCACAGGGTAATACTGGCATTTCACTGGGACAGCTGTTCCACCGAGGCGTTGGAATGGGAACAGTGGTGGGAAGCGTAGAGTGTTGTTGGCCTCAGTGGAGTTATATGCTTATGCTTGCAAAGTGCCAGCATCCCACCACTTGTTCACATGACTCGAGAAAGAAATGCAGGAAGGAGCCATGCAGTCAGGATCTTGGCCTGCAGCAACCTCTCTCCCATTGATTTACAAAGGTCAATGTAAGCAAACAAATAATTTTGTTTTCCAGGAAGAAGAAATAGAAGAAATGAAAGTAGCTTAAAGGAGTCAGATACTGGAACAACACAAAAAAAACTTATTTGAAAAGATATCCAATATTGCAGCCATTAGGCATAGTCTAGGCATGCACCGTGTAAGAAATAAAGTTACATTGATTAGAAATATATGCACAAAACACCGTTCAGGAGTACAAAACAAATGTTGATGGAAAAATATGCATCAGCAGATTTGCATTAGCAGCTGAAAACTACTTAAGACAGTTTTGCTATGCTGCCTAAATCTTAGTAATAACCTTTGTGGAATATTACTCCTACACTAACATTTATTTTTAATTTTCTAAATACTTGACACTGTTTCAAATCCTGAGTCAACCAGTTATATCTTATTGAAAACCCATATATTAGAGAAAAAATTCATGCATTGCTGGTTTATCTTTGGATGCTGTTCTGTATTTTTCAATTATATAAATGTTTAAAACAGTAAGTGTAGGAATCACAGTGAGTCAGAACAATGCCACGTGGAAGTGAAGAGCACCTGGGAGATTTTTTTGGCATACCTGTGACCTAATGGGTCATTCCTTCCATGTGGGAAAATGCAGTGTCAGGAAAATAAAGTTTTGACTGTGACTCTGAGGTGCATTGCACAGGTGAAGCTCATTGACTTCAGAGCAGGCTGTCAGATCCCATCACACACGTAGAGGACAGTGCTATCAGTATGCTGTGATTCCTGGGTTGTTTTGACCAGTATACACCAATATATTCTTTAATTAATGCTACATTGGTCTGTGGAGTGGATGACTATTATAGGCAGATAGGTCACATAGTTCCCTAGGCATTTTGTTGTAATCTAAACTTGACCAAAACACATCTAGTTTCAATGCTTTTAATCCCTCTGTCTTGTGTGTGGTACCCCTCTCATTGCCTGTACAAGGGAGAATAGGTTAATGCCATTGATCTGGAATCAACAGCAGTATGAAATCTTTAGCAAATGTTATGTGTGTCTGGTTCATCTCCATTTCAGGTCATAAAGTGTTGAGGTTTGGATTTGTTTGTGGTTTTTGTTTTGTTGGGGGAGTTGGGAGGCTTTTTGGGTTTTTTTGTTTTGGTTTTTTGCTTGTTTGCTTTGGGGTTTTTTTTGTTTGTTTTGGGGTGGTTTTTTAGTTGGTTGGTTTGGGTTTTTTTTTCTTTTTCTGTGTTTGGGGGGGGGTGGTTGGGTTTTTTTGTGGATTTGTTTATTTATTTGATTTGTCTCATTGGGTTTGTTCCCTACCGTTGTTCCACTGCCTCACTCTTTCTTGCAGCAGAAGGAGCTCGGAGAAGGAGTTAAGCTCTCTATTTTTTCCAGCTAGAGCAGTGCACTTCTGCATTGTTAGCTTCATGGTTATCATGAAAGACTGCTCTAGGAGAGGCAGGTGTTGGGAGGGTGTTGAAAGGACCATCAAATTCAGAGAAGTGTTTCCAGTCCAAACTCCTCAACAGAAAATATGTCCCCTGTTCTCATGGGCTTTTCCATGGCTGTGTAGGCAGTGTGAGAACCCCAGGTCATAAGAAGTCATCCCGTTCACAGGAAACTTTACCACAAAGTGCCCAGCATGTTTCTTGTGAAGAGGATAAAGGTTAATTTGCAGTAAAGACCATTTGTAAGCTGTTTCAGTTTCTGCTGGTAAAGTGACAGAGGAGGCTGAGAGGGTTGGACTTCAAACTACCCTATAGCAAAACTCAACATTTTCCATGGCATTGGGCTGTGTTCAACTTGATAAAAGCTGTTCTGCAAAGTGAAACAGAGCTGTGCTTTTTCCTTTTCAGCTAACAGATGTGTGTTACACATGCTCACTTCCGCCTCTGAACGTGTGTATTTTGTGCTCATAGAAACACTAAAGGAATGAAAATACTGCAGTGACAATTGAAATTAAAACAGTATCTTGTTAAGAAGAATGCTAATTGTATTTCCATTGTGAATATAGACAAATAGTTTTAATTTGCACAAAGAACTAAGTGGTCTAAATTGCAGTTTCCTATTAAAAATACTCAAATATATTAAAAAGGTAAAATTAGGTTTTTAGATTGTTTGAGTTTCCTGAAGTTTCATAGTCGGGAAGGATTAAAATTTTGTGACTTACAAACTTATCTGCAACTAACTGGGATCTGTGGACAGGAAAGCAAAAAGAAAGCAAGCTACTTCCTGGTGTTGAAATGTCCATTTATCTAAATATCACTGAAAGGTTGCATTCGGGGGTTTCCACATTGCACAAATACATTTGTTGTATCTTGCATTAGTTGATTTCATTTTGTCGTGGAAGACTTTTCCCTGCTCACTCTGAGGTTACTCACTTACTCAGGTGAGCTTCAGAGAGTGACAAGAAGAATCTTTAGGCAAGATTCTGGTGTGTGGGAGAAGGGGACATTTAACCAGCTTGTGAGGGGAACCTAGGCTTAGACTTAAGATGCAGACTGAGAGGGAGAGATACATCCTCTTCGTGGAGTTGACAAATAGGCACTGCTGAGTGTCTTTGTGGGGAAGTAATGTCAGTGGGATACTGGCATCACTTGCATTCTTTTGCCTTCCCAAGGCCTAGACCATGGAATGAACGAACTGAAACTGTTGTCAGCCTATGGATCTGCAGTAGACATACTCTGTGTTGCTGGCCCTGTGAGTTTGGCTGGAAGGATCTGGCTCAAGGTGCCAAATTCATGGCTTTGGCTTTCCCTGTTTTGATCTGTGCGAGATTCAGGACATTCAGTCTTTCATTAAATGAGAAAGAAGAGTGAAGTGCATGTCAGACTGTAAAGAAAATAGCTCTTAATTGAGGTCTTAGCAGGGCTTAGGTGGGAGCTGCTGTCCTTTGAGCTGATGTTCTGCTCTTGGGTTGCCTCTGCAGCCACGAGTGACAGGGTTGATCCAGACCTTCACCTCAGATCTTTGTATGGTTAATAAACCATACTTGTATCATCTTTGAAACAGCTGTTGGAGATGGGTTGCTGGAATTGCTGAAAGATTGTGTTTGAGCCAACATGGCAAATCTTGTTTCGCTACCAAGGTTTTCTATTGTTGGAAGTAATAAATCAATAATAAAACACTCCCTGCATCCTAGTTATACTAGAGATGGTGCTCTTACACAAAAGGCAACATATTCATAACTTAGCATAATCTGGCATTTCATCCTTACCATTATTTTGTCCATATTGATATGGTTAATAGAATGTTAGTTGGAAACCAGGCCATGCAGCAGATCCAAAATATTTTTTCAGGCAATATTCACTTTCATGATTTTGTGTATTGTTAAAACATTTTCAATCAGAGAAACTATTTATGAAGATGTTGTTTGAAGACTGCAGTTGGCTGAAGGAGCCATCTTGATGTTTCAAAATGGATTTTTCAGGAACAGGAACCCTAATTTGTAAGGTTCAGGGACTGGACCTTACAGTCTGGAGAGCCTTGAGACTCTAAAACTAATAGCAGTTCAGTAAGTAACCCTAAACTACTTCTTCACACCTCCTTGGAGATGATGCCTTGAAGTGGCTACCTGAAAAGAGGCTAGACAAAAATAAGAGAGTAAAATTAGGTATTTATTTGAAGGGCCTTCAAAGGTACACATTGGGAGTATAAAGCCTCTGAGGGGCTCCACCCTGGAGGGACGCTGGGTCATGGGTTCTTTACACTTTTATAAATTTGGTCCATTTGCATACAAGGTTAATTCTCCAATTATAATTTCAGTTAATGATGTAATTACCCCAAGTTTGCCCCTCCTCTCAAAGGCTTTTAGTTTACACATTTTGGGGCCTTGGGGACAGTCAAGGTGTCCTTGAAGTGGAAGTCTAGAGAAGGTTTGTTGTGTCTAACCAGAATGAGAGAACAGTAGTTAATAGACCACACAGAACTTCAGTTACACACCAGGCAGTACAGGATTTGAAAAATAGAAAAGTTAAAACCTAAGGCATCAGAGATGATGGTAAACTTTCAGCAGGATTACATCTGCTTTTTTTTTTTTTTTTTTTTTAAGCATTAAGAGAACTGTCACACTCTCCCTTTTTGTCTATTATTCTCTTCATGCAGTTGTATCAGCAACATTTAGCCTTCTACTGCTGTTGCATTTTTTGCTTTGGTATGCCACTTTACCTGATCAAATGCCGTAAGCCCAGAGCACTATGGCTGTAGAAAAGTACAGTCTCAAAGTAGACTTTTTTTCCGTCAGTAATTGGAGTATCCTCTTTGTCCTGCATATTGATGTGTGAATTGGAAAAATCCTGTTTCCTGCAGTTGTGTAAGAAGTGTCAAAAAAGTTGATGTTAGGTTGAAATAAGGTTTGATCTTACCTCATATGTTTGTTTCAAGGGGTGGTTTAGTAGGAGATTTTTTTTCAAGAGGGCAACAGACCAAAGCACTTTGCCAAAACAATTGGTGAGATAAGGAGAATGTTAGCTTGTAGCTGTACAAACTAATGATCAGTGGTTTATTCTGGGTCTGAGATGATCATCATTTTTGCTTGAGATCTTGCAAGCAGAATGAGACCAAGTGTCGCAGAGTTTCAGTCCCAGAAGACACGAGGCCATGTAGCTGAGCAGGATGGCATTTGCTTTCCACAGCTGTCTGACAGGACTGAGGGTAGCAGGGCAGAAGTGGCGTGAGACGAAGAACTTTCCTTCTGCTCATATGCTTTTGTGCTAATAGAGTGCCAAATAAATATTCACATAACGGAAGGGAAGCCTGTTCAGGAGCCTTTTCTGAATTGTGGATTTGGGCATTACTGATACTGGAGGTCAACAACACCTTCTCATGTGTCTGTTGAAAACTGGGCTTGCAGAAAAGCTTCATGAAGTGCAAAGCTGCACATCTTGCCAACATCCACTGTCTGCAGTATTAGTAAAGGCAAAGCCAAAGGCTATGTGTAGATAAATCATGCCATCTTCAGGAGAGGTTTCCTCGACATGAATTACATCTGCCTTTGGCATTGCTGTCTGCTTGAGTGGTACCAGTCTTTGGAAACTATCCATTTAAGGATGAGTACCATCTAAGGAAACTATATGATCTATTAATACCACCTTTAATTTGGTAAGAATACTACCTCCATTGGTTTTTATCAAAAACATGATCGTCAGGTTGAAATTGTTGAAACAACTGTCATTCAGGAGAGGGATCAGAGCAACTGTTTGGCTATGCATTGAGTAAAGGGAACTCACCTCTGCCTGAGCTAGCACAACTGTGGGAGGGATCCAGTTTGCCCAGCTGCAGCATCAGGACTTAGCTAGTCATCTAAATAATTTTTGTAATTAGAGAGAGGTATCTCCATGGGGTGACTCATCCCACCTACCTTGGAAAATAGTGACTCATTCTCTGGAAGTGCCTGTGTCTCACCATTGGCTATACAGAGAACCTGAGTGGTGAGTTGAGATCAGATACCTGCCTCCTCTGTTATTTAGGTGAGCAAAAACCTTTCTATAAGTGATAAGAGCTCATGTTAAATTCCTAAGCAGTCTTGGGTAATTGGCAGAGCTGGTGATTAAATCTAGAAACTGAGACTGGAATTCCCCATTTCTCTTACTTAATATGGGATAGATGGGAGGTCTTAAAAGACATAGCCTTTTAATATAAATGTACTTGAATGAGATGGCAGCATTACCAAATACAAACCTTCATTTAACCTCTAGTAAGCTTAAAAATAATTCACTTTTACTGTGTGCTCATTGCCAGCTGTTCATAGAAGCCTCCCTCACACAGTGTTTTCACGCAATGGAGTAAGAGACCTCAACTCTGATCTTTTGAACTTCTGTGTTTTGACATAGGATCTTTTCTCCTGACAGTAGCAGTTACAACTCTTCCAAACAATGTTTTGAAAGTTTAGCTGTGGAAAAGCAAGTGTAGTAACAAATGCTGTCTTGTACTCAACGTATCATATATATTCCTTTTTCTTAATAGCACCAAACCTTTTGGTAAACATGTTGATATATGTTTCTTACAGCTGTTCTACCCACTCACCAAATGCTGAGTTGAAGTCAGTCCTTTTCAGCATAAGCTAGTTTCTTTGTGCTCCTACTCTGACTGGGTATTGCCATGACTAGTGCTGGGTGAGGTCCAGTAGAAGATCATACGGTTTTTCTATTTTCAGTCAACTTTATTGTGAGCACTGGCAATCAGAAGTTAAATTTACAGTTATCTGAAAATGGTACCTGCCCACTGGTTGTGATTTATGCAGTATATAAAGTTTGTGAATTTATGATGATTGTTTTGTTATTTTTTTTAGATGTGGATTTAACTGATATTATGGTATACAAAATCCCTCCCCACATGAGGAAAAGAGCCCTCTGTAAGTATGATCCGTGTAAGTAGTGTAAAGATGTATCATTAGATGATAAATTAATATTGCAATTTAAATGAATAGTTGAGATCTTACAGAGCCTTGGAAAATTACTAAGTTC
Source organism: Vireo altiloquus (assembly GCA_013396875.1). Taxonomy (NCBI): domain Eukaryota; kingdom Metazoa; phylum Chordata; class Aves; order Passeriformes; family Vireonidae; genus Vireo; species Vireo altiloquus. The sequence continues at coordinate 67,877 of VZRF01007209.1, forward strand.
AGAAATATTTAAAGATAAATAGCTTCAAAACAAATCAGATACCTGACGCTCTTTTAACTTACCAAGGATTGACCCTTTTTAAGGATGTCATCAACTGCAGAGATTTTAGCTGAAAAGCAGCTGGGCTCTTTAACCTAACTGCTGTCTGACCTGTACCTTGGTGAACATGTCAGTTTTTCTCTAATACGTTATTTGTAGATTTTGGGGGAAGGGAACTGTCTTGTCTAAATCTCTACAAGTACGTTTTGTCTTTTTATCATGCAGTTAGGTTTAACAGACTTACAGACTGTTAAACATCACGTTATATAAAGAACAAACCAAGGAAAGCCTATTGCTGAAAGAAGGGAAAAAATAGGAGAATGAAAAGACTTTGAAACTGTCAAAGAATTTTGATGCAAGTTTTATTTGACTAAATACTAGGAGATTGAGTACTATTTGAGAAAGGTTGGTTATTCACTAGCCACTTATAAATAAATACAATAAAGCTTTTTTACTATGTGTGACCAAATGTTGGAACAACGAGGTGGGCCAGAGAAATGCATTCTTGTTAAAAACCAACTGGACACACTCCTGAGAAGATTCCTTTAAACAAGGGGGATGGATTAGATAAGCTCCAGAATTTAGCCAACAACAACTATTCAGTATGAATTGGAAGACTGTGTGCTTTAATTTTTTGACTGTCAGAAATTATATCTATAGGCAGAGTGTTGTTTTGTATGCTGTCACTGAGTTGCAGGGCTTTTGAGGATGGGATGTTCAGAGATCTCAATTTCTGCTTCTTCCATTCAAGAATTTACTTTCTTTCCTATTTGGAATTGACTTACGACATATTATATAAACCTGACTTGAATAAAATCCTTAGTTCTGAGGGGCAGCAGACTGGCCTGTCTTGTAGGTACATTCCTTCCTCCCTAGAATGAGCTACTCATTTAAAATCTAATTTGTAAGCTGATGTAGATAGCCAGGGCTGTGTTCAGTTCAGTTGTCTTAGATGCTTAACTTGCATTTGAATTTTTGATGTCCAGTGAAGCAGTGGTAGTTAAGAAGAAGCTTGAGTACCCCATAGAGAGAGGAAGATTCTTTTGAAATCCTCCAGAGGGAGATGCTGATTAGTTAAATTCAGAGACTTAAGCAGTGGGAGTGTTCCTTTGGAGGGCTTCAGACAGGTTTAAAGTGACATTTTAGAACAAAATATAAGCTAGGTGCTTTATTTAATTAGAATGCATCTTGCTCATTGTTAGGTCCATCAACCTAAAAGGAAAATAAAGATTCTCCGATTTTGCAGTGTGGTTCAAATGTTTTGTTGAATGAATGAGGGTCTGCTGTCGAAGTGTTAGTCACTCTATTAGTATCTTTCAGGTTTATCAGATTTTACTCCTCACTTCCTAAATAAATGAAGTTTGTCATAATAGTATGAAACAAATACAAAAGTTCCATAACTGCAGTGCTAGCATGGCTGATTGTAGGAACATTCACATTTAAAATCATAACCAAATTTTTTGTAGGCTTTCTTTCCTACTGTAATTTTTCACTTCATAGACATTGTGAGGGGAAGAACTGTCATGGATGTCTGTAGTCCAAAAATGTGTAGGGTAGAGGAAAAGCACAGATTCTGCCATGTGCCACAACAGCAGGCATCCATTTTTGCTTTTTCTTTCCACCACCATCTCAGAATTTCAGCCTCTCTCTGGCCCAATAGGCTTCATTTACAGTTTTCATTATCCCTTTCTCGTGGCAGTAGAGCCTAGAACAACACAGTGTGCTGACACTAACAACATTTCCTGCCCTTTTGTTCTGCGCTCTATGGACCTGTTGTCCCTTTGTCCTTATCCCCAGTCCTTCCTCTGCAGACAGAGGCCCCATCTGACAAGTTTGCTTGTGCTCCCCAGGGATTATGAAAACCAGGAAACTTCATTAAGGATGGTTTAATAACTTAAACAAAAGAGAAGAGCAGCTGGTCTGTTAACATGTCTCTCTCAAGCCCTGCTCTCTGACAGAAAAGCCTTCTTGCACATGGTCCAGTTTTCAACACTTTGCTGTAAAATGTTACAGATGTACAGTTCATGCAAATGGAGTTACTGTGCATTGGATCTGCCTTGAGCATTTTATTTGAATGACCTGATGTGATTTTATGGCAGTAGGTTTGCTGCTGTTGAAAAGAACAGTAGCTGATAGTAGCCTAAAATGTTGGTGTGTATTTTTGCTTTTTCTGTTGCTTAGCATGGTAATGTTAGAGGAATAGCAGTTGGAGACAACCTGCTGCACTCTGCTACTCCGTGAGACAAACATCAGTAAAGCCGAGCAGCAAGAAGGGCTCTTCATGAGAAAATGACAGCAAGAGAACACAGTCCCCGCCATGGTGCCAAATCCCGCACTGTGCAGAGGGCCTCCACCATTGATGTCACCTCTGACATGGTTGGCCTTTCTCTAACAGGTTTGTACCTTCCTCTCAGCTGTTGCTCTCTTGCTGCTCCTTTCAGAATCTGCCTTGTACTGATGCTGAGTTTTTTTCTTTTAATTGCTTGAAGATTTAGATGTGTCTGATTATCTGAAGATAAAGACATAAAGGAATTATATTAAAACATTTCAAAAATTTTGAATTTAATACTTTTAAAAGAGACAAAACATTAAAATCAGAGAGAGTTAAAAAATTAAGATAGATTCTGTGTAGTTATGTTTATCACTGAAAAATAAGCAATGGGGAGAAAATAACAAAATAATGTCAAGGTCTAGGAAGAGTCCTGGCAACTGTCTTGTTTGACATTGTATAAAATTTTCAAGAGAGTTCAGGGAGCTGAGGCTTATCTCTTACGGTTAGTAAATTAGGATTTTAACCCTCAGAGGCTTTCTTTCATTAGTGAGAGAGACAGGTATTTTCAAATTTTGTCCTATTAGCCACCACAGAGTAGACGTATCTGATCTAATAATTTGGAGTTAATAGTGGCTCAGGCTTTAATCCTGTTGTTTTCTGTTGAGATTAAGCATTTAATATTCCCATATTGCATATAATCTCACATAGCTTTACATATTTTAACATGTTTTATAAACTGAGATAATCCCAGGTTTTCCAAATAATTATTAGATAACAAGGATTACCAGATAAATGTTTTAGATACCAGTCATAAAATTTTTTTTTTGTATAAAATTTTATTTCTCTGCATGATTGCAACTTCAGGAAAGAATTCACATGGCAGTGATGTTTGGCTAACCTTGTGTTAATTTTTCTGATTTACAGGAAACATTCAGGATCCAGATGAGCCGATTTTAGAGTTCAGTTTAGGTAGGCTTAGTGATTTTTGTGCTAACTTTGATGATGTATGTTGTTGAATATGTGTGGGGATTTGCAAGTGTTGATTTTGAAGTGCATTTCATATAGTAAGGTTTGCAACTTTGTTTTGATTTTTATGGAGATGTGGTACAGTTTTTGCACTGCCTGTACAGTATCTTTTGATACACCCAGCAGTTTCATTTTGTGAAGTTTCTAGAAGTCTGTAACTAAAACATTGATCTTATAAAATTTTAAATGTTTGTTATGTGAATATTATTTTTAAATGTTTACTTTTTTAATGTGAAGATGCAGTGAAACTGTCTTCAGTGTCAGTATATCAGCACTTCAGGTCTTCAAGCAAGCTAATGATTTGCTGGAAACACCATTTTAGGGCAGAATGTTTTCTAAGAATTGTGAATTACACACACCTTCTTTCTGGGTCTTTGCTGTCAAGTGATAATGCGAGATGCAGAAGTGACCTGAATTCTGAGATGGTTGAATTTGGACAAGAAGCTTGTGCTTGGCTCACCTCACTTGAAGAATAAGTGAAAAATATTTTCTTCATGAAAATTGAGTCCACACTTTGAACTGCAGGATGGTTTTCTTGGCTTAATAGTGGACCAGTATTTGGAAGGTTATGCTCTTAACAGTGTGCTCATTAAAAACCAGAAAATTTCTGTAGATGTGTGTAATTGTGTCATGAATAATAATCTTAACAAGCACTCTCAGCTGAATAAGATACTTCAGTTATTTTCAGATAAATTAAAAACTACATAGAATTACAAAGCTGTTTAGGTAAATTTCAGAATTAACTTCCTGCACGTAGCTGAATCTAGCTAGATAGAATTTGGCTCTGAAGTTTAATGTAATTGTGTAGAGTCACTCGTTGAAATTTTTGGATGTTGTTTCCTACTCACCGTAGTCCTTTCCCAGCAGTTAAACTCACAGTAGCATTTTAGAGGAAATAAATTGCTGTCATTTTACAGTTACAAGCTGGTTTTCCTCAGCAGTGCTGCTTGATCAATGTTCAGGTGCTTCTGTTGGTTCTCCCTGGGCAAATGCCATTTGATAATGGGCTTGATGGAGCGTGACTTCAAATCAAATGCAGCCACGCTCATGATATTCCCAGGGGAAAACCTGTGCACGTAGGCTGTTAGAATGAGCTTGCCGGGGGGTGGACAGGCGTGTATTAGAAGAACACAAGTTTAAATTGCAGCTCTAGAGCTTGGAGCCAGACTGATCTGATTGCATGTTACTGTTTGCATGCACAAAGGTGAGTCAAGTCACTGTCTGCTTTTACAGTGTTGTGGTAAATATTAAACCCTTTTTGGCTTGATTGCTCAGTGTATATTAATGTGATTTTATAAAAATGTAGAATCTTACAGCAATGTGAAAAAGATCCTGAATCTAAATTTATTTATCTGTTGCATACCTAAAGCTTGCAGTGAGCTGCTAACTCCATCGCTAGATCGAAAACCAAATAGTTTTGTAGCAGTGAGTGTAACTACACCTCCCCAGGCATTCTGGACAAAGCATGCACAGACAGAAATTATCGAGGTAAGTGCTGAGGTACTTCTAGAGTAGATTTAAAATTGAAGCTAACACAGGAATCATTTCTTTCTGACAAATACCACCTTACATTAACTTTTGGCTTTTTGTTTATGATTACAGGGAACAAGTAATCCTATCTTTCTAAGCAGCATTGCCTTTTTCCAAGACTCTCTTATCAATCAAATGACACAAATCAAACTCTCCGTGTATGACGTCAAAGACAGATCTCAGGGAACAGTAAGTTTTCTTTATTCTGTTGCCTGCCCAGTCAGAGTGGAGCAAGGAAATGAGAGGCAAAGAGATAAAATTAGTAACTGCTGTGGAAGATAACAAAGGGATAGCAGCACTGATCATACATAAAACAAGATGGGTAGGAAAAGGAGGAACAAATGAGATTGGCTTGGCAGAGTGAGAAGCATTGCCAATTTTCTGAAATAAGACTTGTCTGCGGCAAGTTTGGAAACCATGGATTTAAATGAAAAAGGTCCTGTCACTTGTGCTCTTACATTGTGGACATCTTTAGTGAAGTAGATCATGAATAGGATCCAACACCCCTAATTGAGGCTTCTAGCCTGTGCCAAAGTGCCATAATGAAACTGTCCTTTGGAACAGGGCTGCTAGATTTCAGAAATCACCCTGCCCTGATACATTAGATTTTGTTCAGATGTGCAGTTTTTTCCTTTACTGAAAAAAGTGTCAGCGCTCCCATGTTGTGACTTGGATCTGGGGGCAATACAGGCCACTTATTCTCAGACTGTTGTCCAGAATACTATTACAGGCCCCATGTGTCTGCTCTTCCATGGCTTCCTCAGGGGCAGCAGAGCTGTCACTCTGTTCAGTGCTTCATAGGGAAGCTCTAGGGAAAAATGAATACCTGCAGAGGAGGTTAGTTCTTCAAGAGGAGAAAAGTTTGGGTAAATGATGCAGCCTGAGCCCTGTTCAGTCATTGCCTTCTGTGTTCCTGTATATATACTGAGGTGCCTCCATTCATGTCCTAGAAAAACAAAAATGCATATTGTCCTCCAGTAGAAGAAAAGCTTTTCTAGATTACCAAGTATATTCAATTTTAAGTGGTTTTAATTAGTTATGTGTGGAATATTTAATTATGCTTTTGCTGTTGGACTTTTATGCGTAATAATTGTATTTTGGACTTCAGTGCTATCTATGGTCAGAATCTTTGCTCACTGTAAAGGTAAATACAGTTCTGGAATTAATTTTCTTTCAGATGTATTTGTTGGGTTCTGGGACGTTTACTGTAAAGGATCTTCTTCAGGAGAAGTACCACAGGTTGCACATAACACTAAGGTTTGTAATATTTTCCTTCATTCAAGTGTTAATTCTTAGTTCTTCAAAATGTGCCTAAGATGTGATGAAAACCTCTTATTTCATGACTAAGTTGAAAATGGACTTAATTAAATTATCTTGTTTTGATATCAAGTATATTCTGATTATGAAAGTGTGCGAATACATGCGTTTCTTCTCATTGTTGTGTAACCTTTAACTGTAGGTAAGGTGAGGACAGAGCACTGTCTATAAGAATACTCTGATTTTTAGACCTCTTCTTGTAGTCCCCCTGTGTGCCTATTTCTTTTGCCTCCCCAGTAACCTGTTCCAGCAACTTTTTTTTTGTCTTAGTTGTCTCAGCATATTTTTACATGTAAACAGCAATCTTAGAATACCATTTTGACTCTATCATAATAACATAATGTCTCTGCCAAAATTACTGTCACAGATGAGACAGAATAAATGACACTCATGATAGACCTGGGTACCTGTGTGTATTTTAAACCCAGCAGGAGTGTGGCTTTTGCCCCACTCTTCTCTGTCTCTGTCTGTGACTCACATACTTTATTTGCTGCCCTTTCAGTCATGTGTACATATGGTGTTGGCTTCCCTCCCCAGCAGGGAGACGGCTGCTGCTCTGGGAAGGTGGGACAGAAAGTTGTGTTGGTTCCTGTTCTGCAGCTCCCCAGCTGTTCATGTCCTGTCTCAGCTGCTGGTGCCCAGATTCCTGGAGATCTCTTGTAATTGCACACAACTCCCCTGTGTCCAGGATTTTTCTCTGCTTCAGGGGTCTTAGCTCTATTGAAAGTGTTGACCTTCTTTTTTTCTAGATTACTTCTTTTCAGGATCCTTCATTTTGGCATCAGTTTTTCTTTATGGAATGTCAGGTCCCCAGTTTTCCCAATCTAAATAGTCTGTCTGTGGAAGCACAAGATGTGATCAGCCTCATAACTGGTGACCTTGACTGACTTCTCTGTCGAGAAGAAGATTTGGTGCTACTTCTGTTTGATCCACGTATTAACAAAATATACCAGTTGAAACTGTACCAGCTGGAGTCAAACTGCACCAATGAGAGTTAAAAGTTTGTTTTCAGACACTGAAACACACAGGCAGCCCACACATGTGCATGTACATTCAAATATCCCCCTCCAGTAATGCTCACAATTTAAGTTGCTTTTGTGTGATTGTAAAATGTGAGCTCTTTCTGGTTTTATAGAAGCATGGAAACAATGTGTGTTTTTAGTCTGCCTTCAGTTCCATACAGCATTCTTACAGAATAAGGGAAATGTTGGACTAACCTGTTATAAAATTATTCTAAATGAAGTTGAAAAGCTTCCTATTTAAAATGTTCTTTAAGTTTGAAGATTAATAGCCTTTTATAAGTGTTTCCTTGTTGATGAACAGGTCCTCCTCCAAAAAAATCTCAACGCAGAGTATTTGTTGCAGGTCGGCTGAAAGTGACCGTGTAGGCAACATCACAGTTATTGGATGGCAGATGGAGGAAAAATCTGATCAAAGGCCTCCAGTCACAAGGTCACCTGATACAATTAATGGAAGGGTGAGTATGAACATTCTGTCAAATTGAGAAGAATGCAGATTTATTGCCAGCATTGAAATAAGCTAGGCTGACATCTGCCTGCAACTTTCCTGTCCATCTTGATATTTAGTAGTGCTTTACATTTTCAAAATACTGTAAGGAGCAGCCTAATGGTGATGAAGCCATTTTGAGTTTTGCAGAGCTCTTGGTGCTCATGTGTGGGGTTAAAAGTCTTAGGAAAAATTATAATTTAAAGTAATTAAGCTTTTGTATTAACTACTCATGTTCTTCATTGGAAGTGGCTTCTGGTACTGTTCATTGGTGTATATTGTGCATGGATAGCCAGTTTCAGAGAGGTGGTATTTCATTTCACATCGTGAATTGGAAGGTGCCATTAAGCAAAACTGTAATGAGGTTACTAGGGAATTCCCAGAATTTTAGTAAAACTGAAGAGGTTACTTTACTAGTGGATTTTTTTCCCCTGATCCCCAAATAATTGTTTGAGAGCAGATGTTTGAGCACTTTCTCAGCCTAGACATATATTTAATTCTGTAAAGCTTGTGTTAGGGGAGCCCCGGTGGTGTAGTGGTTAAGCATACGGCACAGTAATTGCCGGGGCCGGGGTTCAATTCCCGGCCGGATACTCCCCAGGCAGGCAGAGCTCGTTAGCCCTGCAAGGGGGCAATCTGCCTACATCCTGAGGAGGAGCTCAGCTGCCACTGTCCAGAATCGCTTTGGCCCGGCAGAAGAACCTCGGGATTAAAGGGTGGGCTCAGATCTGCGCGCCCTGTGTCTCACCTAAAAAATCCAGTGCGCAGGCTGGAAGGTCTGAAAGGAAAAAGAGACCTTCCCCGGATCTTCGTACGCGAAGGCTGGCCAGCAAAAAAGCTTGTGTTACGAATATCTTGGTGATCGTTGCACTCTTATATGTGTAATATATTCACAATGTGCATTAGAATCCTTTTTTATTCTCCAGATCTGTTCATGCCTATTGAGGCAGTACCTGTAAGAACTCTGGAGCTGTGGTAACATTGAAAGGCTGGAGGAAAATTTTTGTGACATTTTGAACTGAGCCATAGAAGTAAATCAANTTGTGTTACGAATATCTTGGTGATCGTTGCACTCTTATATGTGTAATATATTCACAATGTGCATTAGAATCCTTTTTTATTCTCCGGATCTGTTCATGCCTATTGAGGCAGTACCTGTAAGAACTCTGGAGCTGTGGTAACATAAGTAATTGAAAGGCTGGAGGACCCAGGTTGTGACATTTTGAACTGAGCCATAGAGGTAAATCAAAATGCTTAGGATTTATTATTTCAGCCTGCAATATTTTCTGTCTGCAGTAAAAATATTTGAAATATTTATTTAAAGCATGTGTTGAGTTGAATATTTCTTTGAAGTCTGTGTGATAGGTCATCACTGCATATTGCTTGGGCACTGAGGTTTCATTTTTTACCATTTCTGGTGTTTTTTTGTTTTTGTTCAGACTGTGTTGCCAGTTGATGAAAGTTTAACAGAATCTTTAGGAATCAGATCCAAATACGCTTCATTGCGGAAGGATGCACTGCTGAAATCTGGTAAGCTGCCCTGGGCTCTAACAAGTAAGCTTTAGGCATCAATAAAAGCTAATCTCTCCCTGTGTGCCTGTGGCCCCAGGGCATTTCAGCAGATGTTTCATTTGAATAGAAACATGCTGCTGATTGAGCAGTCGTTTGAGGGTCACACCAGAATAAATAATTTTATCATATGCACTATTTTGTATTGTAAAAACAGCAGAAGCAAGCTTTTGCCAATAAGTTGACTGTAATACGACATGTTCCATGCAGCTTCATAGTCTGTTCCTAAGCAATTGTTGCAGGGTGAGGAGAGGGATAGAGGACAGCAATTTACTTTAAAAAAAGAATCTTGCAGAAAGGTTTTTCCCAGGAAAAAGATTTGATGAGAGGAAAATGCGCAGTTCATAGACAAAAAAAAAAGAAAAGAAAAGAAAAATAATTTTAAAAGTTGAATATGTGTTTCATTTAATTTCCTTAGTAGTGTTTTAAGTGATTTGGAGTGGAGGCTTTTCCTGCAAACACACTTGAAGAATGGTCATTGCAGAATGACCATGCTTGGAAAAGGTAGGCTGATCCCTGGTTAAACCAGATCTTTAGAGCAGGGTGTTTCATCTTGTTAGAGAACTGAAGCCATTTACTTTAAGAAAGAAGATACTTTGTACACTTTTAAATCAAACCCTAGGCTTAAATAATATGGTTTTAATTCTCTAGTGTTTGGTGGTGCCATTTGCCGAATGTATCGTTTCCCAACCACTGATGGAAACCACTTGAGAATCTTGGAGCAGATGGCAGAGAGCATCCTGTCCCTGCACATCCCTAGACAATTTGTTAAGCTGCTTCTAGAAGAAGATGCAGCAAGGTGAGTTTTGGGATGGTTTACATGTGCAGTAATTCAGCAGTGATGTGGCTGTTACTGAGTTACAAAGGAATGAATATATTTGTGTTAATGCACTGACTACTCAGTGAGATAAGAAATGGCTTCAAGAGTTGGAAGAGTAGCTTTGAATGGAAAACAAAACAGAATAAAAGCAAGTAAAATGAAACGCTGTAGTACAGTAATGACATTGTCTCATTTTAGGAGGTGGGAGGGAAAAGGAAATCTGTTAAGCATTTTGTAGGTTCATTCTGAATTTGCTTCTTTCTGAAGCAATTAACTCTCTTCCAGGCAATATATGCCTTTATGAGTGTTTCTTCCCTACATTTGTAGGCTGTGGTTTGCAAATCTAATGGTTTATGTATTCTTTATAAAGGCCATAAGAATGTTTAAGAATTCTAGATTAGAATGTTAAAGAATTCTAGCTGTGTTTTTGATTATTGGGCTTTTATTTGACTCTTTTGAATCCAATCCTATAGACCTTAACTAATTAAGGTTAGTTAACTAACCTTAATTAAAAGTAAAACTAACTAGTTGCTCTTATTATTGTATTAGGACATTTCAGTTCCTTTGGGATATTGTGAAATAAAATCGTGGGTTAATCCATTAATTTTAGGTATTTTCGTATTTTGTGAAAATTACAAACTGTCACAGGAAGACGGCAGAGACTTCTTGCAATGCATGGGAAAACTAATTGAGTTTCTGAAATTCACATTGATTCTTTTTTCTGATGTTATGGTTTTAGTGATGTGCACTTAGATTCTAGAGATTGAATGCTGTATCTTGTTCAGCTGTCCTGCTACAACCTTGATGGAGCAGGCTAGGGATATGCCATTGCACATTTAGTCATGAGTTATTTGTTTTTTATTTTATATCTTTGTTTCTCTACAGCTTTCCTCACAGTAAGTTTAAAAGCACCTATTCATTATGAGGTACAACCATAATAATAAAGAGTTCTTAAGCTTATCCATAAGGTACCATGTATGATGGATGTAGTCTAAGGACTTGAAGATCAGGAGAATTTAGGGCAAATGAGGGAAAAGATGTGTCTTTCTGTAAGGCTGTAGACAGTGAAGTTGGAGGCCTTAGCCTTGAAATAAGACTGTTCCGCGGCTCTAGCCAAAATCATGCAGAGATCAGTGGATGCCTGCTGTAAACAGGTACAGGTTAATAACAGCCCAGGTGATTGTTAATATGACCTTGTATATGTACACTGGATGGTGTGGCTCAAAGGTAAATAGGCCTTTGTGTAATTACTGAGAAAGGCTCCCTTGTCTCTGTTCAGTTGAGGTGACCCTCAATAACATGCACAATTACACTTTGTATTCATAGAGTCACTCAGATTTGACCAAGCACTCTGTTCTCAATTCTCAGTGCTGCAGCCCAGAGGAATGACAGACAGCTACACAAGCACAGTTGCTTCTGTCTTCACATCCTGGTGACTTTTAAATAATCCTTGGATAATCACAACTGCTGTGTCTTAGATAAACCTCTTCTGGGCCAGAGCCCTTTGAAAGAGGCTGTATTTGAAAGGGCCCAGCCCTTTGAAAGGGGTGTGGTATTTTGCCTGCCTCATTATTTATGGCATACATATTCCTTTCTGTCTTGGCCCTATGGGACAAACAAGTAAACTTCAAGTGTTAAGCTGTGAGTTTATTTCAGAAAGACCAGGACTCAGATGCATGGCTTGTTTGGAGCAAGGAGTTTGATGAGATAATCATAATATCTTCTTATGGAGAAAGCACATTTCAAGATGAAACTGGAAGTGTCTTTATCCAGGTCACTAATAAATATGCTATATGCTGTTGCCTGTTGGCAAATCAGTCTGGTATTTTTCTTGGAAATTTTTTTCTTTTTGATAATATCCTAAGTACTGTGGAATGGGAATTGTTCTGTGAAATGCTGTCTTAAATTATGCACAGACAATTGGTTAAAACTATGGAGTTAGGGATATTGAGAAAAATGCAAAAGGAACTGCTGGATCCTTTTGACAAGTGATTGTTCTGCCTTTTCTGGGACAATGTGCTGTTGAATTGTGTCTAGTGTTGACTTTTTTACTTTTTACCCTTCTTTCTTTATTCCAAATAACATATTAATCCAAGAAGACAGTAATAGAAACATGACATGAAATACACTGAGTATTTTCTCAGCAGCCCTGCTGGGAAACAGTATGTAACACAGGATTGCCATGCGTGACTGGAAACCTGGCAGTCAGGGTACAAGGGGAAAGCCAGGGGTTCTCCTGTTCATATCTGGGGATATCCAGTCATCCTTTATTCTACCCTGGGTGCCCAAAATCCTGGATCTTAGGTGCAGGTTTTGTTGGCTCATCTTCAGTCTCTCCAAACCCTTATTAATGCTTACACCTCTTAGGCTTTCTCTGGCCTTGCAAACTGTTGTGTACATACCTTACCAGTGAATATACTCCTTGTACCTAACATCAGATCCCACCTAAACTCTGTCACAGTTCTTACTTAGTTTAAGGGCCCACCACAGTTCAGTAAAGTGTCCTTACAAGGTCCTCATTGTCCCAGGTCACCTGACATGATGACAGTTCCTGTCATTTGCAAATCCTCATGTAGTTTGAGAGCTGCAGAAAGGTGGGAAGCTCTGCTTATGACCAACACTGAGGCTCTTGGGGGGAGCACAGTGTATTCTTGCCTGTGAGGAAGTAATGTACCTTGGAGTAGAGCTCAACCTGTGCTCTGGGATGTGCTTTGGTATATGTTTGGAAGCATTTCCAGTCTGGTGAGTAGCTCAGACCATGGTACACTGAGAATGTGTCAGCTGAGGATGGTGCTCTGTTGCTGCAATGTGAAAATCATTCTTGGTCAAGTGGACTATGGACATAAACACCTCTCTTTCCCCCGTTTTCTTTTTTTTTCCCCCAGGGTTTGTGAGCTAGAAGAATTGGGAGAACTGTCTCCTTGTTGGGAAAGCCTTCGTCGACAAATAGTTACACAGTACCAAACGATTATTTTAACTTACCAGGAAAATCTAACTGACCTGCACCAGTATAAAGGTCATTTTTTTTTTTTTATAAAAATGGCATTCTTCTCTACCAGGGTTATTAGTGCTCTCTGAAATTGTGCACCCAGAATGTTTCATGATGAGTAAAAAATGCCATTATATTTCTTGTCTTTATTAATATCAATTGTGAATGTGATAATTACCTGGAAATGTTTGTCTGCTCTATTCTATTATCTTACTCTGAAAGTAGAGAACAAGTGTGAGCAGTAACAGAAAGATTTTGTTTCTTTTTTTTGAAATTTTCTCTGCTTTATTTTCAGCACATAGCAAATATTTTAGCCTAGGCACAAGGAGAAGGGTTTTATGCTTACTTTTGTCTTGCGTTTCTCAGGTCCTTCATTTAAAGCCAGTAGCTTGAAAGCTGATAAAAAATTGGAGTTTGTTCCTACAAATTTACATATACAGAGGATGAGAGTCCAGGATGATGGAGGATCAGGTATTTGTTTCCTTTTCTTCACTTACCTTATTTCTTGTCTCTCCATTTTTTTAAAATTTCCGTCCTCAACCATAGAGCCAAGTTTCTACAAACTGCTGTAGTAGTACTGCTTGGCATTTTGTAGCATATTCTATTCTCAGATTCCAAATCTCTTTGCAAAAGAAGAGATGTAAGTATAATTACTGCTGTTCTACAGGTGGCAAAACTAGGTTCTGGAGTTAACTGAACTCCAGGTTCCACAAGTTAGCCTTTGTAATAGGGTTGGGTTAAGCTTCTGTGTCCCTTCCAGACATTCTGAATTGCAGCAGAATAACAAAGGTTATGAGTGTTGTTTCTTATTAAGCTTGTGTGCTTTTTCTCTGGAATCATCATGTATGGTTATGCAAAATAACATTTGTTCACATCAAGCTTGTTTCTTTATAAATAACCTGGGTTCTCCTTTCTTTTGACAGTAATTCCCCATGACCATGGACACACACTTGTGTCCACATAAGGGATTCCAGTAATGTCAGGCTTTGTATAAAGAGCAGTGTTGAAGACTTCTTTTTCACTGTCAATAGATTAAGAAAGAGAGGACCTACATTCATGTATGGGTCTTTCACCTCAAAACCTGCTTGATGTATTTCCAGGGACTCTAGAAAAACTCAGTTTTCCATGTCTTTCAAAGCACTGGCAAAGTTTTCCAAAAATTACTTTGAGAAAAGTTTTTGAACTTAACACAATTGTTTGTTCACATTAAAGATGACAGGTTTTCATTTGTAAGTCTTTTTTGTCCATCACAGATCAGAACTATGACATAGTCACCATAGGAGCACCAGCAGCTCATTGTCAAGGCTTTAAATCTGGTGGCTTGCGGAAAAAGCTGCATAAATTTGAAGAGGCAAAGAAACAGTAAGTAGAAATGCTATTGTGTCAGCTGTTATTGTGCCTTTTTCTCCTGGTTCAGTTATTTGGAAAATCACTCCATTCTATGTTTTTATTTCATTCAATAGTACTACTATACAATGTTTTGTATTAAAGGTTTTTCTGTTGGGTTTTTTTTTTTCCAAAGAAAGAGAGGGAAAACAGTTTCCTCCTTATATTACTGTATTTATTTGTTTACTGATGGGCCCTTTCTAAGAGCCTTTTCATGAAAACTTTAATTTTTCTGAATGCTTGTTGATTCATTTAATTTAGCTATTTTAGGTGTTGGGTTTGGGTTCTGCCTAATTGTGAGTCAGAACATTTGTCTGCTGAACCTCCTCAGCTGCACTACATCATGCTTTCAACCCATTATTTTCAGGAGCCTTTCACCTCTCTCATAGCTTCAAGGTCCTGTTGCTGAGCTCTCTTTAGTAGGAACCTGCTGTGCCTGATGGGTAAATTCCTTGTTAACAAAGTGGGTTTACTTCTGAAACTATTGCTGGAGGCCTTCCTGCATTGCCTAAAGGTTGATGCATAGATCAGGCTTCTGAATCTGGCCTCTGCCCTACAGATGGGATACCTGACCCCCAAGGTCTTGTCTTCAGGGACTGCCTAGTGACCTCTGTAGAAGTGTAGCTATATGAGCTAGAGGAAGGTGCAGAAGTTGGGAAGGTCACATCTGCTAACATGGCACCCACTCCAGCTCCCAGAAAAGGGAGAGTGCTGCAGGATCTGCATTGCTTCTGCTGCTGTATGGAGCATTTAAGACATAACAAGAGCAACAGGATAAGGAGTCGTAGTCTGGGAAAAGGAGACCTTGATAATGCCCTTCCAAAGAGAGGATTAGTAGGATTTGGAGCTGATAGGAGGAGGGAATGACATGGGAACCAACTGCAGAATTAATTTCGGCAGTAGAGAAATGAATAGCAGCATGCTGTGAACGTCAGTCAGATATGTACTGATAAAAAGATTGGTGCAAAAATACCTAGTGTGATTATTCAGGCTTACAGAGTGCATTAGGATAGGGCTAGAGGAAACTGTAAACCTGGGAACACTGTTATGTTGGGCTTACCCTTTCTGTTCTTTTGATACTACTGTTGCTTTTTAAAATAAGCTCCTTCTGTCAGCATAGCCACTGAAGTGGTCTTTACTCCTGCAATAGCTGATTTCCCACGTGTATTTGTTCTTTTTCCCCTCACCCAATAATTAAGTTGATTGGAGAGGTTAATTTCTATCCAGTACTTTTCCTCCAGGCTTTTCAGAACTGTTCCTTCTGGGTCCATGAAAACTGGAGGTTCAACATTTGGAGAACAACTTGAATTTTAAGTACTTTTGTTATCAAAAAAAGCCAGTATAGTAGAACTGAGATCCATCTCCTCAGTTTCATTGTTACATTCAGTTCCTTCTCCTTTCATTGCCATAACTGTGCTTGGTGCATTCACAGCATTTCCCCAGATCAACACATGGTCATCTGGCAATCTGTGGTTTTTTGCTTACAAGTTCATGTACCCACCTTGTGGAAAAAATTGCTCAAATAAGTTATTTCCCCAGACATACTTTGTTTTGTTTCTGCTTTTGGTATGAGCTAACAATCTGCTAATTTTATTTTGGTTTTTTGTTTTTGTAGCAGTTATGAGGAGTGTTGGTGAGTTTTCTGTTTTTGAGAGTTCTATAGAGGGTTTCTGTTCTCTGGGTTGTTTTACTTTTCTTTTCTTTGGCAAAGATCTGGTGTGTTTTAAAGTGTGCAGGGCTTTTTAGTGTCATGCATCATGGCATCTCTAATTGTGCTCTAAGTAATTGTAGCTGCTTTGTAGAACATGATGTGTGAATGAATTTCATTTCACCTGCAATGTTTGTTTGCAATGAACAGCTAGCTTTCTGTCTCTCTCTGATCATAAGAAGTTAAAAAACTGAAAATCAGAACACAAGGATTTTATATCTTTTCCTTTGTTATTTCCAGTGAAAACTATCTGGAACAAGAAACTTTTTGCCAGTGATGGAATATAATTAAGATAACTCTATGTATTTTTAAATCTTAATAGTGATAGATTGGGCATGGTTTATATTTTTGTAATCCATGTCTTTCTTTAAACATTTTCACGTAACTGTTCATTTTTCCTCATGTTGTGATGTTCAGTGCGATGAAAAGCAGACGTTACTGGATACTTCAAAAATGCAGAAGTTCTGCTCTAAATTACTCTTCTTAAGGCTGAACCCCTAATTCACTGGTTATTTAAGTCTGTGTTACAGTTTGCTGTTTTAATACAATGAGAGCTGTTCATTTGAAAAAGCAATTGCAGGTTGGAAAGTAAGTATATGTGAACTTTACACCATAAATTTTTTCCCCCAATCATCCTAGCAAATGTTCATGATTAAAAATATAATAATTCTAAAACAAATCTCAATATGCTGCATGGCCTTTTCTGCCAAATATGTCTTTATGCATGTTAACCACACTGTCGTGGAAAGAAATTGCTCAGAGGAATTGTCGTTAAGATCACCGGTCACTAGAAAGTACAAATCAAGTACAGGGGAAGTCCTAAAAGCTGAGATTAATTTGCTGTATGGCACAGCAAATGGGAGTGATTGTTCTCTACTCCACTTGGGTGGGTGACCAGAGCACAAACAAGGAAACTTTTTCAAGTTCTGAGCTTTGTCCTTTGAAAACAAATCTCTCATCTTTTTTGTAATGAAGCTCAGGTAGATACTGGCATTAAGCTTCTCCCTTGCCTTAATATTTGTTAAGGGACAAGAATTGGAATTGTGGCATGATTTTAAAGTATGCCCCACACAACCCTCCTGTCTTACCTCACAGATACGTTGCAGAAATTAACAGCATTGCTCTAAGGGTAGCAGAGGAGCTCACACTCCTTGGACATCTGTGGTAACTGTGTCTGGAAAAGAAACTCCTCTCCACGTAGCCTCTCAGCATGGCTGTCTCCATTTAACAGTGCTGAGATTGATGCAAACAATTGATTCTTCTGCTCTGTTACTATACCGAAGCCATGAGAAAAGATAATAAAGTTAAGATAATACACAATTGGTGTCACCTCATGCTTGATGCCATGTCATGAATGGGCACTTGTCACAGCTGGAGATGATGTAAAGGCCTGGTCTTTGGGTACCTTTCCTACTGGGAAGGAAAAACCCAGCACTTTGCCTGACAGAAGAAGTAGTGGTCAGTTGGTTCTAAATAGCTAATAAGAGCACAGCTTCAGCTCTGAGTAGCTTTCTAAGCTAAAAGGCAGCTTTTGTGAATGACTTTTTCAGGTGGGATTTGGATTCTCTTTCCAGCAGTTATAGAGCATCTGTCTAGGATTGGATAAGCAGCTTCTGCAGACATTTAAACCTAAAAGGGCATGAACTGTTCTCCACTGTCACATAAGCAGTCTTAGTGTAGCTGCATCATCCCCATATAAAGATATGTTTGTC
This sequence comes from Vireo altiloquus, assembly GCA_013396875.1. Taxonomy (NCBI): domain Eukaryota; kingdom Metazoa; phylum Chordata; class Aves; order Passeriformes; family Vireonidae; genus Vireo; species Vireo altiloquus. The sequence continues at coordinate 85,751 of VZRF01007209.1, forward strand.
CCTAGTTTAGTACACTAAGTGTGTGTGAACAGGCACTACACAAAGAACAGTGTCCTTGGATTAGCCTGAAGATGTATGCTGGTTTTTTACATATCATAAAATTGCTTGTGCTGGTGTACCTTGATTCTGGTCTGCAATAGAGGAAATTATATACTAGCAGAAGGACTTTTTTGTTAATATCACAGTGTTTGCATGATGGATCTGGATGGCATTTCTCTGTTAGAGGGAGCACAGATTTTCTTTTCATGGTGTTAGTAGATATGTGATAAAGCGTTTTGTAAACCAGGCCTCAGTGAAGTATCTGTGTTGTAAGGAGAGGGAGAAGGGAGCAAGATGTCTCTGCAAGCAGTGGTTCTGTATCTGATGGCAAAATGTGCCACCCACATTCTCCTCAGCAAAACTGTCCGTCTGGTGTACAAACTCTGCCCACAGTCCCTTGGTATTAGGGAATAAAAAATCTGCATCTGAATGCTTTCAGTAAAGGCAGAGAAGTCTCTAGGATCATGTTCCTGCTGTGCAATTGCCCACTGGACTTTCACTGTTGATCACTAGTTTAGGTATATTTTTGTTGTCTGCCATTAATTCCCCAGCATGCCACTGTAATGTGTGTACCTCTAGATCAATTTCCCCCCTAAAATAAATCTTTCTTTTTCAGCACTTCAACAAGTTCCCAGTCTATAATATACATCCCACAGGACATCGTTAGAGCAAAGGAAATTATTGCACAAATCAACACCCTGAAAACGCAAGTCAGTTACTATGCAGAAAGGCTCTCAAGAGCTGCCAAGGATAGATCAGCTAATGGCCTTGAAAGAACACTTGCCATCCTAGCAGATAAGGTAGAAGAATAATTCATTTCCCTGCTGAAGCACAGTGTATTTTTTTTTCTGTCTGTACTTTTAGTAGGTTTTCCTGAAACATCTGTTCTACCTTTTTCAGTAGTGTGTTGTAACATGCACAGTTCTAAAAAAAATTATATCAGCCTTTAAAAGTTCCAGTTTTTATTTAGGTTGTCTCCTACTTTTCACACTCGTGCCTTCACCTCCTCTTGAAAGTGCAGTGGAGAGCAATGTCCTCTGATTCCCTCTATTCATTCATCATATTGCAGTAATGTGCATTCTTCACTTTCTTTTATATCTTTTTCTCCATAGCCACCTGGGATTTTTTAATGTTCTGAGTCATCTGTCAAGCAGCAGCAACTGTGTGAAAGTTAATGAAACAATTCTGTATTTTTCCACTGGTGAAATAAGGAATAATGGTGACACAGCCTTTGCTTGAATTAGTGATGTAAACCAGTTATTTCTTGATGTGTGCTAACAAAAACCAGACTGGACCCACAGCTGAACACAACCTTACAGGGAGAAAAAATCTAAATACAGTTTTACTGACCTCTTCTGTCCTTGAAGCCAATCTGAAGGTTCTAAACAGCAGTAGTGGCCAATCAGCTTGCAATAAATTGTCCCAGTGGAAGGGATATGCGTACAACTTTGTATAATTGGACCTCATGTAAATGTATTATTTATTATAATAATCACTTTAAATGAGTACAGTGTATAACTGATCTGTGGGATTTTCTACAACTGGATCATGTCTATGTATAACATATTAATGTCTTTTTTGTTGTTTTTTGGTAGACACACAGGTGACATAGTTTTCATATTCATATGGCTCCAGAAATCCTTTAGTACAACATGTCTGAATAAGACAGGGAACAAATTGCATTGATAGTGGGTTATAGCTTCAGCCCTCCTCTTAAGTCTTGTTATGATTTTGGACAGGATGATTGGGGTGAAGCTTGATCCCTCTGCTGTGGCAACTGTTGTGTGGGGTATAAAAATCATGTAATCACAGAATATAGTGAGTTGCAAGGACCAGTTAGGATCATCTTGGTCCTGAACCTCCAGACTCACACCATGGGCCCAAGAGCATTGTCCAAACCCTTCTTGAACTCTGTCAGGCTTGGTGCTGTGACTGCTTTCCTGGGGAGCCTGTTCCTGTGCTCAAACACTGCACGTGTGTCTGCACGTTGTTATAAGCTTTCATCAAATGCACAATGTCATGCAAATAAAGGTGAATTGCACATTCCTTAGTGAAATTTCCAACAGTTGCAAGTCTAATGTAGAAATACAGACTTTAGAAATGTATCATTTGTGGTTTGGGATCCTATACTATTTTTTAAGGTTGTTCTGTAAAGGTATTTAGGTTCTAAAGGTGGCCTTAAAGCAATAGTTTCTTTTACAGAATACTACTTCTTTCTTTCTTCCTTGAAAAAAATACAGTATAAATTGTGTATGGAATAATGAAAAAGTTTTAAATGTGGGGGTTTGTTACTTTTTAGACACGGCAACTTGTCACAGTCTGTGACTGCAAGCTGTTGGCAAATTCAATACATGGACTGAACGCTGCAAGGCCAGACTATATAGCTTCAAAAGCATCTCCAACCTCTGGAGAGGGAGAACAAGTGATGCTAAGGAATGATCAAGATACACTTGTGGCCAGATGGACGGGAAGAAATAGCCGATCTTCTCTGCAGGTGGACTGGCATGAAGAGGAATGGGTATGTTTGTGTAGTGGAGTGATGAATACTTTCTTCTTTTTATGTTCTTTTTTTAATAAGCTCTGTAGCTGCTCACCAGATATGCATAGGATGAGTATGTAGGAGGTATTGGTCAGCTAGCAAAGATGTTGTCTCTATCCTGCAGGCAATTACTCCTTGGCATGGGAATACAAGCAGGCTTTAATAAATATTTCTGGGTCTCCTAAACAGTGGAAATTGTTACAGTAGGTGCATAGCATTTTTAAGGTGAGGTCCAAGGGAAAGTAAATAGCTTTTAAAGTGAAAAACTGACCGTACTATACTGGGCTTTTGCACTTCTCCCGAGGATTTTGTGTGTACTAGCTATGCAATTTAGCCTTCCTCTTATAAAAATTCCCCGTAACCATTTAGAACTTACAGTCGATCACTGTTTTGATTATGAACAGCATTTAAAAACTGTTTGCACAAAGTATTTAAATGATTTTCCTTACCACACTGCCAATCAAAATGAGAATTGGACTGTGTAAATTCTGTAATTGTGTTAAATAAATAGTACAAATAGTCAAGATTAATTAAAGCAATTATTAACATTGTGAAATACTAATTTTTAAAAGAGATTCAATTCATTTTGGAAATGGATCCTTGCTAGTCATAATCATTTTGGCGTATTTTGACTTAAAGTCAAAGTCACAGTAATATGATACAAATAAAGCTAATTCACTATTTAGACAGTACTATAATACAGTAATTTTATCTGTTGTTCACTGAGTTACAGAGAAAAAAAAGATATGTGATTGTATACAATTATTATGTCAAACATGAATTTCAAGAATAAACAAGAGTGTCAGATAGAAATTGGAATAATAGTGCAGGAAGAGGAACTTAAAATTGTTTGACAGACTTACACAGAGAATAGCTTTGCAATTTACCACACAAGTCATATTGTTGACATCATGGTATACATTATTTATATGTCCATAATTTGTGTGTGCACACATGTAACCATGACAGCCCAGAGGAAACTTTGCAGAGGAATTGTAGCTAGAATCACAGGAGGAAATATATTGCCAAGGGATTTTTTACCCAATGTCTCTTTTGGTTTTAAACTGAGAAATGTTTTCTTTTAAGGAGAAGGTTTGGTTGAATGTTGACAAAAGTCTGGAGTGTATCATACAGAGAGTGGACAAACTTCTCCAGAAGGAGCGCTTGCAAAGTGACAGCTGTGAAGACGTTTTCCAGTGTGACGTCAGCAGTACTAGTAAGAAAGGTAATCGGGACAGTCGTGCCTACTGGATAAATCCAGAAGATTTAAATGAGACCTCATCATCCTCACCACCTTCATCATCCTCACCACCATCTTCATCCACACCATCCTGTGCATGCCATTCTCTCAAGACAAGTGCGTATGCCAGACGCTGCTTCCCACTGCTGCTCTCTTCCTGTGTGCTGGCATCATTCCTAAGCCTCCCTTACAACCCTCCATGTGTTTTTAGTTCAGTGGTGGTGTTAAGCAGTGATGTCAGGCAGAAAGAGCTGTTGGTGTACTGGGAGCTGCTAAGCCCATTACTTATTTTGAAATCCTGGTCCCACTGAAATCATTGCCAAAACCATTGATGACAGTGGCTCTTGGTTTTCAAGCTGGGAAAACAGTTGTGTGGGCTGTCACATGACAGACACCACTGGTAACTCTCCTGTTGGCTTCAGCTTTTTTGCAGCAATCGAAGCTTATTTCAGGTAAACAAAACATGAGAGACGTGCAGGTACTGCTGAAAGACTGATGCTCCCAGCTAAACTGCTAAAGCGTGGGAGGGGAGCTCAAGCAGTCCCATTAGATTGAGCTGAATGTAGATGAACCTAATGGAGTTCAAAGCAAATTTTAACCCAGACTGTGGTGCTGAGGCACTCAATTATTTAGACTCCTTGTAGCTGGAAGGTAGGAATTGGCAGTGCAAGCTCTTAGCTGAATAATCCATTCAAAATTTAAGCACAAGTGGATGCTGTATTGAACCAAGTGTAAAGTTGTGAGCATGTGAAAGAAATATATCCTTATCAGTTTAGACTGACATTTTGGCAGCCGTGCATTAAATTTCAGAATTATTTTATTTACTTATGTACTTACTTGACTTATTCTCATATTCTTTACGTGTAGTCACTCTTATTTGGCCACTTAATAGCGCAGGTGGACGAAGAGAAGCTCTAAAAAGACTGATTTGTGTTCTCATTTCCTTTGTCCTGTTCTGTCTTATCGTTTGATGGCCCTTTGTCCCTTCTGTGTGTCTGTGACTTCATGTCCATCGCATTGTTAGTGTTGCAGTGGAAGGCAGTGCCTTAAGAAAAAAAAAAGGCAAAAAGAAAGTGAAAATAAATGTTAATATATTTTTGTGTAGCTTTGCATGTTACCTGTAGTTTATTTAGTATCTTAGACAACCATGTTTTTCTAGGTAAAACTGACATTCTTGTGCATTATTAAAAAATAGGAGAGTAGGTTCTTGTTTCAGAATATGTGCACTATTAATCTTTGACTAAATTTCTTCTACCAGTTTGATACCTCTAAATGTTTTTGTTTGCTAGCTAGTTTACAATGAAGTTTTATATGTATTTACATATAAGTTTAATCAGTAACCTTCAATGCACAGTCACATAAATGATTAAATGTTGTGGATTTTTAATATTAAAAATTCACAGGAAAAATCTCTGATGAGTGATATCAAAAGCATTTCCCAAGACAATTCTGTGCTGAAAACACCTCAGAACAATATTTTTCTACCATTTTCAGTGGATCTTTTAAATTTACTCTGGATCTTGACACTTAGGCCATATAAAAGTGGAATTGGCATGGACCTACAAAAGATTTTTTTAGTGCGAAGAATTTCTGTAACTTTTCCCTGCTGTCCCTCCAAAATAGGGGGAAAAAAATCTTTCTATTTAACCAACAGAACCTGGGGCGGAATTGAAGCACAAAGAAGGTCTGTTCTCTAAGTTCAGAATCACAACATTTTCATTGCTATGTATTCAAAGAACTAATGTTTCTCCTGTAATTCTGAGTTTTGAATAAATGAACAGAAAGCAGACAGAAATTATTTTGAAAGCAATGTAAAAATCAGCCAAGCAAGAGAGTTACAGAATTGGTAAAAGAGGGACAGGTAGCGGATCTCTCTAGAAATGAATGTTTGTGAAAGAAAACTCTGCCTGAAATAGTAGAAGGGTGACTTAAAAAAAATATTTTCAAATGTACTTATGTTATAGGCTTAGATATTCATCACTAAAATTGCATGTGGAAATACAGTTTCTTTAGTGCACATGAGGAATTTTAATTTACTGAGAGGTTTTTTCTGATTATCTGGCTGAGGTGATTGTCCTGATTCACACTACTGAATTTTATATTTTCCGTTGTTATGTTCAGATTTGTAATTTGTTGACTAGTGAATCTAGATGTAAACAACAGAAGCTGAAATTCTGTTAGCTTAGTAAACTACTTTTCGTTAATGCAAGACTTGCTAAAACAGGGTGTACATTATTTTTTTACTGTTGGCATTAACCTGTAGTATATTTTCATCTGACAGCTTGATCCTCCCACTGAAGTGAGTATGGAATACTCACAGATTTTACTGGTGGGGTTTCAGCCCTTAATATACATTCTAATGTTTCTGTTAATTATCTCAGAAATTGTGTAACAGAATTTTGACTAAGGTAGCAAACTATTGGTTTTTTTATTACTCTTGCATTGTGGGTGCCTCAATGTCATTTTCTGTTAAATGCGTTGAACTTACTGCTGGTCTTTTGCTCTTCTGTTTAGCAGCCTTGCTGCTAGCTTAATCTGTAATTGCAGTAAACCAGTGGTTCTCAAATTGTGCCCTGTGGATCACTGGGGATTGACAGTGCACTTGCTGGTAATCCACAGCGAGCCTCTGAGCTAGCAGGTACTGGCTTTCCTCCAAGTCCCCATCCAGGTGTTCCTCTGATCAGAACAATGGAGTGGAGGAGATACTCATGCTCTCAGTACCTATGGGCAACAGAGTATTTCTGCCGAGCTCCTCTTCGCTCACTGAAAATGTTTGAGAACCCTGGCATTGAGCATTTGAGTTGCTTGTATTTAGACTGTGTTGCTGCTCCTTAATCATGCATGTTGCCCCTCCATTTCTGTGCAGATTGCAGCCCTACTCCGGAAGAATCTGCCCCAGGTATGTGCATTCATGGCTTCTGCTTCTTCTGAAAACTGCAGGGGTTTGTTCACAGTTAACTGAACAAGTACCTTGCTTTAAGGTGGACCATTTTGAATTGGCAATGCTTTACAACACCACGTGAGTTACCTAAGCTGTTGAGAAGTTATTATTTCCTAAGAGTGCAGGGGCTGTCTGGTCATTTCTCATGTCCAGATACAGGAGAGCGAATGTTCGTGGCCTCTCTGGTTTCTTCAGTTGATGTGTTTTAGCAAACTGATGTAGGTGACAATGGTTTGAGTCCTGTTCCAAATGTCATTGAAGTCTGTGGGAGTGTGACGTTTCAGACATGCCCTTTCACACAGGCTGTTGAGCTGGGCTTTCTGAATGAGAAGTCCAGGAGAACATGGAGGATTCAACAAGACTGATGGAAAATCTCTGTCATGCGTGCACACCAAGTACTATTGGGGATTGCAAGTCTCGTGTTTCAGGATACAAAATTTAGGAGTCTTATCCCAGTGTTAACCTTTCTTCTGTCCTTGTCCTTCTGTACTTAATATGGAAAGACTAAAAATATCTTTTCAAGGCCCTGGAGGATAGCTGATTTAATAATATTTTTATTGCTCTGGAGAAGAGAGGCCCTTAGGGTGAAAAATACGAGAACTTTTCCTACCTGACATTATATCCTACAAGCTTTATGTATTTGGTTCTCTTAATAAGACATTTTTTTATGAGATAATCAGTAGTATATAGTCAGCAAAAGTCCGCTATGCCAACTCATAGGCCTTCCCAACATCCTACCTTGTTCCAACCTAATTTGAGACTGGGTGTGCAATTCCTTTTATTCCAGTTTACTGTTAATAATAACTATCATTGACTAAAAAATAAAAGGACACAGGTGACACCTCTGCGAAGTAAGTAGGAAAAATCATTTAGAACTTTGCAGACTGACAAGGGTTTGTTCTTTCATGGCAATAATTTAAACCAAGAGAATACACAGCACAGAGGATTTTTACTCACTACCCTGGATGAGCTCCTGCATTGTATGTGAATGTTGGGAGAAAAAAACCCATCTAATAATTGCATTATCTTCACCAGTGTACTTTGTGAGTACCAGAGATAAACATATCTTTCAAATGAAGTGCTGTCAGACACTACAGTTTTAGATCTTTGCTGAGTTAGTAACTATATACATGTATGTACAACCAGACAATGGGATGATGATGTGCTGGAAGATATTTTCAGTTCTTCTTGTTACTCTCATTTGCTTATAGAAAAGCTCTTAAATGTACCAAGAGAAACACTGTTAGTACCATCTGTATTTTGCTTTCTAAGGCAAAGGTTCACAGGGCCATGTTATGGCATCTGTCTTATTTTGAGATAAAATATTTAATACAATATAAGAGACAAGCTGTGGTTCCTTGCCTGTTCTTAGGATGTTTCCTGCTTTTTTTTAAGGCAATGGAACAGAGTCAAACAACTTCCCCTTTGTATAGTTTATTAGGGTATCCATCTACTGCATAGAAAAAAAACCAAAAGGATAATTCTGTTAATCTTGCCAGATATGTTTCTGTTAGCAGACTTCCAGAGTTCCCCTCTTTGGCTGGTTATCAAAGGAACATTTATTATTACTGACTCTTAGTTCTGCCTTTGAGTCAAAATCCCAAACAATTTCCTTTCAGGGGCTTCAAGTGTCTCATTCATGCAGGTTCTGGTTTGTACATTGCCTTGTTCCTACAGCCAGCTGGGGTGGGAGTTGTGTGTGTGCTGTTTGGGAGCTCTGGTGCTTCTAAAAAATAAAACATATTGTCCTTCTCTTTAAAAAGAGAAGTGTTCTTCTGTTTCAAACTTACATTAAGGAGGGCAAAACCAAAGCCCTTTTCTATATTCTTTTTATGTTGCAGAGAGAATGGGTTTTGGTATGGCATCTGAATAATTTTTTGTAAACTCAAGGAAATTTGATTTTTTTAAATTGATGGTTGATTAAGATGAAAGATGAAATAAGGAAAGAAAAGGAACTGAGCATGTGGGATATTTTAAGACTGAGCAGTCTTTTAGGGAAAAGGAATAACACAATATTTGGGGTACCAAAATAGGACTTGGACAACTCAGTTTCATTTCTGTGCTTCCTGTACATGACCTTGAACAGAATCCCTCTGGGTCATATCTTGTGTATTTCAGTGGAAGAAAAGCTCCAAACTACTTCCAAGAATCTGTATGACTCCCATCTAAATCACTATATTTATTATTTCTTTTTAGCTAGTTTAAATCCTTTAAAACTACTCAGGGGACACTTAAAAAACCGTTAAAATAGTACCTACATTAATTTCTCACCTCTCTGCCTTATTATTCTTAGCTGCAAATAGGAGATGAGCATCATCATGCCTCACTGAGGTGCAATAAGGATCAATAAGGTGGTGGGGCAGTTGAATGATACACCTATGAGCCTAGAGATTCAAAAGGCATGATATTTGGGAGGAATCTCACTGACAGAAATGGCTGAGCAGATGGTTCCTATTTCTGTAATACAGTGGACTCCTTACTGTCTGTCCATGTATGTGCAGTGAAAGGGTTTGTTTGAACATGAACATGCAGTTATATACACTTCTGTATATAGTTATTCATGTTTCTGTTATGATTTTCAAATCAGCTATTGTATAGCCTGGTGTATGGGCACAAATTCTGGTTACTTTTACATGGTCTGGAAAGTCATAACAGCCTTACAGATTATTCTACGTATTTTCCTCATGCCCTAACCACACTGTAAGATTACTTAATTATTACAAAGCAAGGAATAACCATCCAGCCAAAATAAAACAAGTTCTAAATGTGAATTATCAACAACTTTGACTTGCAACAGGAAGTTTCTTCTTAATGTGTGTTTGTTTCAAATAAAGTGGTTCCACTGCTGCTAATTCTTTTTTTCTTTTAACCAGGTGAATGGAGTGAAGCTCTTTATCCCTTGCTGACCACACTCACTGACTGCGTAGCCATGATGAGTGACAAGGCAAAGAAAGCCATGGTCTTTTTATTAATGCAGGACAGTGCGCCGACAATAGGGCTCTGCCTGAGCCTTCAGTATCGCAGGGATGTTGTCTTCTGCCAGACTGTAAGCAAGCAAATATGCATGATTTGATTTCACTCCCACATTTGGTGGGGTTTCTATGAAATATGAAAGATTACTCTTTCCAGAATTTTTCAGATCTCCTCCCACATTTGACACTGATTTCCCCTCACAAGCTGTGCTATCCTGTCCTTATTGGTTACTTACATGCATTTGACAATACATAAATTAGGTGTCCCCTTGGATACGCTTTCACTATTGAAAATAAAAATTATTCCAGAACTAATGAAAATATACTGCTGTATACAGAAACAACCTTTACCTTCCAATGCCACCAAGCTAAAGCAGAAGTAAGATGTAAAAGAGGGGGGCAGAAAGGTCTGTGAGTAGCAGGTGTACTCCCTCAGTTACCTTTTGTTGTTCTCTGCATATGAGAAACCCAACAGAGAAGTCCAGCTGTGGGAAATTAGTTCTAGGGTTTTGTTCCTAGAAGTTCTGTTTCTGCACCTCCTCGCTTCTCTCATGTCAGACACTGACTAGCAGGTGTCTCCACTAAAAGAATTTCCACTGTCCACAGAAAAAAATTTCTTCTGCCCTCTACACTTCCGTAGGTGTGTCTGCTTTCCTGTGAAATCACTATCTTGTTCATTTATTTCAAACAGTTTATTTCTTGGACATCATTTGGCAGGGCTTTTGTCCCAAAATGTAATATCAAAAATGTAAAACAAGTGACAGGATGAGAGGATATGTCCTCAAGTTGTGCCAGGGGAGACTTAGATTAGATATTAGGAAAAATTTCTTCATGGACGGGGTTGTTAAGACTTGGAGTGGGCTGCCCAGGAAAGTAGTAGAGTCACCATCCCTGGAAGTGTTAAAAAAATGTGTGGATATGGCAGTTGAGAACATTATTTAGTGATGTACATGGTGGTGGTGGTGGGTTGGACTTGGTGTCCTTAGAGGTCTTTTCCAACCTTAATGATTCTTTGTTTCTGTGATCTCATCGGGGTAAAATCAGGGAATTTTCCTATGTAAAACTCACCTTATATTGCAGATAATTTTTAAACTCAATACTTTGAGTATGTTTACCCATCATGATCAGAATTTTATTCTCTTCTGTTTAATTCTCGTAACAAAGTCATGCACCTGTGCACATAGTATATGGCAATCACATGGGAAATTCCTTTGTTGACAGTGAATTAAGACTAGTATTAATCTTAGAGCATAGTACTGCCCTTAGTACTGGATCTTCAGGATTTTGTTCTGAATATCTTGTAACACCATAGTTTGGATCTGCATAATGCAAACAGATACTGCATTTTTAAGCTTTCTCAAATGTCATTTTTGAAAAATAGTAATTTATTCATACTATCAGAATTCTTGGCCTGGAACTAGCTGTGTTGCTTTTCTGCCTAGAACTAAAACAATTCTCTAAGGAGAAATTTTTGTAATTCATAAGTGGTAGACCCTACCACAAGTGATGGTGTTCAGAAAACAAAAAGGTGTGAGATCTACAGCAGCCCCATTTTGAGACAGCTTGCGAGATGAAGGCAGTGTGCCCTGATTCTGATTTTATGAATGGTTTATATTTTCATTGGTTGGTTGTCTCTCTTCAGCTGCAAGGAAAAGAAGAGTGATGTTTAAGGGAAAAGAGCATCTGTTTAACAGATTTTATGGCACCTCTTAGACATGCTATCATTTTTGTTTGGGGCTGAAGAACCTTTTTTATCTTGAATCATTTCATTCTTGTCTGTTTCCTCTCTTGCAGCTGACAGCTCTCATTTGTGGTTTCATTATCAAACTGAGGAACTGCCTGCATGATGATGGATTTCTAAGACAACTCTACACCATTGGCTTGCTGGCACAGTTTGAGAGCCTGCTGAGCACTTATGGTAAAGGCATGGGGCCAGTGGGTGGGATTAGCTGTTGAGTCAGCAAATTCTGCGTTTGATTGGCTACACCAGGATCTGAGTGTTTGGGACAATCTGCAGCTCAGCTACAAAATTATTTTGAAAACTTAAAATGCAGAAGTAGATTATACCTGAAGTACTTAATTATCTAACAATTCTGAATTTTTTTGCACTTACTTGAATTGCTTCTAAAAGATGAAATGTATTTGTTTTATAATAGAATGTCAAAGGTCTAAGAAAGACTAAAACATATTACATTGGTATTTGGGGTTTTTTTCAGAAAATAAATGGATTAAAGTTCTGATAAGCTGGGAGAAATACTGCCCAAAATTCAGTTTTGAATTTTCTTGAAAATTCTGTAGTCTTGCTGATGCCTTAGCTTTTAACTTTTATATTTTTCAAATCCTGTACTGCTAGTGTAACTGAAGTTTCTTGCAGCTTGTTAAGTGCTGTTCTCTTATACTAAGAGAGACATAACAAAGCCTCTCTAGTTTGCTCTCCAAGGACACCCAGACCATCCTAGGCCCAAGAACTCTAAACCATCATCTTGGGGAGGGAGGCAAGCTTGGGGAAATTCCATCATTGGCTGGGTTCTGGTTGGTGAATTTATGCTGATATAAAAGTGTGAAGAACTCGTGACCTGTTGTCCATTTTGGGATCCACTGAGGCAGGACCCTCTGGAGCCCAAAGTGTGCATCTGAGGGCCTTTCAAATAAATCCCTCCTTTCTTCCTTTATTCCTGTCTAGTCTCTGTTTCTAGGTAGCCATTTAAGGCATCATTGCAGCACAATGTGAGATTGAAGAGAGAATATAAAAAGGGAAAGTACTTCACTCAGAAGTGTTTCACTCCTGTGTCTCAAGAGAGAATATAAAAAGGGAAAGTACTTCACTCAGAAGTGTTTCACTCCTGTGTCTCAAAAGCTGTCTGGATGCTGGTTAGGGAATGCTTTACCAAATCCAGAATACCTTGTAGCTTCTCCAGTGGAAAGGATATAATGGCTCTGACAGTGCTGAGAAGTACTTACTAGCATTACCTAACTTTGAAAATCAGCATATAAACTACTTAAAGAAAAGTAGTCTGGACTGTTCTAGATAACTGGTGTTTTCTAAACTTGCTGAACTCAAAGAATCAGTCATGACATTGTCTCTAGGTTAAGGGGGAGGCCTGGGCTGCAAGACCTCTTTAACTATGGAACTTCTTCATTGAGTGGTTACCTACTGTTGTCATCAAGTTGACAAAGGGTAGTTGTGCATAAAAAGTAATTACGGTTCACTTTTTCCTCTTGGATTTAGGTGAGGAGTTGGCAATGCTGGAGGACATGAGTTTGGGAATCATGGACTTGAGGAATGTAACCTTTAAAGTAACTCAGGCTACATCAAATACATCTACTGACATGCTGCCAGTCATCACTGGAAATCGGTAAAAAACAATTAATGTACTTGATTCTTGATGAGATGAGGACATGCCAAAATTTTGCTTTTTCTAAGTTGTACAAGAACTGCAGTATTAATGAGCAGAGAAAAATCAGCTATTTTCAGGAAATTGGCAGATCTGATTTGAATGTCCATGAGGATATAAATGCAATATAAATGCAATATTACAAGTTGCTGTGGGTTTGGTTTTGAACTAGAATAGATTTTCTGACTAGAAGCAAGTTGTGGCAGTTCCTTAAAGTCAGTTTTAATGATAGTTGCTTTTTAATAGTTACATTATGTTCTAGGTGTTATCCCTCTTTAGATAAATAACACATTCTTGGAATGTAGCTTTTTGATCCTTGTGTCTAACAGCTGTTTATTTGTTTTCAGTGATGGATTTAATGTGAGGATCCCTCTGCCAAGCGCCTTGTTTGATTTGTTGCCGCGTGAGATTCAAAGTGGAATGTTACTGAGGGTTCAGCCTGTTCTTTTCAATGTGGGAATCAATGAGCAGCAAACCCTAGCAGAGAAGTAGGTATCCAGTCAGGCAAGCCCAACCTTACTGGCACTTCAGCAGCAGAACTACATTGCTGTGGAACTGCACTCTTGCATAACTAACAGCGATTCAATTTCTCCAGTACACAAACAAGAGAACACTGTTCTAAATTAATCTGTCAAATGCCAAACAAAAGGTCCTTCTTTATATGCCACATAGCTGTGAAGCTCCTTACCTCATGGGTTTGAGACTAGTGTGGGTTTATGTGGTTCAGAAGTGAATTTACAATGAGATCTATCGAGGGCTGTTTAGCACACAGCTGCTCTTTTTCACTCAAGACCTCTGTGAGTGGCAGATAAGTAGAGGCTGAGATATCATTCTGAGTATTGCTATGTATTCTCTGTCTTGGTTTTGCACTTTTCCTGAGACTCCCTCTCCTGGTCACTGTCAAAATCCAGGATAATTGGCAAGATGTACCTCTCTTTTAACATACCTTTGCAGTATTTATGTAATGCAACACGGCTGTTGTAAATATGAAAAATATAATTATGTAATTATATTTTCTGGGGAAATTGTTCGGTTCTGGAAGAGCCAGCAGATTCCCTCTATTGTGGTCATATCCTGTAAAGAGCTCATTGAGAGAGCACTGCCAGGCACATGCATGTTGTGACAGCAGCCTTGGTACCGGGCTGGAGCATGCCTTGTGGCAGTGGACAAAGAGAAGAACTCTTAACAGAAGCATTCCAGCAATTACTGTTGTCCTCTGTTGCCTACGAAGGAAGCCCAAGATGACTAACACAGTTACAGATGTCAGCACTCTGTGTGTCTGTCTGTGTATGTAAATAGATTTAAATAAGGTGAATCAGGTCATTGTTGACAATATTTATTACATTCATGGTTTTTTACTCCTAGATCCATATTTTTCATTTACATACCTGAGTCAGCATTCTCAGTCCTATCTATTGATGTTATGGTTGTTACTATTACTTTATGAGCTAAACTAGTAAATCCATTATTAAAAGTTTAAATTTAGGTAAAACAATTTGCCAAGAAGGAATTTAATAGTGGAAGAGAGACATGAAAGCCAAAGTATTTTAAATACTATTTTCTACAAGATTTTTCTTATGCCTTCCTTCCCTTTTTCCCCCTTACACTCATATATTTTCTTTCTCTGTAATGAGTCATTACAACAGTTCTTTGTTACACTTCACCTGGCATTTGAATGGTTAGGGAACTCCTGGGATGAATCTTTAGACTGTTTTTTGGTGGACATATTGCCAAGTGCAGTTGTTTCAAAGAAGAAGAGACACATTTTACCTTGGGCTTAATTGTTGCTTCCTTCTCCTTTTAAAGGTTTGGAGACACCTCACTGCAAGAAATAATTAACATGGAAAGCTTAGTGCGGTTGAATTCATATTTTGAGCAGTTCAAGGAAGTTCTGCCTGATGATTGTAAGTATTTGGTAATTAATGACAAATTTGATTGAACAGCACAATTCAGGCTGATTTTTTCATTTGTTTGCTTTATGTTGGTTTTTTAAATGTCAATGATACACCAGCATTAGTAACCTCCAAGAAATAATGCTACTCTTTTTTAATACTTTAGTACCAAGTAGAGCGAATTCAGGAGGTTTAAAGGTCAGACTGATTAACTTTCTTTTTTAAGGTTACTTTTACATCTCTTTCTAAATGGCACTATGTACTGTATCATCATCCAGTTAGGCAGTGAGATTGTTGTGAGGTAAAGGTGTAAAAGTGACAAGTTCTAGCAGCAGCACGTTTACGTGCAGCTCTTGGTGATGCCCTTAGGATAAAACCTGCACAGAGAGCAACTGCCAGTTTTTAGGAACTCTGTCACTTTCCCTCTGTTTTTCCTTTGGCACTTTCCTATAATTGTTGTATCCACAGCCAACAGCAGAGAACCTGGAAGAGAAACAATAGCTACAAGCTTAAATTTTACTGTTTTTTTTCTTTTTTTTACTGGATAATTTGCTTGTTACTGCTTGGGGTTTTTTTGAGAAGGCAATGGTGTAAGTGTTATTTACATGTGACCACAAAAATGGTGAAAATTCATCAATTCATTATTATTCCTATCAAACCTCTTGTAAGGTTATTTCATGAGTCCTACAATTTTTTGCAGTTTTGTTCCAGAAATACAAATGCAACAGCAGGTAACAGGATAGTAAGAATTCTATCTGTTAATGTGTGTTATTGCATGTTCAGTTACTCTGAATTTTTTAGATAAAGCTGAGAGCAAAACCTGCTTCCCTCCATCCAGGCATTCATAATCCTGCATAATTAATACCTCGAATGTTAGCTGCAAAATTTAATTTTTATATTGTATAGAAGTCTAGCATCAGATTTTCTTGTAAGATTCAAAAATTAATCAGTTTATAATGAATTTTGTTAACGTCTCTGTCTAGTCTTTCACAATAATAATTCCCATTCAACTCCTTCCTCTCCTCTTTAATTTTGCTTACCTTTTTTTTTTGCTAGTCTCCTCCCTCTTCCCCAAACCTCTTATGTTTGATCCAATCATCTTTTAGCTTTTGCCTTTTTTTTCTCCTGAAGGTTGTGTTGATATTTAGGATATACAAAGTGGCGTGTACTTTTCTCTGAACCCTTGTCTAGGGAAAAGAGCATTTTACATTTAACTGCAAACCAGGTGATTATGCCCAGTGATGTAGTCTGTGGTAGATAGAGGCAAAAGGAAAACCAAACCAATCATTCTAGGGGACAAAGGGCCCAGTGAAGTATCTGTTGGCAGACTGTAGGAAATGCTCTCTTCAAGAACCGCATACAAGAAAAGTTGATTCCTTATCCATTGTCCTTGTCCCTGTGTTCTTAATTCTAAGCTCTGCAGAATTCTAGGAAATTAATTAGTCTTAGCTTCACTACCTCCTTGTCCTTGTTCTGTGAGCTCTCCTTATCTTTAGAAAGAGGAGATGGCCTGTGCCATTTACAAGTATTACTTTCTTTCTAGGTGTAGAGTTTAAGCAGACCATACCAGGACAGGCACGAAATTGTTAATTACAGAATAGAATTGTAGAATTGTTTAGGTTGGGAAAGTTCTTTAAGGTCATCAAATCCAACTGTTTACCCAGCACTGCCAAGTCTACTCCTAAACTGTCTCCCCAGGTGCCACATCTACACATTTTTTAAATACCTCCAGGGATGGTGACTCAGCCACTTCCCTGAGCAGCCTGTTCCAGTGCTTGACAAATCTTTCAGTGAAGAAATTTTTCCCAACATCCAGTCTAAAACTCCCCAGGCGCAGCTTGAGGCTATTTTCTCTTGTCCTGTTGCTGGTTGCCTGGGAGAAGAGCCCCCCTGGCTTTCAGGTGGTTGTAGAGAGCAATAAGGTATGCTCTGAGCCTCCTTTTCTCCAGGCTAAACAGCCCCAGCTCCCTCAGCTGCTTCTCGTAAAACTTGTGCTCCATGCCCTTCGCTGGTTCTGTTTCTCTTCTCTGGACACCACTGAAGTTCCAGCACCTCAATGCCCTTCTTACAGTGAGGGGCCCAGAACTGGACACATGATTTGAGGTGCAGCCGCACCAGTGCTGAGTACAGGGGGACAATCCCTGCCCTGGTCCTGCTGGCCACACTATTGCTGATACAGGCCAGGGTGCCATTGGCCTTCTTGGCCACCTGGGCACAGCTGGTTCATGTTCAGCTGCTGTGCACCAGCACCCTCAGGTCCTTTTCCACCAGGCAGCTTCCCAGCCACTTTGTCCCCAGCCTGTAGCACTGCCTGGAGTTGTTGTGACCCAAGGGCAGGACCTGACACTTGGTTGTGCTGAACCCTATAAAAGTGGCCTTGGCTTATTGATCCAGCCTGTCCAGAGTCCTCTGTAGAGCCTTCCTGCCCTCCAGCAGATCAGCACTCCTGCCCAGCTTGGTGCCATCTGCCACTGACTGAGGGCACACTTAATTCCCTCCTCCAGATCATTGATAAAGATTTTAAACAGGACTGGCTGCAGAACTGAGCCCTGGGGACCCACACCAGCTGCACGTTGCACCATTCACCAGCACTCTGTGGGCCTGGCCATCCAGCTGGTTTTTTTTAGCCAGTGAACAGTATGTCCTACCAAGCCATGAGCAGCCAGTCAGTCCAGGAGAATGCTGTGGGAAGCTAAAGTCCAGGTAAACAATGTCCACAGCTTTCCCTCACCTACTCACTGGGTCACCTTCTTGTAGGAGATCAGGTTAGTCTAACATACTATTTCCTGTGAAAAGTAGGCCTAAAATAAAACCTCACATGTCACTCAGGTAGGATTCTTTTTGTCACAATGTCATCTCTTGCATCTCTTACTTCCTTATTTATTCAGTCACAGCTTTAGTTGGTGTTCTCTGTGGTTACTCCTTTAAAAAAAAAAGGAAACAATAAAAAAGACAACCTGTTGAATACTTGTAGTTGATTGTCTGGAGTATCTTGTTACCTATGTAAGAGATGATGTGCAACAATTTGAACACAGAAGATGAGTACTGAAGGTACTCTGAAAATTTTCAACTACTTTATTTCTGCTTAGTGAAATATTAATAAACAGATCATGACAATGTGGCATCCTGTCAAAGAGAGTGTTTCTTGCCACTGAAAACTGACCAGCTTGCAAATCTAAAATAAAAACTGTGAACAGAATATGAAATAGCTTCAGAGTTTCTCCTGTCACCTCTGTGACACACAAACCAAAATACTATACCAATCTTACTCCCGGTGTTCATTCTCATATTGCTTTTAGATTCTGAGTCCCTGAAGTTTTAAATAACTGGAATTTATATTTCCAATTGAGTTTAATTAAGCTTGAATTTGTTTTGTTGATGGTACTAAGTAATTCAGAACTTGAATAATTGTTCTAAGCTTTGATAGTTTCAAGAAAACACAAATGTGTTTGCAACAGGCGTATAGAAACGCTTTGTAAAAGATCTGTTGAATAGAAGAATAAGTGGAGTTGGTTTTATTTGTTTTATAGGTCTACCTCGATCTCGTAGTCAGACGTGCCTGCCTGAACTGTTAAGATTTCTGGGACAAAATGTACATGCAAGGAAAAACAAGAATGTTGATATCCTTTGGCAAGCTGCTGAGGTATTTATTCATCTAAGTGTCTCTGAATAGTTCAGCTGCTTTTCTGTATGCATATGTATTTTCCCCTTTTTTATTACTGATATGTTTGAATTTCTTCATTTCCTTGCGTGTAGCTTGGAAATGCTGCCAGGCTAGACCTCCTCTAGAATGAGACACAGGGAGATAAAATGTATTTTCCATATCAGAATTTTCCCTTCAACTCATGCAGTGAAGTTCTGCTCTCTGAAAGATGACACACTTTGTCATCAAAGCCCTGCACAACATTTGTGTCTCTCTAAGGGGAAGTACAGATATTCTCTCTGACAGAAAGTTATGCATGTAGAAGGAGTGATGGGTTGTATATTCCATTTCTAGATATGCCGCAGACTTAATGGTGTTCGATTTACGAGCTGTAAAAGTGCCAAGGATAGGACTGCCATGTCAGTCACCCTGGAGCAGTGTTTGATCCTGCAGCATGAACATGGAATGGCTCCACAGGTCTTCACTCAGGCTCTGGAGTGTATGAGGAGGTAAGAGTTTGACCACATCACTTATTCCTAAATAAGGAACCATGCAAACTGCAGAGGAGTGGTGGTCTCTGTTTCCATCAAAAGAAAAAATGTAAACTATAGGCAGGCTACTGTAGAAGTGACTGCTAGAATTCATCCCTCCCATGCATGCGAGTTGCATATGCTAAAGCTGGTTCTTACCCAATTTGTACCAAATGGGCTTGAGTGTTCAGTAGAAAATGAGTTTTCAGACAAGCATGTAAAAACATGTTTTCTGTTAATGCTGAGCTTACAGAACAGGAAACTGGTGCTTCTTTGAAAGTTGTTTAATGATGACTTTACCTTAACTGTCATAGCACTAGGTTTCTTAGTTCTAGATCAGGGAGATTACTCAGGGATTACTTGTCTTCTGTTCTTTGAAACACAGACACCTGCAGTTTGCACTGGTTTGCCACATTTATTCTTTAGCAGTGAAACACTGCTCACTGGGTGAAATGTCAGTATGAGTGTTTCACACTACAGCAACCAAATTTCATCACAACGTGTCAGTGTGCTGTTGTCCTATCAATATAATGATGTTCTGTATTCTGAAGCAGCAGAGATGTTTGCAGAATTAAGTACTGTACTTCAAAAAAAAGATAATAAAATCTGTTCACTGTTGTTCAATGCCTTGTTTCAAGCACTGCTGGAAAACTCCGTAAGTCACATACCAAAAGAAAGGATAAGAAATCTAGCTTTAGTCTTTATCGATGTAGTTCAACAATGCTGTTCAGTCCTGTTTTTCAACATTCACTCTTATCAAATGTACTGTACTGTGTGTCTTTTCACCAAATTCTCTAAGAGTGTTCAATTCTCTTATCCTTTCTGTATGTTTTTGCTGTTTGACCCTTTCTTACTCTTCAGTTACCTAGAAGAAAAATGTCTCATATAATTAACACTTCCAGCCTCTTGCGCTAGTAATTTGGGGGTTTATATCTACGTCTAATTGGGTGGCACTGGACTTCTTTGTTTTCAGTTTTTGCTGCACTTGTTGCTACATTGTCACAGAGTTAGGACAGTACATGAAAACTGCACTCAGAAACTAAATAAACCTTGATATTAGAACTTGAAACAGCTTTGTGAGGGAGAAATTACTAACTTAAAATTGTTTTCAGACATCTTTATTTATATGCAGCTTTCTGACATAGACATCAGTTTCACAGTTGTGTATTTAGTAAGATTAAAACCAACTAGGAAAAACAGTGGGAATCTTGTTACTTTCTTCAAATTCTTTACTGGGTCACTGGGTTTTTTTAATGCAGTCATAGACACAAGAGAGAGAGGGGTTAATAATGACATTTGTTTGGTCCCTCAGTCAACCATTTTAATATAACAGGATCAGATAAAATATTGACCTAAGGAAAACTACTGCTTCGTGTTGACCTACACAGGGATATTGAAAGAGGGCCAGTTTAATCAAAACCTATGGCTTGAGTGTTCTACCAACATCAGGGACTTCCTCTGGCAGGAGAAGTACATGACTTTCTCTTCTGTTAAATCTTTAATAAGAGAGACTATGCAGAACACATACTGACTAGTCCTGAAGTAAAACCAAGATTAGACCATTCTTCAAGCTATCACTCTTCCTCACATCTCATTGCTCTTAGGAATAGGTGGTTGTGTTTTTAAAATTATTTGTCAATTCTACTCAGAAACAGCGGCACAGAATTAATTAAAATCTTAATGAGAGAGATAGGATTATGGAACAAATATATGGGAGTTCCACTTTACCAAATACCATTCCAGCCTGGACAGGCTGACCTGACCTAGACAACAGATACAGGATAAGAAAGGGTAGCAAATTGCTTCCAGGGCATTCATTTGTTCTTTTACTTTGGATCTTTTATTTGTGTAACTGTACTGGAAAAGGAAGGTTTCGTTCATTCTTAAAGACTTTTGAAGTTTCTGAGGCAGTTGGAAGGGCAGGGAAGAAGTACTAGTAATGTGTGAGACTCAAAGTATTTCATTTCTTCTCTACTGACAACTTCCCAGAGAAGAAAAGTGTCCTTGTGATGCACTAAAGGTGCTACGGACAAAGAAACCTTTCAACCTTTTGAAGCTGAAAAGTGATATGTTTATTTTGCAGCGCTGGGCACATGTAAGGTCACCCTCCAAAAGGCATGTGCGAATTTCTAAAGCATTGGCTTTCCTTATATTCACAAAGGTCTTACATATTCATCTAAGTCACCTGAGACACCTATACATATGCATCACCTATCTCCGCTCCGTATTAAAATGAGCTGAATGTTCATTACGGTTGCGCAGTTCTCCCTTTAATTTGGGTCGGTGGTCTCTTGAAGATGAAGTCAGACGTCTTCCTCTTTACTTTGTCCCACTGCCAGGTCTTCTTGACCCTTGGTCATGATCCAGACTTCATCTCTTGGCCCCAACTATCTTGGAGGCCAGGTGTGTTCTTCGGTTCCTGCCTTTTTACAATGCTAAATGTCCTCCCTGTTGCTTCTAAGAACATAACTGAGTCAAATACATGATATATTGTCTTTGCTCCAACTGCTTGGACTATTCCTATATGCTAATAATTAAACCTTAGCTACTTGCTTCTACCTTACTAGCTACAGCATCAACTTTTAATTCTTTTTAACCCTTGATTCACTTGCTTACACCATTCTTGAAAAACATTAAGAAAACATTATCTTCTTCTATATGCTGTTGGTCTTCAGAGCTGTTAATTCCTGTCCTCAGGGTCATCCCTTCATTCCTAGTCTTATGATAATTATGTATCTGTGATAACTGTGTTCAATGAGCAGGGACACCAGGGAGGGAACATGGAGTGTTCTTGTAGATTCTTGTAAAAATTCACAGATACAAGTTTGTGGCTTTTACCTTAGAAACAAATACCCTAGTTGAGTAAACTCATTTTCTGTAAATAAGTTACAACTTTTCCAGTCCTAAATCAAACACACAGTAACTCCCAGCCCACGAATAGTAAAATCATGATGATACATCTGGAAGTCCAAGCTACAGAGGAAGTGGCTACCTCACCAGTAAAGGCAGCACTCGAGTCAAAGCCCAGCTGTAGCCTCTTCCATCTGCAGCCACACTCCCCACTAGATCTTTGACTCCCTGCCCTCCCTCCCCCTACCAGGTTTCTGTGCTGTCAGAAATGCCACTGGAGCTGGTTTTGGGAATACACTCTTAGGCAGTTTCAGTCAAAATCATCCTGGGCAGCAAAATCCTTTACATGTTTCAGGTAGCCCAGCTCATTTTCCTTAAATGAATTAGGAAGTTGCAACACAAGCAATTTAGCCATCAGACAAGAGAGGCTCTATAAAAACATCTGGAAATGAGGTGAGGAAAATAATCTCTTCTGGCTGCCATGATGGTGCTGACTAAAAGGATTACATAATAAAAGTCCTAGGAGTCATGCAATGTCACCACTCACTACAATAAAACAGCTATGATCAAACCAGGCTTGGTTGGATTTCCTCACTGATTTACCCACTTTAAGAATAAAATCATATTGAGTTGAGCTAGACCACTTGCCAGATGCCCACCTAGCTGCTCACTACCTCCTCTCAACAGGACAGGGGGAACAAATATATGAAAAAGCTCATGGGTTGTGATGAAGACAGGGAGATCCCTTGCCAGTTGCTTGTACAGGCAAAACAGACTCAGAGAAAATTTTTTTATTTATTGCCAACGGATTGGGAATATTAAGAAATAAAGACAAAAATTAAAAACCTTTCCCTCCACCACCCTTCCTGTCCCAGGCCGAAGTATTCCACTGCTTCTTTCTTGGCTCCTCTACCTCCTCCCCATGCTGAGCAATGCACAGAGGATGTGCAGTCAGTCCATAACAGCTCTCCTCTGCTCCTTGCCCCTTGCACTCTTCCTCCACTCTAGTGTGGGTCCTTCCCATGGGCTGTGGTCCTTCAGAGTGAACCTACTCCTGCATGGGCTCTCCATGGTCTCCAGTTTCCTTCCGTAAATATTCATCTGCTGCACTGTGGGTCCTCCATGAGCTGCAGTCTGGATAGTTCCTCTTCACAGCTGTGGGGGAAACTGATTCAGCTCTTTTTTCTCTCTTTCCCTGACTTTGGTGCTCACAGGGCTCTTTCTCAGATCTTTTCCCATCATTCTTCCCTGCTGTGCAGTGCTTTGCCTTTTTTCACACACTCTTTCCCTGAGGCATCAGCATGGCTGAGGGTTCAGCTGTGCCTGCAGTGGGTCACTGAAGCTGGCTGGAACCAGCAGTGTTCAGCATGGGGCAGCCCCAGCCTCTCCTCACAGAGAGGATTCCCATATGCAAGCTAAATTAGAAGGGAAATCGCTGTGTCTCTTAACCCTGGTCCTCTCCTAGAGGTAGTCTGCTGATGAATGCTTTGATTTATGACACTGTACAGTTTGGTATATCTGATATTTCCAAAACTTCTCTCGGGGGAAGCATCTACATGGGCCAACAGTGACAAGGAAAGCACTTTCCAGCTCTTGCCTCCATTCCCACCATATGTGTCTGTGTATACATCTTTGTGTAAAATTGAGTAGCTTGATACTAATTTTTAATGATGGAGATGTGGCATGTGATGTTCATAATGCCATCTTGCCATTGTTAGCCTTCCTTCTTTCCCTCTCCCATTGTTTTACATTTTATCTATATTCTAAAACACTTTTCTTCCTCCAGGCTATTTCGTTGATCTTTTATCGACCACTTTCCAGTAAGCACTAGGTTTCCACTGGCTGATTCTCCTGATCACACACACACACACCTCTCCCCCCTGCTACAAAGGTAATTGGGATTTCTAGGCATCACAGATTCAATCTGCCCTTGTCCAATGTAGGCAGCAGGAGTGAAAACATACCTTGATCACCAGTTTGGATCAAATCCAGATCAGAAATACGGTTGGTTTAGTTCCCTGTCCATCTAATTTCATTTGACCTGATGTGTCACCAGCATCTGAATGCTCTTTTTCACCACCTCCAGGGTATGTCTGATTTCTTGCAGGACACTGTCTGGTGCTTACATAACCATGCTGCACAACCATCAAGGTTAATGGATGGCTTGTTCTGGGCGGAGCAAGTGCACTACTTCTAACAGCATCAGGCTTACAGGTTGCATTTAGAATCGTGGAATTGTTTGAGTTGGAAGGAACCTTCAACATGAATTAATTCCAGCACCCCTGCCATGGACAGGGACACATTCAACTAGATGAGATTGTTCAAAGCCCCATCCAGCCTGGCCTTGAATGCTCCCAGGGATGAGCATCCATGGCTGCCTCACCACCCTCAGAGTACAGAATTTTTTCCTAATATCTAATCTAAGCTCTCTTTCTCTTTGAACCTATTCCCCCTTGTCCTGTCACTCCACGCTCTTGTAAATAGTCTCTCTCCCTCTTTCTCGTATGCTTCCTTCAGGTACTGGGAGGCTGCAATTCAGTGACCCCTAAGCTATCTCTTTTCCAGACTGAACAAACCCAGTTCTCTCAGCTTTTCCTTGTAGGAGAGGTGCTCCATCCCTCTGTTCATTTTGGTTATTTAGTTGTTGCTTTGTAAACTAAAAATAGAATTGGACTGCTCAGGGTGTAAGCATGATCCAGAATTAAAGACCACACAACAAAGCCTTGGGTTACCTGAAGAGTTGTTCTCCACTGTAGCCTTCAGTTCTCAATTTAAGAAGTGGGTGCACAATGAGACAGGCTTTGCAGCATGTCTTCAGAAAAATGCCTATTGATACACACTTGAATTCATATGCAAGCAGAAAAATAAATGGGTGGTTTTGGTTTTTTAATTAACGTGTTGGATAGGTAGTTAAGAGGTTAAATTCAATCACTGCAGCCCACATGGAAAGATGTTTGAAAGGGTCAAATACTACAATGGTTATTCATGTTCAGCTTGCTTTTCAGAGCTCCACTTCTTTGCAGCATGCCAAAGCATGGCAGAGCAGCATGGGGTATTATTGCTTGATAATCTGAAAGAATGAACATGGAAAACCATTACTGTTCAACCTACATGTGTTTATTTTCACTGGACTACAGTACTTCTTTCTTATTTTTCTCTTTTATTCTCTTTCCCTCTCCTTATTTCTATAATTGTACTGAAACATATTTTTGAGATGTTTTTCCACTCTTTCTTTACTTTATCTTCTGGTTTTGTTGTGCGTTCTTCCATGTTTTTTCATTTTCTTGACCACCTTGTGTTGCCATCTCTTTATATCCATTCATTTGCATGTCCGTCTTCCTTTCTGTTTTATTTTCCCTCTTCCCAACCTTCTTCCTTTTCACAGCATTGGAACACGGGAGATAGTCACCCAGAAGAACTTGAGTGGCTTGGTGCCCATCCGAGATTTCAGACTAGATCCCAGCCTCCTCTACTCCATTCCTTTACTAGCTCTCAGCCCCAATTTACTGATTGTGTGGCTGTTTCTGAGCATAGCGTACCTGGTGGCCAGATTACGTTGCAAGTGAAGATAGAGTTTAAAAACAAAAAAGAAAAGAAAAAAAAAACAACAAAACAAAAAACACAATAACAAAAAAGTGCTTGAATGTGTATTGCCACTTGGTACCTGCTGGACAAAGGAATGTGTCATAGCATTGTCTGCCAAGAATTATTATTATGCCTTACAATTTTACGTTTCTATTGTACTAAACTGTAAATATACATCAAATTATTTTATCAAAAAGAATTGTATTGAAACTTTAAATTATTGTTCTGCTTTCAGTGCTTGTAACATAGTCTGACATTGGCCTGTTACCTCGTTACTTTAGCCGGCCTGAAGATCTCTTACCAAATACAGTTTTGTGTTATTTGTTTCATGTATTCCAGAGAAAGGAACTCTGTCTGAAAAGAATTTGTATCTTTTTGTATATTTAAGGTGTATGCTAATCTTGCCTTTCATTTTTATGAGGTATGAAGAGAAAAATAAAAACGTGGGTGGGGTTTATAAGAAATTGTAAGAAATTTATTTAAAGAAGCAACAAATTTATACCTTCATTTCAAAGCATAATATCCAAATTACTTTACTGAGTAGTTTGTAGAACCATAGTCTTGTTCCTTTCTCATGGTTAAATATATTCTAATAGACTAGAAAACACTCAAAAAACAACTTGCAGTGTGCCGCATGCAGAATTATTTCATTCTATTTGTAGATCTGCATTTTGCAATGTATTAAAGACATGAGGAGAATGACTTGTGGTTAGAAAGGGGATGTGATTGGCAATAGCCTGCTAATGATCCATTATCTATTTTAGGTGCTCTGTTATAGAACTTATTGTGAAATAGGGTCATCCTAGATGTTAAAGATAATGGTCTTCAATTTCCAGGCAGAAAGAGGGAGGTATCAGTTAACTCCTTTAGTAGGTGTGTTTCAGGTTTTCCACTGGGCTTTATTTTAATTACATTAGACTAAATATTACTGTTACTTCCATTTTTAAGCGTTGCACAGCTTTAATAAATTATGATGCTGATAGTGATAAGCGAGTGATGGTACGTTAACATTTATTTAAGTGGTGAGACTGAAGTGGCTTCCTAGATCAGTGATGCAGAGTAATTGCAGATGAAATTTGATCATAATTTATATATAACATCAAACTAGGGGAGGCCTATTTAAACTGAAAGGTTTTCTTGATGCTGTGGTCTGGCAGAGCTTGTCAATAGCAATAGCTGATAAAAAAACTAACCTCATTTAATGTAGTTTGATAAATTCATAGAGGGATTTCCTTCGCTTGGTGCCTGAGATGACATTGGCTTCTGAGGAGAACTAGTACTGTGATTTGTATTTTCTACTATTATTAACTTGCTCAAAAAATATAGATAGCTTTAGCTTTTATTATCAATTTTAATGGAATTGAGAGCTGCCGAGAGAAGTATGCTGAAATAAAAAACCAAAAAAGCACAGTTAGAATGAAAATTAGAATTAAATCCTAAATTTGGATTTAATTATTCTAACTGGAAAAAAAAAAAGTGTGTGGTTATATTTGTGTCTTCATGAAATCAGACTGTACAGTACACTATCTCTTAATATTTTTCCTCACTATTCTTCCAATTTTGTTTTTAAAAGAAAAAAAAACAAACAAAAACCAACAAAAAACCAAAAAAAACCCCAAACCACCACAAAGACATATATATCTATATATCTATATATAAAAAGCACGTATCCTATTTATTTTTAGTTGCAATTAGTTTTGGTATTTCCTTAGTGCTGTTGAGGTTTATCATGGTATGGTGGTTTTGGACATATCCCTGCACTGTGCTGATACCTGATACTGCTGTGTCTCCATACAAACCTTCTCTTCTTTCTGGTTAGCACTGGTTTGTTTGCTGTGGGTGCCCCAGGCTACCTTTTTACAAAGTGAGCAGTTCTCAGGTTGGACTGTAGCCTGGATTTTACCATGTGGGTAGTGTCCTGGGTTCAGTCTAACCAGATGTGGAAGTAACTTTAGTTGAATCACAGAATATTCTGAGTTGGAAGGGACCCACCAGGATGAAGGATCAGTTCCTGGCCTGGCACAGGACAGTCCCAGCCATCCCCCCATGTGCCTGAGAGCATTGTCCAAACACTTCTTGCACTCTGGCAGGCTTGGGGCCATAGCCACTTCCCTGGGCAGCCTGTTCCAGTGTCCAGCCACCCTCGGGTAGTAAGGTGGCAGATGTCTCCACTGAGCTCTCTGAGATCATTAATCTGTTTTAAAGCATGAAGATGCTGCTCATGATTACCACTAGTGTTGCTGTAAGACCACCTTAAAAACATTTGGAATGGAAGCCTAGGCTTTGTGAAAACAATGTAGGTTTTTTATTTTCTTCTTAAACTTAGGTGGGGACGAGTTTGGGTTTTTTTTTCCTTTTGGAGCCTGGTCTGTGCTTTTGTTAAGGCATTCAGATTTATGATGCAGTAGTGCATCCTGCTTTATGCCTCCAAGAGAAGGAAGATGGCACCTAAAATGTGTGAAAGACATCTTTGTCACTGCTCCATGAGGGACACGTGCATAACCAGATGCAATGAAATGTGTTATGAAGAGAGGGATTCACTTTGGAGTTAAAATGCTCACCTAGCATCCCATATTTGCTGCTTAAACTTACTGCTTTTATTAGTACTCTGAAGTATGATTCGTGAAAACTTTTGATGTGTCTATTTGGCTGCAACAGCTGTTGGGGGAGTTTTGTGAAACACAAACCAGTGCCAGAAATGTAGTGTCATCACAAATAATACCTTCTATAAAAGGCAAGCACAGAACGTGCTCTGGAGACAAATTTCACACTTAGTTAAAGTGTTCCTTAAAGAAAAAAAAAAATACTGTATTTTATGAAGTTAAACCAGGTGTTACATACAGAACAGTTACAGACAGTTTCATGAACCAAAATTAGAAGAACAGTGAGGTCTGTAAGAGCATGAGAGCTTTCAAACTGAACCAGAATCCAAACCCTCCTTCTGAATCAGATGATCTCAGCTTACCTGGTAGATGCTGCAGCCATCTCCGAGACGGGATTAATGTGACATTTCCACAATAAGATGCTGTACTGTACACTTTGCCATGTAGGTCTAGTATTCATTGTTTAGGTTCCAGTCCTCAGTCAGGGAAAGACATTCTCCTGCAAGCCTAAATTGATTTATAATATATATTTAAAAGATAGTGCTTCCTCTTTGTATGTCGTTTTTGGATATAATCAAAGGAACTCTGAATTAGATTTACAAGTGTAAAGAAGCCTTATAACTGTAGTAGTTTTCTATTGTAGCACAGAACCTCTTTGTAATGTGGGGCAGTTGCACCAAAACTTTGGGTGAAAATTGAATTCTGCACAACTTTGTTTCTTTGAGGTGATGACTGTCAATGCAGCTAGTCTTTTTTGCACTGCTATTTCATGATTAGGATTTTTTTTAAGACTGTGTTGGTTTTCAAGTCCATTTATGCATGCAGAGATAACTGGAAAGTCATACATTATTTTTGTATCAGCTTTAATCTTTAAGTAAGTACTTATAATACTGACATACAGGGAACAATAAAATTACTTTAAAGCTCTTATAGAGAGATCAGCAGGTTTTGGTTTTCAGCTTTATGTGTTAATAAGTTAGCAGAACTGCTTTTAAGCAATCCCTTGGGATCCCTTGTGCAGTGAATGGCATGTGAACTCCACAACAGTGTACCTTGAAATACATGAAACTGGCACGAAAGAACCTTTTCAGGAGATGTGCTGCTGCTTTCTAGAAATGCAAAACTAGCAATCAGACATAGCTTGTGTCCATTCTGTGTGCTTCTTACCAGCATTGTATGATGAGTCATCTCTTTTAATATTTGCAGTGGCAAATTAATTAAACGCTCATTAAATATAACCAACTTTATTTTAATGCTATAAAATAACCAGTTCATTTCATCTTAGTTTAAGTCTTTTTTCTTTTTTTTTCCCTTTTACTGCTGTCATTTTTTGTGCTTGTTTTTTTTCCCCAGTGAGGGTTGTCGCCGAGAAAATACAATGAAGAATGTTGGATGTCGCAAGTATGCATTTAATTCCCTGCAACTGAAGGCTTTCCCAAAGTATTACAGGCCTCCAGAAGGAACTTATGGAAAAGTTGAAACATAAGCATACTATGTCCTTTAATTGCTGTTCCATTAAAACATGTGGATACACTGTAGATTAACACATGATCTTGTCATCCAGAAGAGATAAATAACCTTTTTGTACGTTTCGCTAGGTCATACAGAGCATGTTACCGAATTGGAATCTATAGTAACAATTATTCTGACACCTTAGCTTGAGAATAGTGTGATGACTCTGCCCGTTTAAATAGCCTTCAGTGTATGTAAGATGAGCAGATATTGTGCTACTTAATAATTACCTATATGCAAATAGCTAGGTACCTCCTGGATGGGCAAGGACTCTAGGAACGGCATTTAGGCAGCTGTTTCACATAACATCTTTTTATACTGAGTTGATTTGAGATTGAGCTTTTCCTAAACTTTTTAAAACTGAGAGTAAAACTCAAAAGTTGTAAATAAAAAGGATCCTGGACAGTTTAGTAACTGTGGAATGCATTGTTACAATCAATAAAAGGGGGCTTAATTAAAAAAAAAAATTAGCACATTAAGGGCCAGGAGAAAGAATTGTTTTACTGTATATAGGATGCCATCTTCATGTATCAAATTAACAATATATGAAAGGCCAGACATGTGAGGTCTGGTTTATAATTCTGTTCAAATAAATTCCTGTCATCTTTGGCAGATAAGGCCTTGGGCACACAACTGATTTTAAAAAATACTTCAGAAACATCATAATGCTTAACTGCTAATGCCAGCAACAGTTCCCCATGCCCTTCCCCACTCTAAGGCAAGTGCAACAAGCAAGTTGTTGATGTTGCACATGACATGTTCAGTATACTCCATGGTGTTGTACATTAATTAACACATTTTTACCCATGGTTTTTTTACATCCCTTCTGTATTGTAAGCATTAGTACCTCGAGGCATTACATTATTTTTGGTCGGCATACAATTTTTCTGTATTGGTTTTGTATGTCATTACAAAAATGCTCAAAGTGCCCAATGTATTCTTCTTGCTCCAAAACCAAAATTGATTTCTGTTTACCTTTGCATTTCACCTCTTGAGAATCCTGGTGGGGGGAAGTGTGACTGGTGTCAGGGTATTTCTGAGGAAAGTAGTGATGCCCTGTGTTGATAGAAGGGAACTGCTCAGTGCTGCTGCTTGTGCCTGAGAACCACGGGTGGGTTCTAGCTTATGAAAAAGGTGGTCAGTTGGATAGCATTTGATAAAAAACATTCAACAGATCTCCTCAGAAATAATCTCCCAAAGAATGCCTTCAAAGCTAAGATAGAATTTTATAAAGCAGCTAAATGTTCATTTCCAAATTTTAACAGGATCAAGTAATGTCTAGCTAGTTTCATTCAGCACACTGCCCTTTCCTTCTTGGTTTCTAAGGATCTAAGTTTTAGAATAGAAAAAATCTGCCCATTTATTCTTGTGGGAGTAGCAACAGCCAGGTAAGTATATGGCTGTTTTCTGATTGCTTTCTCCCTCTCACTGATGTTTGTCTGTGCTGTCACTGCTCTATCAATCAGCCATGTTCATTCTGCTCCCATGTAGTTTTGGGGGTTACAGGTCCAGCAGTTTTTGCATTTTGCTTTTTGCAGTTTATCACTGAGCAGCATGTCACAAAGCCAGGTCAGAGAGTTCTGCTGAATTAGGCTGTTATAATTATTTCAGACTCTCTAGGATAACAAAACAAGGAATTCTGTGCAAAAGCAATGTATTGTAGGGCGTATCCCAGATGTGAACAAATCATCTACAGTAGAACAGTCCCTTGGAAATGTTACAAACCCTGTTTGCCAATTAATAAATGTTGATTTTGGTTTATTTTTTGCTAATAAGTAAACAAATATAGGATAAAAAAAATTTTCAATGGGATCTCTTTAGACATATTACTCCATTAGTTCTGCTCAGTTTTCAGTCCCTGGCCCATTATTAAATGCTACTTTATTTTTGTATAAACTATGCTTTTTATACCCCTTAGTTTTTATGAGTTGTTGATTTTATTTTCTTTATTTCAAACATGGTTAATTTTAAGTCCTGTATTGTTACACTAAAAATCTTCCGATGTTCAGCTTCAGAAGGAAAACACGAGATGTGTCTTGTAACCATTAGCAGCGCCGCTCTCTTGGATGGTGGCCAACAACAATCATTAGACCTGCTCTAGAGCTTAGCAATCCTTTATTTATTTTGTAATCTGAAGAAGTTGCTGAATGTTGTGTGCGTGGTGGAGCTGTGCTGCCATGGGCCTGTCCTGGGCACTGCCAGGAGTGCTTCTGGGGCTCCTCCCGGGCAGCTCCGACTGCGAGGGCTCCCCTGGCTCCTCCGGGAAAACTGTGACTCGTGAAATCCACATGGGACCTCCGCAAGGGGAACGGGAGAGGCGAATCTAAGGATTACTGTAAAATGAAGTTCTGTCTGATGTTCCTTTTTCGAGTACATTTTTTAAATTATAAAACATACAAAGGTAAAAGAAGAAAACTCTTGCCAAGTATGTTCTGTGTATGTTCTGTGAAAGTACCTACAGCACAGTTGCCTTTTGTTTCATTTATAAGTGTAAAATTATTGTATAATACGACACAGTTTTGTCCCAACACGACTGTATTTGCCAAGCTTTGTGCATTGAAATATTTTTATTTATTTGGTTTTGGGCAGTATTAATATATCATAAAACATATGGCTACTGTTTTATATATTCTAGTTCATCCAATCCATGTATGCTGTAAATGTGCTAATCTTTAGGATGGAAACAATAAAGAACTGACAAGAATAACAGTGGTGGCTTGCTTTTAATGTGTTCATGGTAAGTGAAAATAAACACTTTCAGGCTCCTAGACTTGATAACGCTTTTATCTGTTGGAGAGTATATAAAGCCAAGTTGTGTAGGGAGACATTTTACACAGATGTGCAAGTCAGGAAGAAGTTACTTCTAACCCCTGCTAAAGAGCAGCTGCTATCGATTTTCTGTAGTTAACTGAGGCACCAGCTTGTCCCACATGCTACACATTGTGCAGCAGCAGTTAGATAAAGAAGCAATATGAGGTGTTTTTCTTCCTTAATTTTTTCTACTTTCTCCATGAATATTCTGTAAGAGCTTCCTGAGCTTTGTTCTCTGTTCTTTCACTTTTCCTTCCATTAGCAGAATTTCTTCTCTACTGCTGCTTCCTATTGAGCCAACTCATCCCTCCAGCAGCTTTAGCAGTTGGGCTGCTTTCCAACAGGGATAGGTTGTCCTTGTTGACTGCCATTTTGATTTCAAATTAAATAAAGTTTATATATTTATATATAAATTTCAACATTTCTAATTGGTGTCAAATAAGTATCTACCAGTATTAGTCTTAATTTTAAAAGGTGGGGTGTTTAAAAAGGGTTGAAAATCTCACAGCTTTAAAAGGCATTCTGAGCTACCAGAAAACGTGTGTTTGAAGGTGCTGAATGTGTCTCCATAAAGATTGCTCCATGTGGGACCCATGGTGACCATGAGTCTGGGTTGCCTGTGGACCTGTAGCTGTGTGAAGGGCCTTGGTGTGCCCATGGGCTGTGAATGATCCCACAGGGAGCTGCTGGGAGCAGCAGTGACCACGTTTGCTGTGGAACAGAACTCCATCTTTTTCCCTTCACTTTTGCTGTAGTCTTCAGGCAGGGCTTGAAGTGCTGATACAGGCATCTGTGCGGAGGCACCAAGAGCACTTCAGGAGGGATTACCTGATGCCACAAATGTACCAACCTAAAGTCTGAAATGTGTACTCTGACAAAAGAGAGGAAATATTCGTAGATGAAACACAAAAAATGCATGAGAGAATAGAAAATCAAGAAGGGTACAACAAAAAATAGCAAACCACTTGTTTAAACCAGAGAAAGAATCCTCATCAGAAGAAACTGTAGGTAATTTTGGTGACCATGGGTGAGCTTTTTCAGCCTTCTTCAGTTTGTGAATTCCTAAACTTTTCCAAGACCCACCTCAGAAACTCTGGATCTGTATATTGTTGCTGACTGCATGTGGGTTTGTTTAAAATAGCTCTTCTCAATGAGCTACAAGACTTTTAGGCAATGGAGGAGAAAACACAACAGCAACCTCTTATTCTCACAGTGCTTTAAATGTCAGGCAAACTTTCCCAATTCATAAAATACTTTGCCCTTCCCAGTTCGGGATGGATGCAGTTTATCCATTTACTCACAACCTGATTTGAAGAGCAGTAAGCAAATAACAGGTAAGTAATGAGAGTGAGCAGCATTGGGTCACCTGAGGCCTTTCAGGCTGTGCCCCAGGACCAGACACCAGGGGTGGCCATGACCTTGCTGACCACAGGAAACTCCCAGGAGCGTGGTGTTAATGACACCACCCTTGTGGGTTTGATCCCTGTATGGGCTGTTCACTGAAGAGTTGGACTCGGTGGTCTTTGTGGGTGCCCTCAGAATACTCTGATTCTGTGTGACAGGCACGTGGGGGAGGTTTGGGAGCACCATGATCCAGCTGGGATTCCTACTCGCCCTCTTCCACCCACAGCCACCTGCGTATTCCCAGCTACACTGGGTGTCCTGGCCAGCCAGAGTGGCCCTGCAGCAGTGGCCACTGCCTCCCTCTGGGCAGAGACAGCGGTGGGAGGGAAGGAGGGAGGGAGGCTACTGTGGAAGCGAGGCCAGCCTGGTGGTGTGGTGCTCACACGTTCCCTCAAACATTGCTCCTCATGGGCAAGGGCTGCTTGGCAGCATGGATCATCCCCTCTCCCACTGTGCAGCATCTCCTGTGGAAATGTGCTGGGAATGTGGTATTTTTATCATTGGCAAGATTGAGAGTCCTGTTGTAGTGTTTGTTAGATCCTGCACTTAATTGAAACATCCTGAAGACTATGCTCTGGTTGCTGCTTATCTTTTAGTTTTCCTTTGGCTCAGCATATTGGTGGCACCTGCAATTTCCATTTTGAAATAGAGGCAAGTTGATCCTTAGAGTTCTCAAAATAAAAGCAGTAAAACATGTTTACAGGAAGGCAAGATCGCTTTTAAGTGCTCTTAATATTTGTCTACATATTGCTTAAATTGTAGCCATGTCTCAAAATGCTGCTGTTAGCATACAGTAGAGATTTGAGAAGTTCTGAAAAGCAGAATTGAAATAACTCACTTTTTTTTAGGTATATCAAGATGTTGATTGAAATGCCACCAACTGATGTTGGTATCAGGCAGATGATGGCAGTAGAACATAGCATTGAAACCATTGAGACTACCTACTGCTATAGAAATGCTCTGAAAATGTTGGTAAAATGCCCTTAATGTTACAGGTTTGTAACAAACACAATGTGATCTTGCCTAGGTGTTTGAGAGACATCCATCAGGTCTGGAAAAGCATTCATTAGCTGCAATAGGATAAAGTCCTTACGGGTTCTTCTGTATTTTTTTCTGACATCAGAACTCCCTCATTTGAGGATATTCCTACCCCATTTTTTTCCTCTTACCATGGTGTTTCATTCCATGTTCTTCATGTTATGTTTTGATCAAATTTCCCATAAGTATGTCAGGACTTTAATTCACAGCACACAAATTTATGTTTTGAATCAGCTTTAGTTTCGAGTTGTATGAGTGAGTGGATGTTCCCTTGAAATGCTGTGGCCATATCCACAACCACAAGGTCTGTAGGCAAATAGCTGAAGAGGAGTCTCTGACTTCTCAGTTCCTTGCTAGTCCTATGAGGAGAGGCTGAGGGAGCTAGGCTTGTTTAGCTTGGAGAAGAGAAGGCTCAGAGGTGACCTCATTGCTCTCTACAACTACCTGAGAGGAGGTTGTAGGCAGGTGGGGGTCGGTCTCTTCTCCCAGGCAANAAAAAAAAAAAAAAGTTAACTTTCTGTGTGGAAAATACACAGAAGGTATACTGGGATGTGGATCACTTCCTCTGGATCACTTTGGAGCACCTGTGTGACATGGCTGATGGCAGGAGCTAGAATAAAGCTTAATAATAAACACCAGCCAGTAGAGTGCTTATTTACTGAGGAAATGGGCAATGTTTGTGTTTACTGTGTGTATCTAGATTGGTCCTGTGGGGTAACATGAGCTGACTCAGCACAAAAATCCACCTTTCATCCTTGGCTGTGTGGCTGGATCTGCAGTGAGTTACACACTCCAGATTCTGGCTCCACTGCTGCCATCAGCAAAGCTTTGCAAGAGCCACTTTGACTAAATCCACAAACCTATAGCTCGCCCAACTGATAGGCATCTTGATTGCCTGATGAGCTTCCCTTGATTGTCTGATGAGCTTCCTGAGGCTTTCTGTACTGGGAATTGCTAATGAGAAGTTTGTCAGTGGAACTCACCCCAGCCTGGGCTTCCTTCTCTCACCCCAGTGCTGGGAAGAGACAGGGATTTGTCTCTGCCCCTGCAGGCACAGCCACAGCCTTACCCCACCACATCTGTCACACCTGGTTGAGTGACATGGCTTGTGGACAAGGTCCTCAAGAGCTGCCTGTTCCCTGCTCTCCGATGCTTTGCAATCCTCAGGAGTCCATCACCAGCAGGCACTCTCCTTCCCCTCCAAATCCTTGTTGCAGCTTCACTGCATGAGCTGTTGCACAGATCCTGGAAACTGGGCTCTTCCTGTTCTGTTCTTTGCTTCCCTCCCTTTCCCTCATCCTCAGAAGGCAACCCCACGAGCACCAGGTGGCTTTTTCAGTAAGGCAGTGAAGTGTTGCTGGTTTAGGTTGCAAGAACTCAGTGGGGATTTTACTGAGTGGTGAGATGGGAAAATGACTGCATTTTGCCAGGAGGGATTGTCAGTAAAGCAGGCAGGATGCATGCCATGGGGCATTTCCAGGGCCAAACGTTTTTTTGGGGTGAATTTATCCTAGGTTAGCTACCTGTTTTTCA
This sequence comes from Vireo altiloquus, assembly GCA_013396875.1. Taxonomy (NCBI): domain Eukaryota; kingdom Metazoa; phylum Chordata; class Aves; order Passeriformes; family Vireonidae; genus Vireo; species Vireo altiloquus. The sequence continues at coordinate 122,278 of VZRF01007209.1, forward strand.
TAGTTTGGGGTGAAGGCAAGAAGCAGCATCCTATTTGTAATTCTGTGGCCCAAGTGTTTCCTCCATGAACAAGGTTCTTGCAGTGGGGCTTGCATTTCATGAGCAGTGCTGTTCTGCTGATGAGGCTGCCCAGGGGCCAGAGAAACTCTCATTTTCTGAGTCCTGCTTGAACAGGCACAGAAGTGAGAATTACTTGATTAAACAAGCAGTTAATATGTCAGATTGAGCAACCAGATAGATTCAAGGCTTACTAACCTGAATTAGAAACCTCACAATATCTGTACTTTGAGATAGGAAAACCCAGCCCTATCTCATGTCCTGTCTTGACAGTGGCTTCTACCATATATTTCTGACAGGGTAGAGTAAAGATAGCATGGAATTTCCACATGCATTTGCACAATTTTTAAAATACTTTTTGCATTTTTGGAAGTGTGTTTGTCAGAAGTGTGAGCTCTGACTCAATTTATTTAGTGCCCTTATGGTGTTTTCCATTGTGTCACATTGTCTCTACTTCCCCTTCTCTGAGTATTCACTTCTTTATTTCTTCTTGGGCTCTCATCATTTGAGTCCTCAGAAGATGAGGATTATGATGTTTATGCAGATTGTGCATAGAATACTTGAACTAACTTCTGAATTTGTCTCTGTGGTGGAAGTAGTTAACCAGAAATATGATGGCTCATCAATAAACTGCAGCTTTTTTTTGTTTGTTTGTTTTTTATCATTGATTTTATTTTATTGATACATTCCTGTCTACTGTCAGGCTATGGATGTAGATAGGCAGCAGTAAGATCACAATTCTTGTTTTCATATTATAGATCAAAACTGATAGTTATTTAGAGAGTATAAAACTGGTGAATAGCATTACTAAAAAGGTGGGCAGCTTTTCCAAGGAAGGAATTTCAGGGATTGAGAATGACTGTGTGGGTGTGCCAAGGTGGTTCAGGGTATTAGTATCAAGTATCAATTAGATACCCCTGAGTATCAAGTGCCACTGCAGTGTTCTGCAGGTGCAGGGACTGTGTTGATGCTGCCAGTTGGTTGTTGAAGAGCTGAGCCATGAGTCAGGGCTAAAACCCGATAGAAAAGTGGTACTGAGTAGGGCAGAAGCTTTGAAGGCAGTTAGACCTAGGTTGGGTTTTTCTTTAAAGCATTTGCTCTTTCCTTTAATCATAGAATAATCACAGAATCATAGAACTGTCAAGGTTGGAAGAGACCCAGAAGATCATCCAGCCTAACTGCCCACCTGGCACTGTCACTGTAACCCCTAAGCCACTAACCCACATTACCCAGTGCCAGATCCACACCTCCAGGGATGGTAACTCCACCACCTCCCTGGGCAACCAATTCCAGTGCCTGACCACCTGAACAGTGAATTTTTTAAAAATATCTAATCTAAATCTCCCTTGTCTCAGCTTATCCATTTCCTCTGGTCCAATCACTGAAGGAACAGCAAAAGTGATCACTCCCCACCTCACCACAGCCTCCTTTCAGGCAGTTGTAGAGAGTGATGAGGTTCCCTCTGAGCCTCCTCTTCTTGAGCCTAAACAACCACAGCTCCCTCAGCTGTGTCTCATAAAACATGTTTTCTAGACCCTTCACAAGCCTGGTTGCCTTTCTCTGTACCACCAATATTTATTCATGAATCTTGGTATGTAGGTGACTTAAGGTGACCTCAGTCTGCACGGGGCAGTCATGGGGCTCCTTTGGATCTCAGGAAAAAAGACACAGCAGCACACAGTGTAATGCTGCCATTTTAATAAGGTAGAGTAAGAGGAGGAAAATAGATGGCGAGTAAATAAATTGCCCTGTCAGGTGCTGGGAGTTGAAACTAGTTAGTGGGACAGCACAAAAAATAAGAACTGCAATACTGTAAGGGGAGAGGATGCAGAGCCCTGGGAAAAAATCTCAGCAAAGGCCTTTCACAAGGATAAAGAGGATAGGAAGATAGCGGGGGAGAGCAGAAACCAACATGTGTGTTTGGAGATTTGAACAAAAGTACAAAATAACTGCATAAAATTCCTCAATGAGGGCTGGAGGAATGAGTTTTCAAAACGTTCCGTGTGAATTGGAGGAGCTGAGTGTCTTGAACATGTACAGAATAATTTCAATCATTCACTTCTGGGAAAACAATTTTGTGAGGTGAGCAGATACAGAAAAAGAGATACTGAATGTACTTATATAGAAGAGGAAAGAAAGAAAAGTTGTTCCTTTTAGATTATTTGATGAAAGAAATACCAGAATAAATACAGGAAATAAATAGTTTGATTGCATTAGTCTTGTCTGGCACATTGTGATTCTGTGCTTGAAGAGAAGAAGTAAAAAGCCTGGTGTGACTGTTTTTTGCCCTGGTTTGTGGACTTTCCCTAGTGAACTGCAAGAACTTTCCAGCTCCCCTGTCTTTAGGACTCCTGGCACGTCACTGTTGAGGCATGGTAGCTGTGTAGCCTGGCAGTGGAGAAAGGAGCGTTAACTTTCCTAAATCACAACTAATCAAAGTAAAATGCTACTACTAAAGCTGAGATGTTTTTCTCAAAGTGTCAGGAAAAGCCTTAGAGGAAATCGTAAAGCCAGTGGCACCGCTGTGGTGTCCTGATTGCTGTTTGCAGCCACAGAGGGGGGCTGTTGATCCAATAGTGGAACTCTTATTCTTTACTGCAAAGGCATGAAAAGGCATTACTCAAATTTATTGAGTTAGGGGAAGTGTTTTCCAGTGTGCTGATTTAATCAGAGTTCCTAAAAGCCTTTTTTTCCCCCCATGAGTTATTATTGCTGTATAGACCAAATCAGTCTTTTCACAAGGAGGCTCCATTACATTACAAAGTCAGGACAAATGTTGTCCATTTTCTGAAGTTCTCTGGTGCTGAACCTGCTGACTTGAGCAATATTCAGTTTTCACTGTTCTAATAACTGCACCATATGGATGCAGTTGCATGCAGTTGATCAATGCAAGGGCACTAAGTCAGCTCATTCTCATTCCACATTCCTGGAACTGTGGGTTCAACTCACAGCCCAGCTTCCATTTTCACATCTGAAATGAATTTCTGCATAACCATGCGATATTCTATGTGCTGATAGTCGTAGTCTGGATGTTTTCTTTCTGTTTGAGCTGTGATGAGCTTTCCTTTTGGAGCATTTCTTTAACATGTTGAGTTCAGCTACTTCAAAGGACCATGTTTAATAGAAACAGAACTGTAGAACCGTTTAGAACCTCAGATCATCAGGTCCAGCTGTTGACCTAACACTGCCAAGGCCATCACTAAACTATGTACTCAAGTGCCACGTGTATTTTAAACACCCCCAGGGATGGTGACTCCACCATTTCCCTGAGCAGCCTGTTCCAATACTTGACACTCTTTGTGAAGAAGTTTTTTCTAATAGCCAATCTTAACCTCTTTTTTCTACCCTCCCTTCCTCACATGCACATGAAATCTGAATTTCTCACTAACTTGCTAAATACAGCTGAATTTTTTTATCCCTTGTGTGCCTCCTCATTTTTTCAAAGCATTAATGTAATATTTTCTGCCATGGCCTTTGTGTAGTTTGGCTGAAGCATTAAGATACTATTGATGTGCTTTTAAGATCTGTTGATTTTTACCCCACCCCTCCCTTGAACAGATCCAGTCTTCACAGAACAGAATTTGGCAGGTGGGCAAATGTGGGCTAGGTCTGGCAGCTGGACCTGCATCAGAAGCTCACAGGAATAAACTTTTTGTTTGGGATAAGACACAAGTGAATATTCCTTAAAATTACTGTTGTCCGAAAAGATTTCTAGCACATCAGGAATTCCCCTGTGAGCTGTAAACTGAGTCATCCACATTTAATGAAAAATGTTGTGTAGTTTTTAGGGGCCTGCTTCATTCTTTGTTGTCAGACTCTTCAACATTGGCAGGATTTTGCTGGTAATTAACTTGACTGATAAGGACAGGCTAGAGCAGGAAGACAGGCGATGGAAAGCCAAAGGGGCTAGAAGTCCTTCCTCCTTCCAGAAAGCCAACAATAGCCACTGGAGGAGCATTTCAGTCTCTCCTCTGATTTCAACTTCTGCATATTTCCCTGTTGACAGGCAGTGGGCCATCCTCACTGGCTTCTCTTGTGTCCTATATTGCCATAAAGCAGGTTAATGTTCTCTCTCTGGTGAGCAGTCTTCCCTGACTGTGGGCCAGGGAGTGATACTAGGTGAGGCAGAAGCTTCTCCAGGTGCTGCTTTCCTGGTACATTTGTTTCCCAGCAAGATCCTGGTAGCTAAGCTGAAACACAAGTGATTTGATCCTGCCATGGTCTCATACTAAAAACACTCAGGAAACTTTACAGAACAGCTAATTTGTTTTGGCTTGTTTTTGTGTAGTTTGGGGTTTTTTTTCCTTTGGGAATATTTTATTAGCCCCTTAACTATAAAATGCAAGCCTGTATCTATTTAATTATCTCTCCACCCACCACTACTCCCTTGGTGCCCTCCCCCCAGCCAATACCTTTTTTCTCTGTTATGGATGCTACACTCCAGATCCTCTGGCTTGTTTAGGGCAAGTAATTGAGCTGTGATTTTTCACAGCTTGCATGAGTCCCATGTGAAGCCTGTTACTGCAGTGTGAGAACATCCCACTCACTTCCTGCTGCCACTCAAGGACAACTCAAGTCTTATCTTGTAAATCTTCAGGAGACTGAGTGTACCTCCTGAAGATCACACTTTATCCGGTGCTGATGACGCACTGACTCAAACATTTGCTTCACAATAGGCAAATAGAGAGCAAAGTCAATTTTCAGATACAGGGTCCTTTCTGGAGGACTACTGTTTGAGATCCCAGCTTGACAGAAACACCTCAAGGGGATTTTTCTTAGAAAGTGGACATAAAATCTGTATTGACACTTCCTTCTGCTTTCTTCACTCCTCTTTGTACAATGTAATCTGCTTAAGATCAACTGATCCAACTGATGTCCTTGGATCTGAGCAGTTACCTGTACACAGTTCTGCTCAAAAAAAGAAAAGGAAAAAAGGTAAAGAAGTTAAATTTTGTTCAGAACAGTCCTCATGTTCCATATATATATATACACCCCCTTATTAAAAAGGTCATGCCCTGCTTGTTGCTGGATTACACAGCATGAAGCAGCACACTAGGAGCAGCAAGCATGGTTAGAAGTTGTGTCCAGAGGGCTGCTGAAGAGCATGCTGATCCAGTCACCTTGAAGACTGCTTTAGCATTTATGTGACTAAAATACCAGCTGAACATTAAGTCCCTCAGTGAGTGGCATTAGAAATAAACAGGTACTGGGCAAAAGACTCAGTTTTGAAGCAGAACCTGTTTAACACAAGGTGACTGAATGCTCTTCCAGTTGCACCAGCCATACAGTAGAAGCTGGTTATTTTCAATTCCTCTTCTAACAAACTGACTCATTGAGAACTGCAGTTATTTCATAAGGTCAAAACACCAGAGCTCAGAAAACTTGCTCATAATTACAGGTTGGGAAAACAGACAAAGGCCAGTTAAAGCTATACTTACTGTTAAAACATCTGGGTAAAATAGTGTCAGTGTATACAGCTTCATACGTTGTGTACTCCTCTTTTTACCTCTCATTCAGTCAGGCACAGCTCTTCATCAGCTGAAGTGCAGGAGGACAACTTCTGTACAATTTCACCATGGTGCTCCAGTGTTGGGAATCTGCTGTTCTCTCACATTCTCACCCTGGAGCATCCCCCAGTTCCATGTTTCTCTCACAGGGCAGTGGCCCAGCCGCATCCTGCACTGCTGCTGACAGAGCTGTGGCCAGGGCTGGGCTCAGAGTCTGTGTCTGTGAAATAAACGCTCACTGTCCCTTGACTGGAATTGTGTATCCTGTTCTGATATGGCCTTACACTTAAATGAAGTATACAATACCTTTCAAGAGCTTTAGGAAAGAGAGCTCGTGATAATTAAACTGATTTCACATGTTAGGGCCATACTTCCTACCTCAGACTTCCTAATTTTATTAACAGGCCAGACACTTTGGGCTTTTGGTTTATTTCTTAGCATTGGCAGAACAGAACTGCCCTTTAGGAGCACCAAACTAATTACTGAAATTAACAGTAATTGTTTCTCTTGTTTCTTTTCCTTGCTGGGAACTTTGCACTCCCAGTAGTTTCCAGGTCTGGAAGAGCAGAGCTGACTCATGGCAGTTTGGCCCCGACTCTACTCCAAAGAAATGTTTTAAATGATCCAAAGGGGTGTGAGCTCCCTGGTTTCCAGGACAGCCTGGCTTCTGGGCACTTCAAGATGTTTTTCCTCTGGTCTTTTTAATCCAGACAGAATGTCCCTCGTGTCTGAGCTTCAGTCTTCTTCATGCTGCTTTTGCAGTCACCTTGCTGCCAAGCTTTTGACCTCGCATCTCCCCACGCTCAGCTTGTCCTCCCAGCACATTGCAATGTTTTCGACCCCATCTAGATTTTTATGCAAGGCCGCATATGCTTTGTCAAAATCTCATTCCCTTTTATTTTTACCTCAACATAAGATCATAAGAGGTCTGTCCTCTCCATGATTCTGTGATTGTGGATGCTTCTCACTACCACCTCACCCGCTGCTTAAGAGATTTTTCAATACATGTCAAGAGTGACTATACCATAGAAGCTGGCAAGTACCTCAGCAGGAGGCAGCAAAAGCCATCTTGTACTTGTACTTACCATACACAGAGGTTCCTTCAGTTATACCAAACTTTTGCCTAGATTTTATTTCACCCAAATTCTCATCAATTGCAATTATGGCTTCTCTTTAAGGCAGCTCTTTTGCCCTCTTTAAGTAGGCAAAACAAAGTGAAGATGCTCTTCAAAATTACATTGGAGAAACAAGATAGGACACTCAGGGAGTGTTTAGGCCTTGGATATTTCCCTTGGGAGAAAGACATTCTTTTCTCCCACCTATGAAACTGAAAACGGTGTGTCAGAGATCTCCACAGTTCAGGTGATTTCACTGGAACTTATGTTTAACTGGTGCTCAAGAGGAAGCTCTTCCACAAGAAGAATTAAGAACATTTTAATAGTGGCCAAGGTTATTTGCATTATCACAAGGGAACGGCTCACAATTTTGGGAGGAAGGGGGGGAAGCAGGAAAGGGCATCGAAATTACTTGTTTTGCCTTGTCTTGTTCAAAAGGAAATGTTCTTAAACCAGAATTTTTAATTCCTGTCCTCCCTGATTAAACCACTGCAGACTATTAGCATCTCTAAGAATTAATTTCTGCTTCTATCCTCCATGGAATCAATTCCAATGTAAACACCTGCTGGGTAAAAGAGGTGGCAATATGACCTTAAGCAGCTCTTTTCACCTTGAAGTTACTGCTAGTTATCTTCCCAAGCACCATTTGCAGAGAAGCAGGCACTGGCATGTCAGGAGCTTAACTGCTTATTCTTTATTTTCATGCAGTAAGAGACTTGTTTGCTCAGTTTCTCAGAAGGAAATTGCATACAAATCCAAGTTGAACATTTCATGACCTTGCATGGTTCTAGAAGTACTCAAATTTTAAGAACAAAGGAGTTCCAGGCAGGTTCCTATTTGAGAGATCTGTACCTTTGAGCTTTTGCTGGTGGTAGCAGGAAGGCAGCAGCCTGGCATTTGGAGAGTTTGTTCACATAATGCAAGCTGGAAAGGGGCTCACTTGGTTCAATAAATGGGACATGTATTTTGTTGCATAGAAAACCTTTATGCTAGAAAGAATATTACCTAAATTATACAGTCCTTACTCTTTTACAGGATGGATTCTGATAAGCATCTGCTGCTGTAAATTTGTAGCAGTGCCACTGAGTCATAAGTAAATTTACAGTGCTAGTGTCTGTTAATGCTTTCTGGCAATGGAAGGGTTAATTTGTACTTGGCTTCAGCTGAGAGGAATCTATGTAGTCACTAGGGCTTGCCTTACTGGTAATGAATGGAAACAGGCACCTTAAAGCAACAGATAAATCATATCTAAGAATAGTAACATTCTTGTTCAGACCCATGCAAGAACAGTGTTACAAAGGTATGGGCATAGCATAAACAGCAGCTGCTCTTATGCCTGATGCCTGGAAACTCAAGAATATAGGTATTTTTCCAGCTTTTTGCTATCCAGTCAATTTTCAAGTGGGTGGCACTGCATAACCCTGAAAACAGTCTCTATTCTCTGCTGCAATACAAACCCACGCTGTTGAGAAGCCAGGTTTCACCTGCAGTGAAGTTTCTGGTAACACAGGCTCTGTGTGCAGTAGATTTTGGCCCAAAGGCTCTGCCAAGTGGAGTCATGCACACACAAGTTCAGAAAACACAAGGGGAACAGAACTACAGCAGACAAATCTTGAAAAAAGCGTTTTTATTTTAAAGTACAACCCAAAGTTGTATCTGTAAGAAATGCACATGGTATCTTGTTTCTTGCACAAGTCTTGGCTGTGTGCATTTCAGTTCAACTTAAAAATGCATTCAGGTTTACAAATGTACAAACAGCACAAAGTGTATTACAGTCTCAACAGAATGCTCTTACATTCAGCCACTTTGCTCTTAAGGTTTTGTGTTGGTTTTGTTGGTATTTTTTGTTAATTTTTTTTCTTTTTTACATTCTTACAACCTGTGTTAACAAAGACAGCCTTATTTTAAAAAAATACTCTGCATTTTAGCACAAAGTGCCTTTTGATTTTAAATTAGAACTTGGAGGATAACACTGGAAAAAATTTAAAAACCCAAACTTTTCATGAAAGCATTGCATGCCAGGACCATTTTAGAGTTCAAATTGTTTCCTAAATAAAGATGGCAGATGGTAAAATATGAAACCAGTGAAACTGTTCATATTTACAGGCTTCAGCTGTAGTTGGGATTTGTGACCACACCCAGACATTTCCAAGCTTATCTGCAATCTCACACTACCATATTGCAGGACAGACTTTAAAAAGGAGCAAGTGATGAAAGCATGACTGACAGGGAGAGTGGGGCAGGGGGAAGCAATGGCCTGAAAATGATGTTTCAAAAATTTGCATTCAGAATTGTATCACAACCTGGATAAGAGTACTTTCTTTTTGCTTTAGTTTTCATGAGGATAGTGTGAATTTGACCAAGGATCTGAACTTCTTCTTCCAATCGTTGGGCTCCAAATTCTCCAAGGATTGTAGGTCTGTCCCATGTCTTCAGCAGGATTGGCAACGGTGGCAGCAGCAGGCGGTGTCGGAGCAGCGGCAGAGTTTTCACTACCCATGAGATCGATGCCTGACAAGGCATTTGTTGGAGTGGTGAAGGGAAGGCCACTGTTGAGATTACTTGACCAAATGGAACTGCTGAATGGAGTGGTGGACCACAGGCCACTGGGGTTGCCCAGGATCGACTGCAGTAAAGACAGAACAAGGTAAGTGGCAGTTTGGTAGCCTCAATTTTCACCTTGTTTACAGCCCCTCAAAAGAAAAGAATCTGAGCAGCAGCAACAAGAAGCCTGCTCTGGAACCCCTTCCATCCTCACTGCAACACGGAGCTCTGACTTCTCTTTACAAGAGCTTGCCCAGAGGAACCACACTGCTCCTGCAGCACAGTCCATCACAGGCTTCTAAGCTGTTTCCATTTGAGCTGAGACATCCCCACACCACTGCTAATTTAAACACTACGAGTATTCAACACGCGAGGGCCAAAACACTTAAGCTTAAACAAACTAGTTAGAACGAGGTAGATAAATATGGTTTAAGTCTCAAAAAACCAACAAAATTCAAGTTGCAGTGGAAGGTAACAGCAAAGTCCTTTTTTGATCTTTTTGGCTGTTTGCAACTTTTCTTCCCTGTAGTCAGACCTGTCTGTTCTGGATGACTCTACCTGTGTTCAGTCCCACTGTACCTAGCCCATATTCCCAGTATACAGTTTTCCCCCCATCCAAATTTTCTCCACATGAAGGGAGAGGGGATAGGAGAACTGGCCACTCATCACTGAATTCCAGAAAGTCTGGCTCAAGACACTTGGAAGTCTCTGACAAATAGTCATGGTGCAGGTGGAGGTGAGTTCCAGCACATCACAAATGCATCTGGGATATATAGGACAGGTACAGCAAGCCTCGAGAACACATGCAGGAAGGGACAAGGCCCAGGTTCTGTCAACTGCATTTTACTAAAGCCCAAACAGTAGCAGACAGCAAGCAAAGGAACCTGACCCGAGGTGTGGTGGAAAGTGATACTCGGAAGCAGCCAAAGATGGAGATGAGAAAGGTTAGCATAACTTTCTGCTAATATTAGCACAGAACCTGCTATGTAGGGGCTTATGGCACTACATACCCCAGTGTCAACAGATTTAATGTACATGTGCTGTAAATTCAATTTGCAAATATACTGGAAACATGATACACCCAAAAGGCAGTGGACTTGTTGAGTAAGTGCTGTAAGGTACAAACATCCTTATGTTTAGATTTAGTTGCTGGAGATAGGGCACCCCCCTTCCCAAGATCTCTGCCCTTAGTTAACACACACTAAAGGTTAACCAGTATCAGTGTATCCTGCACCTGAAGATTTAACAAAAATCCCTTTAGGAAAGGAAACATGGTAAAATCTGAGAATTTTTTCCTTTTAGGTTTTTATTCTCTGCTCTGGAATGAAGAACATAGGCTCAGGCTAATCATACCTGAAACTGGCTGGATGCTAACACACCACAGAATTTGCTACCAATGGCTGGACAAGGAGTTTGGAGCATTTCTCGGGGGTCAACCAAGCCAACAGCATCAGGACTCTGCAATGTCACTGAGAAACTGAGCCAGACCAGGGTCACAGTTATTACTGTCACATAAATAAATAGTTGTATTTAAGCTATACAAGCATTAGACTACTAATGCTCACTCTGCTGCTTGGGCACCAACCCTAACACACTGAAAGTCCAGCCTATTTCCTGCTGCAGGCAAGAGCCAGGAACTATTTGTTCCTACTTGTTCTAAAAGCCTTTGGGAGGTCCTGATAGAAAGGCACTTGCTCATAAATCAGAAGCAACCAGGACAGGAGCAGCAGAGAAAAACACCTGCTATGCCCTTTCAAGGCTGGTGGAAGGAGGTACAAAGTGGCTGTCAGGCAGAACTACACACAGAGAAATAGAGGAATGGGGAGTAGGGAATTTGTGGTCAGAAAGAAACTTTGGGAGAAGTGCCAGCAAGGCAGCAAGGCTGAGGGGAGATGGGATCCAGAAAGCAAATGCTACTTAGCACAGAAGAAGAGTTGTGCATAAAAAGGAAAAGCAAGAGGAATAAGGAAGGAAAATGATCAAAATCTCTCCAGAAACCTTCCTAGAAAAAAGGGTATCACAGAAGCCACTGCCTAAATGCTGTTCGCAACAATGGCTTTGGCTCTTGTCCTGAAAGAGAGGAAAGGGCAGGGTCCTGGCCTGGTACCTGCTCTCTTATCAGGCACCTAGAGCAAGGAAGCTCAGTAACAGGAAAAGCCAAGCTTTCCTGTTCTGGCTTGACATAGGCCCTTGAAAATATCACCATCATTTTTAACAGCTTTGAATATGTCGGTCAGTTTGCTGCTTGCTTCTTTTTTATTAAGTGATCTTCTCCTTGAGTAAGCTCCTAAAATGTCTCCTCCCAAATCAAAGTACTTAAATGGAGTAGCTGACACTTTGTCTATACCATTTGTCTGGCTTCCATCTTGATGCTTCCTGGAGCACACTGCTAAATTTTTCAGAAGCAGCTGGGAAATATGAGTTAGGAGCTGAAGAGCTTGTTCTGGTTGTGCTCAAGCCCTCTCTCTGTCAAATGCTGAGAAACCTGCCCTCCATGTGACCAAAATCCAAACATCTTTCCTTACATAGTTTCAGTGAGGTTCCAGCTCTGGTTGTAGCCACATGACAAGGGCGGGATCAGCAAGTCTGTATCTATAAGAAGCTGTGTGACCTTCTCTGGCTTCCCCTGTCCCTGCCTTCCCCTACTCCATCTGAACTGCTCCCAGGAGAAGTAAACACTGCCTCTTACTCACTACAAAAACATTTTCAGAAGTCAACATGAAGGAGGATTTCGGCTGGCAGTGAAGACAGCTGTTGCAGCATAAGTTTTAGTCTGACACAAGGATGACAGTGCAGCACTATCATCTGTAAAAGTTAGAGGTTTTCTTCTTTTTTTGCTAGACTCAAAATCTTCATTGCAATTAGTAGTCAGTTTAAAGGCTTCATCTTATGTTCAGTCCTTTAGTGTTTCTGAATACTGAAAAGAATGTATTTAAGGTCTTTTAACAGCTTTTTTGAGACCTTTTGTTAATTTACAAACAGGTGCAATACTGGATTCAGAAAGCAGAATCGAAGTGTGAAAGTTACCATATTGGCTATTTTGCAACCTTCTATCGAACTGCAAGTGACATATGCAGTGTCCAGCCAAGGCACAGGAGCAAACCTGAAGGATGTGGGAGCAGATCACACTTCTCTAAGTGCTGCAAGGTGCTCTCGTGAGAAATACTTTTATGGGAAGCAGTGTGCATGGATTCATCATCCGCAAGTAAGGGACTAAGAGCTCTTTGTCCAACAGCCATGTCAACTTAACTACACCAAGATGAATGTGTGTAAATTTCCTCTTCCTTTATTCTTCAGTTGATGTCTTTTCACCTCCAATTCTTCTGAATTAAATTAGATGGCACATACAGAACAAGTTGGTAACAATAATAAACCACTGTATTTGGACTGAATACTTACTGCAGTTGTATGAGTTGGGGAACTTGAGCTTGTTGGCCAGGAGGGTACAGAATCTGTAGCTGAAGGATCCCAGATGGATGATGGAACATTATTGAATTCATTCCAGTTCCTCTGAACATCCTGCCCATAAGCAGATCGAGCTAAACCAAGCTTGCTAAAAACCTCTAAAAATGAAATGAAATAAAACTGAGTACATTACTCTTCCTCTTTTTCCAAGAACAATACTTTTCACAGTTATTCCTTGTATTTTTCTAGCAGGTCCTGCTGCAGGGAGATTAGAAGAGGTCACACAATAATACAGATCTCATTTCATTTCATGTGATCAGCATCAGGCAGGTCTACAAAGTTAGTCATGATTACAGTGGGGAAAGAGAGTTGAACATTTCTGTGGGAAACTCGGTGCTAGCCTAAGCACAGCAATACTCAGAGTCCTGGCAGTTCCCCATAACCACAGCACTCATTTGCCTTGCAGCACTCCCTTCCCAGGTGACTCCTGGTAGGAGGCAGCACTGGAGTGCCCCAGCCCAACCCCACCTCTGCTATGAGAAGGAAAAGGGAGCACCAGCAGCCATGGCTTGCCTGCTTCCCACACACAGAAGTGATCCCAAGGGTTGGACCCGACACGAGGGTTGGACCACTGCCTCACTTAACAGAGCCATGGCTTTAGGCAGGTGTTATGCTCAGGAAACCACAGGCCTAGTGGCACATTTGTGGGACTGAGAGTAAAGTTTTGGGGGAGGGATGGAGAGGAAGAAGACTAAGAAAAAAATCCCAAAATCAAAAAATTTTACTGAAACACAGAAACTCCAAACCCAAGCATTCTCAGCCCACGCACTATGTGAGATTCCACTGACTTTCTTCGGAGTGAAACACAGAATACAGCACACTTTCCTACATAGTCTTCCCTTTTGGGAATGAGGATGGAAACGCTGCCTGTACTTAGACCAGTGGAATGAAGACACAACATTTCTCTGCCTGTATTTGAATATGGAAAAATATTTGAACATAAAAACTCACCTCCAGTTAAGTTAAAAGAGTGTCCAAATGCAGAGAAGGAGTTGAGAGGTGTGAAATCGGGACTGCTGGGATTGCTGATAGGACTCCACAAACCCGAACTACATTTTATGGAGTAACAGGAAGGCAATACACAACTTATTAACACAGTACTATTGACAATATTAACTTACTAATCTATACAAATGTATGTGTGCGTGTATGTTTAACTATGGATTTTTATATATATCTATATAAAAATCCATAGTGAAACATATACTAAATATATACTTAATGGTGACCATGAGTTAGGAAATCAGCTTGTTTTAACAAAAGATTTTGGTGAAATACCATTTTCCTGTGTATATACCTTGGAGTAACACAGTAATACAGACACAGTGCTCTTTAATCTGTAGAATGAGCATCAAACAGGAGCGTAGCTCTTTTGATCAGTTTTTCAGAAAAGTCATGGAGTCCACACCATAGTACAGTATTTTCTTAAGCAGATAAAATTTACAGTCACTTGTAAGAGATACAAATACACTCATGGACAAGTTTCTTAAAAGTAACAGATGAGTTAACTGGAACCAGTGTTAAACACCCACCAAAACAAACAAAAACTCCAAGGCACAAACTTCACTCAGAAAGCAATTCCTTTGCACACAGAACCTTGAATTCAAGTCTCTTTCCTACTCTAGAAAGGTGACTGCTTTTTAGAACTGAGACACAGGCTCACTGCCAAAATGTCAGAAGAGACATGTGCCTTGGGGAATGTGACTGAGTGCAGCCCTATCCTGCTCCTACTGAAAACACAAAGCCCACTGACAGTTCTGGTCTCGGTGTTAAAATGGGGAGTGAAAGGCACTGCTGTACAGCAAGGAACTCTGCCTGTGAACCTTCAAGTGATCTCGGTACACACTCCTCAGTACTGAGAAAGCCAAGCTGATTCTTGTTTGGATGCCCAGGAACACAAGATTGTTGAGTTACTTGGAATGAGGAGGAGAAAGTTCCCATCACATCCAGAACATCCTCTCTACTTTTGAGTCACTTGCAACTTCTAAACTTTTCTGCAAGGTGAGAGATGCTGTGCCTAGACTTTAAAAAATAGTTAAAACCTAATAAAAATGAATTCTGTCACTCCCTTCAAAATGCCATTGATAGCTCAATCTTCTTTTCTAGGGGTCCAGGTATTTGCCTAGAGAATATAAAAATTACCTGTCAGAGCCATCACTGTCAACAACTGGGTGGGAAATGCTGATATTGCTGGAAACGTCTGTCTTGCTTGGAGAAACCTTTGGTAAACCACTGCCACCTGCAAAAATATGTATGTAAAAAATGAGTAAAATAAACCCCAGAAAAAGAATATTCAGGAAATATTTAGAATTATTAAGAACTCTAAACTGGTTCTAGTACCTGGACTTTTGTCATAACCTGCAGCTACAGCAGCAAAAGTGGGGTTTCCATTCCTGCCTGGAAGAGAGGCTGCCTTTGCCAGTTTATGTTTGGTACCATTAGGCTGCTTGCTTTTTGTTTCACTAAAAAGAGAAAGAAACAAAAAAAAAAGAGGGAAAAAAGAGTAAGGTTTTGGACTTCAGCAGTTTGATTAAAAAAGCAGTAATTTGAGCTAGTATTCAAAAAAATGTTTATAACAGCTGAACAGTTCATCTAATTGCACATTTTTCTTGTCTACCAAGTTGTACAGCAAGGCAAGATATGCACAGTGGTGTATCTGCAAAAAAGCAGTTTCCATGGGAAGAGGAAATGGGTCTGAAAACAGCGAGATGCCCCCTGTGAAGTGCAATTCCACAAGTGCTCGGTGCCTGTGAAGTCAGTAGGAGGTAGGATCTGGACTCACTTGCTGCAGGTGCTGTTCACAATGCTGCTGTAAGTGCCTCCTCGTGGCCCAAAAGCAAAGGATGTGGGAGGAGGAGGGGGAGATGGAGAGGCAGGTGTTGGAGAGGGCTGGCGCTGCTTCAGGAAAGCATCTGCATTCAGGGTTTGCAGAGAGAGCTTATAGAGGTTGTCTGTAGCTATAAAGAGAAACACAAAACATCTTCCTGTAGTATTTACATTACAGCAAAGGCTTCTCGAACTTCTGCTATCCCTTCTGTTCAAATGAAGGAATTATGAAAGGCTGTTTCCTCCCAGTGATGGAAGCAGCAGCTCCTTTTCTATGTTCACCTGTGGTTATTCAGGTTTATTGTTTATTTTCAGAGAGACTGTTTTGCAACACAAGCAACCAGGAGGAAGGTGAGTTGGTTCCCACACAAGGGATTTACAATGCAACCAAAAAGATTATAACAGTGTCCCAACCTAACCACTTCATTAAGGTGTTTTCAGTGTTCCCTCTCAAGGACATATAATCTACTTAGCTCCAAATTTGGCTGGAGCAGACCTGAAGAACCAAAACACCATCTACTGTAGAAAACACAAATTTTTTGAGAAATAATTATCATTTCTCAATATCCCCAGCAGCTTCTGAATCCTGTTCATCACTGGAGAGCTGCAGAGTGACCCATGTTCTGCCCACACCATTTTCAAACCTCCCAAATCATACCAGATTCTATCAATATGGGGGTCTACAGCAGAAAAACTGAGCTCAGCTATGCAGTGAAAAGGAGACAGGAAGATCTATAAACAGATCAAGCCTATCTACAGATATTAATTGCAGAACACTCATTCTGCCATTGTCTAGTGATTACTTACAACTGCCAGCTTTGTGGATAGGCACAGAGTCCCACTCTGGTGGTGGAGAATCCTTTTCCCCTTCTGAGCTGCTGGTGTTTCCTAGCTCCTGTCCAGAACCACTGGGAAGAAATTTTGCTAATACTGATGGTCTGTTCTCCATTAACTTACTGCTTGGACCTATTAAAACAAGAGAAAAACCAAGTGTGTGGATAATAAACTGATTAGCTTTCTTCTCACACCAGACTTAGAATTAAGCACTCAAGAAGGGTTACAGACAATTATATAAAACCTTTGAGGTATTTACAAAAAACAGCCTCACACTACCTCTTGTTTTGGGGAGGTTTCTTGATTTAGAGCCACTTGACAAAAGGTGCGGAGTAGAGATCTTGGATGGAAAGGTTTTGCGCTGCTTGTTTTCCAGTGGGGGAGTATAAGACAATTCCAAGGGACTAAAAGAAAACAGAAATTCTTTTATTTTAAAGCTCTGAAGTACTGAAAAGCACTTTTAAAAAAACCCATATATATATATATACACACACACATATATATAGGGCCATACAATCTCACAAAATATTGGTCTCCTTTGGCTTTCTTACAAATAAGCAGAGTTTTGTATTTCTCCTATATGCAATTCCACCCTTCATAGCCCTGGCTCATTTTCTACCCACATTGCTCCACACAGGTATTAGGCTCACTCACATTCCAGGAGCGGATTTCACCCTGGAGCTCCAGGATCACAAAACCTGTTTGATTATACAGAGACATCAAAAAATGGCAACTGCCCTTTTTCTACTCTGCCCCTTCACACACCTGTTAGATACCACACTCCTAATATGCTACATTGCCCTAAATGTACAGGATTGTTTTTTAATCAATAATATAAAACTACTCAAATGCACCACCAAATTCAACTGGCTGTATATTGCTGTTTTTCTCCGGGTATTTGATTCTGTCTCTCAAACATTTTAGGGAGGAACTATTTTCTCCGCTCTTTGAATTCCAAGCCAGCCCTCATTGTGGCCTTTGAAAACTGTCAGATATAACAGACTTGAGAGTTATAAGAGAAAGCAAAGTATGCAATTGTAAGAATAAATACGGAGGAGACTTTGACAGGCAATGTTTTCAGAAATATTTTGAAGAAAACTAATTTATTCTAACTACAAACTCAGTCCACTATTAATTATAACAGGAAAAACACAGCTGATACACCATACCTCTGTTTGGTAAAGTTTACTTTTGTGGCACTTGGATACCAATCCGATTTCCCAGTACCATTTTGGAATGAACTAAGTAATAAGAATGCGCTATAGTAAGACTAAGATTCTTCATGTTTCCCCCTATCTATACTCTGCAATCACCCACATGCCAGTAAGGGACAGGGACTGGCAGCGGCAGCAGCCTCCTTTAAAAATAACATATCCAAGACTGACCTTACTCTATGATATGAAAAAGGAAACCGTGGCTGCAGTTTCACCAAGGACAGTTAAAGGCACTCACGTTAACGCTGGCTAGTGCTGCCTCTAGAAACATTAACCCCACTTTTTGTATGCAATACCTGTTATAAAAACCTGAACGTTGCTTTGCCTGATTTTCATTGCTGAATTTAGCTCTCACTTACATGCTGTATTTCCATTAAGTAACTTATTATTTGCAAGCTTCTGATATTCCCTGATATCAGGAAGGAAGAGGAACCTGCTTAAAGGTACCTGCTTAAAGGTTCCTGTTGGCATGTGCCAAACTGACAGCCGGAACAATCAAAGATATTTTTATCAATCTATCTTCCCTTTAAACATCATACTTCCCCTACTAAAAAGTCTTCATTATGCTTACCTGGTTTTCACATCTACAGGGATTTCTTTCTTGATACTTGTAAGCACTTTTTTGGTTTTCTGTTTTACTGGGACTATTTCATTTTCAGGTTTTTCTGCTATAACTTTTCCCTTTTGTTTCTCAGGTTCCTATAAAAGACATAATGACATGTTAATAATCATGAAAAGGAAGTCCCTCATGCATCAGAACACACATAATACAAAGAAGGCTGAGGAAACAATGCTGCTGGAAAACATGAGCGTTTTTGCAGTATTGAAGGTCTCTATTTATAAATTATTGAGTTTACCTACAAAATATGGTTTCTATTTTTTCTATTTGGAGAAGCAGAAATCAAAACAGCAAATTAATGAGCTTCAAGGAGATCTGATGTTTGCAAATACACAGCTCCCCTGACCACGGCCTCTGAGTCTACTGAGTAAGATGCTACCTGTGTACTGAGACCTTTACTGCATCTGCTGCGTGCAGTCCAGGCCACCTAAACCTTCAACAAAGCAAATAAAATTAGCAACTTCACTATTCAATTTATTATTTTCTTTAACCACACTTCTAAGACTTTCTAAATACAAGTATATTCTCAAATAGCCATCCTAAAAAAATCAACAGTAATTTTCAAGTGACAACTTACTAAATTGTAACCTTTAAAATATATCACATGGATTTCCTTTTTGTTTTACCCACAGCTATAATCCCTGTCTTTTACAAAGTTCAAATTGAAGACATCAAAATTTAGGCTTGGTTTTCTTCCCTTTGCCATGACCTCTGCTTTGTTAAGTCAGAGTTTGCTTTAGGACAAAATATTTATGGCAATCCAACCACTACACAAATTGTAGACTTTAGTTTATTACCTTGGAGCATGTGAGCTGAATAAGTTAAATAAAGGTAGGGGTATTGTGTAAGGTAATTAACTATGTTATGTTGACAAGTTCCCACCATTGATCTGAGCCTTTATAATTGACAAAAGGCATGGATTTAGCATGCACCTTAATTGTTGAATGAAATTAGTGTCCACACTTTGGCGTTTTATTCTGCAAATAGAAAAGGCCAGGAGACAATTACCACAATGCTGCTGAAAGCTGCTGGCTTATTCAAGCCACAGTCACTTGGGCACTTTTAGTCCCCAGATTACAGGACTCAAGCATGTTCACACTCAGAGGTGCAGATCTAATACAGAGTGAAAGCAACAATCAAGAAAGGTGCTTTTTAATTAACATTCTTCCTTTGTTAGGTATTATATGAAAGCTGAGGATGGTGTGGGGGAAAAAGACTGGGTTCCTACTCCAACAGGTGACACACAAGGGCCTCCTTTTCTCAGCAGTACCATACCTCTTTGAGAAGAGGTTCTGTATCTGGGTTGGAGGTTTCTGTTGTGGTTGAAGAACTGTCATCATCTGCCAAGGAATCCTTCAGCTCATCCTCCTGTTGCTTTCCTTTCCCTCTTCTGTCCTTTTCTTCCCGCTTCTTCTGTGGCTTGGCCTTGCGCTGAATTGTTTTCCCTTTTCCTAGAAAGGTAAAGATGCTTCAGATTCTCAGAAGCAGTACTTAGAGATGGGCTAGTTCCCTTCATTTTGGAGGCTACCCCATGTGATAAAGCCTCTGAAATTTGTTGCCTGTTACGACACATGAAGCACTTTTGCCCCTTTGCACCAAACGTGAGCAAAAGAAGAACCCTGAACTCCACCATCACATTTATACTCCTGAGCTGTGTCCCCACTGCCTCTCTGGATGTGGGCACCCAGTTGCCTATAATTCCTCTCTGCTCTGTTCCTGGCATTCCTTTTGAACACCATAGAATCCAATTTGACAGTTCAACCACGTAACGTTAAACATAAATTTGAGGATGGCAAAAGCTCTATCATCCAAAAAATGAAGAACAGGAATGATCTGCACACTTGTCAGTTGAAAAAAAAATCCAACAAAACACAAGCCAACTTGAAATAAGACTAGTGTGGATGAGAAAAATCACTAATAGTATTTATCTAGCAAAAAGGTAAAAACCCCAAACTACCAAGGCCTGAAAATCTCATGCCCAGTTATGCTTTCTCCTCCTGATGTATTTTATTCCTTCAGAATGTACTTTTCTCAATACAGAGCACCTGTGCGTGCGTGTGTGTGGAGTCTTCATGAGCTTACCATCGCCTGCTGCAATGCTTACAGGATTTGAGCTTTCACAACATCCTTGTGTCTTACTAGCTGTAGTATGTGCCTTTACTCATAAGATCTTTCTTAAGATACTGCTCTTATTCATGAGCCACACAGTGCCTGCATACAGCCTCCTGGATGGATTTAATTGTTCTCTCAAATAACGACTCAAGTAACCTGTGCTGAATAACTGGATTCTGCCTCTTCTTGAATTTGTACTAGCTTGAGCTGTAATTGAAACTGGAAGAACCATGACATCTGATATGTTTCATTTGGCAAAATAGTAAAGTCTGTACCAAACCAGAAATTTGCCTTCATTATTTTAGCAAATACCAGATACATATCAGTGCCTTCAAACTTTGTTTTTTAGGACATAAGTATCAGTGTTTTCAGTATCTAGAACTACAAAAATATTGCAGATAAAAATATTCTTTTTAGCGTGAATGCAAATAGATATGTAAATACAAGTACATCTTCCTATGAAAATTTTTTCAAGGTTGGCTTCCAGCATATTGGGGGCATTTTGGCTATGCCTCAGAAGGCCTTGTTCCAAAATTTGCTTGAAACGTACTCTATACTCAGGATTGCTAAACAGTATAATGTTCATAATTAGAAAACCTATGTAAAATGTTATCACGACCTTAAAATGTAGCATAAAGCAGCTGTTTAACAAAAATCTAATGCAACCTCAGCAGCACTCTGCTAGGACCCAAGTATTAGGAAGCTGAAACAGAAGACTGTAAAGACAGGAATTCTGCACAGGATCTTATGACAGTTTTAGTCCAGAAATGTTTGTGATTAGCTCTAAATACTTATCTAAAGACAAATACCCATGTGTGTATGTAGGTGCAGACAGATTATGGATCTTCCCCTACGGTTTTACATCTTAAAGAGGACAAATGGAAATGGGCACACTACGTAATCTGGAGCAGGAATTTGCTTTTGAAACCAAATTTGGTGGTCTTCACCACGAAGTGTGTAGCTGCATCACAAAAAGCTTTCATGAGCAAGAGCTGCTTCCTTCTTAGGGGGAACTAGAAATGGAAGATGTGCTCCAGAAGTGCCTTCAGGCATTCAGTACACAGAGTTATCAGTCCACTGCATACCTGCTCATCTGTGACCCATGAAGATGTAGCATCCTTACTACAGACACTTTGCTTTCCAGAGCTCCAACACTGCACTCTTTGCCAATATAGACACTGTCCATAAAACCTCCCTACCATCACATCACCTTCTGGAGTCCCACTTAGCCTTTATGGAATGAATACCTGACAAACTGATGGAGTTCTCTTAATTCTCCCAGCCACCTCCCGTTGTGAAAACTAAAAACAAAACAGCCCAGAAACAGAGTTGTATTATTTCAGCAAGACACCAAAACCTCTCATTTCTTCAGAGTCTCCACTTTGGAAGCCCAAATGCATCCTAACATCCACTCTGAACTAATTAAGAGCTTTCTACTCATTATCACCTAACAGAGTGAAGCCTTCCTCTTTGGTGGTGCACAATCTTACAGATGGTGCAGTGTTTATGTGCCTTCCCATGATTAATTTTCTTAACTTTATCTCTAATAAGTAATACAGTATCAGTGCCAATTCTCTACAAGTGTTGGTAGCAAAAAGTGAAAAATTGTTTAGAAATAAATACATTAAGATTAAATAATCACACAACTCTGGGATGCAACTGAAATTGCTAATACAAAAATCATAATTAGAAATTCTACTCTAATGAAGTGTTTACAAGAAGGCAAAAACTGACATAATTTCAAAAGTCTAAACATATCTAATGTATGAAATTCAGTACATTATTCTAAGCACTACACAACTGGAAAGATGGATAAACAAGTCCAACTCTAGCCTCATCCAAAAATGAATGTAATGTATAGACACAGGTGCCTTATATTAAATCTGCTGACCACCTGACATTAAGGATTTTCTACAACTGCAAGTCTGGGCATGAAGAATGCCATTCCCAAACAATACCACAGGGGATTATTTACCCATGTCTCTCTCTTCCCCTCCTCCTTTTCTCCCTGCGTCACTTTTCGCACTACACTAGGACAACTTCCTTTTCTCTTCCTCAACCCTGAGCCTCAAGTCCAAATGATGGAGGTGGGAGGGACAGCTGCCAACCCAAAGGCAAATGAGTAGCAACAAAAAGCATTTTTCTTTTTCACAGAATCAGGTGTCTAGATATTCACACCTGCTTTCATCAAAACATGCCACAGTTTTTGCAGGAAGAACGACAAGCCAGCACTGTGCAGTGAACTTCACTGCCACAAGGTAACACAAGCGTTCAAGACAGGAGCACACAGCGCAGGGCAGGAACTGCAGAGTAGTGCTCTCTTTCCACACTACGAAAACATGACCTTTACAGCTGATTAAATCTTGTCCTGTGGCTTACACAATGAATCATCCCATTAAAGCAGAATTGTATTACCTTTGTTTTTTGCTAGTGGAGATGGGGGCTGTTCTGTAAACACATCAGGGGAAGGGGATTCTGGGTGGTCAAAGTCTTTTTCCATAGTTTCTATAAGCCCAGTGAGATCTGAATCCTCCGAGCTGTGCCTTCTGCTGCTGGCACATTCGCCATGAGGCGGGCTGAGAAGAGGGAGCTGTGGCAAAGCACTTTCAGTCTGTTGCTCTTGCTGCTGGGGCCCAGATGCTGGGGGTTGCTGGAGGGGCTGCTCCACCAAAGCTGGTGCCTGCTGCTGCATCAGCTGCTGGTTCTGCCTCGTCCCCTTGGCTCTTTTGCCTGCAGCATGAGTCTGAGCTGTGGCACCTGAATCCAAGGTAAAGGGGCCCGTTCTGTTCACTGACTGCATGGAAGCTGCTTGTGCTGAAGTCCTGTTAGGTATACTTGAATTGGTTTTGGATTTGATGTTTTCAACATCAGGTGCATTTCTATTGCTGTGAAGGTGCGCTGTTGCATTGCATTGCTTATGATTCCCTGCACCGGATCGTGAAGACGAACTGCCTGCTCCATAAATTCCTCTGGATGAACTGTGATTAGAATCCGATCCAAGTGTATTCAAGCTGGAAGAATAACACATGTTGAAAGATACTCTACAATGTTTCCATTCTTCACCATGAAGAGAATCACTACATCCAAAAGAAGCCTTGAACTACGCTATTCTTGGCATGCAACCAGCAAAAATGCCTAAAACTTGTTTGGCAAGTCAGTAGCCTTTACCATTTCTTGTTCAACTCACCTGCTGTACATAGGAACAAAAACACAATAAAATGACTGTTGATATAAATGATGGAGGGAACACTGAAAGAGGATGATCTTTAGTTAACTTAAGACTCCTAAGGTAGGAACCCCTGCCCTGCAATTTTTTCGCAGTCTATACATTTATTTTTTTATATCTTTATGCATTCATCTGGTCTATGGAGCAGTATTACTTTCTTACTGGCCTGATAACTAAAGAAGAAATAAATGTGAAAAGTAGCACAAGAAGCCCAAACATTTACTTACTTTCCATCAGATGAAATTCCAACTATTCTCCTGAGATCAAGTGGCCTTCCCATATCAAAGGGAGGGTTTGAGGCCTCAAAGGACAAGCGTCTTCTAAATGGCTCCCATATTCCTTGAGCTTCTAGATAGGCTGTTCCAATTACCAAGAGAAAGAGTACACTGCAAAGAAAGGCAGTCATCTAAGGATTTATTTCTTAGTTCTGAGCATTTAAAAAGTAATGACTCTAATCACACAGGCCAAAAAAGTTTGTATCTTCTACTGAAAATTGCATCCAAACCACAATTTTGTCTGATAGAAACATAACATATACAAGACTGGCATGATATACAAATCACCAGCACTGAGAATGGAAGCTAGATGCAAGTCTGACACACAACTGCCAAGTGTATTAATCCAAAAGAAAAAAAGTTGGACTTCAAAACCTGGAGCCATAAGCATGTAACTATTCAAACCGACAGTGACTTAGGGTAGGCAAAAATAAACAACATATTATCAAATTAAAAAAACATGGAGTATACAAACTCCTAGTGTTCACTCCCAGAAATTAAGGATAGCTCTGAAATTACATGGAAGAGTTATTTTAGTAGCAACTAGCA
The DNA here is from genome assembly GCA_013396875.1 of Vireo altiloquus. Lineage (NCBI taxonomy): Eukaryota > Metazoa > Chordata > Aves > Passeriformes > Vireonidae > Vireo > Vireo altiloquus. The sequence continues at coordinate 146,621 of VZRF01007209.1, forward strand.
AACACATACATGATGGCATCCTAAAAGTTAGAGGCAGCTTATGCACAGAAATCTTGGAATATTATGAAATATATTAGGACTCTTCTATAGTTTGCTGCTAAGATGTATTTTTGTATTTTGAAGAAAAAGACAGTAAGGGAAGGGATTAGTATTCTCTATTCTTTGTAAAGTCTAATTAACAAATATAGCACATAGAAAATTATCCAAGTGAACTACACTTATGAACTGACAAACATTACTTACTCTGTCAAACAACTAAAAACAAACTCAGCCTGTAAATTTCTAGTACATAAATAGAAGAAAACCACATAAGTACTCACTCAGCACTTTAAGTAATGCAGTGTCAGTGATGACACAAAACTTCCTAAGTAACAGAAATTTTCCTCTTACTTTGGAAAACGCAGTTTCCTCACTAAACACTGCGTTACTTAAGAAAGTGCTGAAGAGTCAAAAAAGAAAATGAAGTGGGCTGTAACTTTATCTTCTCTTTTTATTTTGTTAATCCCTACATGGAAAGACAGCCTAAGAGAACATTTGCAAAATGGAAGAGTCAGTAACTTACTGTGAGGGGAAAAAAAAGGAATATGACACGTATGTGATAATGCTTTGGATTTACAGCACACAGAAAGAACACGTTTTTTTCAGAGGCATCTACAGCACCAATACATTTCACACTAAGATATAAGCTTAAGACTAATGAAATGAAAACCAGCATTCATTGCTACCAATAAGTAAAAACTCATACTGGTAAGTTTCCATGCTAGGGTTTTCTCTGTACAAAAGCAGTGGGGTAAGGTGTCTCCTATCCAAGAGGTGAGAAGGGACACAGGGTTTACAACCTCTAATTTCAAATAAAGATAGGTAGAGGTTAAGACTATGAAAATGGTGGTATTTTCAACTCATAGTTCAACAAGGTATAATTGACATGTCTGTTTGCTGAGGAAAAACATGCATTAATATCCCACTACGTAACCTGTGAGTGTGTACTGCTGCAAACAATGTCCTTCAGGTTCTCAGAAATCCCATTATTAGTATCACCAGTTGTCTGTCACATAACAAGTGGCAACAAAGTTAAATTCATCCAAGGCATCTGCTAAGCTCATTACAGTCACTGCCTCATATCTCTCTAAAGCACCATACTCCAGAAGGATGCTTACATTTCTACAGGAATTCACTGCCAGCAGTGCTTTAATACCTAATATGCTTCAAGTTTGGCATATTTATCAAAACCCCTACAGATTTCCAGGACTAATAGGAGCATGTATCTCACTTAAGAAAATAGGTTCAAGCATGAAGTGTCTCATTTTGTCCTTGGTTTGAGCAGAAAGTCAGTAGTCTTCTGCCTTAAACAGTTCATGCTTAATCTATAGAAGTGTTTGTTAATTCGATTTCCTTTTAGCCTATTTTATTTTACAACAATTACAGCATGTGCTGAATACATATGTGTTTCTCTGTAACCCATAGTTGGGCAGTGGTAGTTGGTGCCCATACAGTGGTAAGAACAACTACATACACACACACTACCTCATTATTCCTGAGATGATTATGTACAGTGCCAGTTCCCAGTTGGGCCTGGGCAGTGCTTCTGCACACGTTGCCAACATGTGATATGGAAGCGATGCATTCAAGATAAATACAAATTCAGAGCCTCCCGCAGTGATGAATTTTAATTCACGTATAACTCTGGAAGCAGTGAAATCTGGTGTAAACCTGGAAACAACATAAAGCACATTAGAACTTTTGATATAAACAGCACAAAGGTTTTAGGCAATTTTTATAACTTATAAATTACAAATTAAAAAACCCTGTAACTCCAACAATTACCACACAGCCTGAAAATACTTGTGTCTTTCAAATCTCCATAATGTGTTTGACTATGTTCATTAACGCTTAATGCTTAACACATCTGACACTAGATTACTCCTGAGGTACTAAACAAAATTATAATAACTGAAAATAAGGTTTTACCACATCTATTAATAAAAGCTGTAGATGCAGAAAAATTTAACAGCAGGTCTAAGTAAGTAATGGAACCAACTACTATGTGAGCTACACATTCTTTAAACACTTCACCTTTAAGATACAAATGTGACTTTTTAAAAGCATCACCACTATGTCACAGTCTCATCACACACTAAAATTGTGCAGAAATACTAAGTGAAATACTACTTCACTGCAGCAATATTTCATACATCTACTTGCAGAACAGAAGGCAATTCCAAACTTTTTAGATACCATTTTCTGAATAGTTAACTTTACAACTCAGCATTGTTAAAAGATCAGTGTTTGGTGCAGAGATTTTTTTACAATAAAAACTGACAGAATTGCACAAACATTATCATTAAGGCAACACGCAAAACATTCAAGACTAAAATACTGCGCACTACAATAACAATCCTTAGACCAAAGGCTCTTTTCTACATACTGCAATGCACCAAAACCATACGTAGGTAAAGGTCCCATTGCATTCACAAATTTCAAATGAGGGAAATTCATATAATTCCATATAGTAACATATTCCAACACAGCAAGTTAAACTTACTGCATAGTAATAGAAGTAATGCTATAGACAGTCATGAAAACATGCTATCATGAAAAATCAAAGAGTGTTTGCAAGGAGAGAAAAATGTCATAGTTGTGTAACACTGTATAAAACACCCATACACTCAAAACTTCAGTAAAGAGCCCTTGGAATTTAACCAAGAGAGTTTTCCTCTGAAACAAAATTAAAATTCCAAATGTAATGCTCCATTTTTATGTAAGAAAAAACACTTACAATATGACAATGTCTTTAGAGGCATTGGCACTTAGTGCAAATTCCTGACAGTTAACTACTTTAAATCCATATCCTTCACATGTGTAGCCACTGATTTCCATCGTTTTCACATTAATCTGCAGCTGCCCTGTATTTTCCACTTTAAATGTTCTTCTCAGTGTGAAATTCGGTTCTTTGTATTTCATTTCTAGAAACAAATAGCAGTAGTTAGCATTATGCTAAGCATATATCCTTCACCATATTCATATTCTACAGCAGAAGAGAGTTTTGTCAGTATTACAGCATAAGGCAGATTAGCAAAGTCCTTGGAAATAAACTTAAACTTGAAGGAACATATCTCTGCAATCAGATTCCCATCACTGTCAAGGTAGGGCACTTCTACCATTTCAGAGACCTCGAACTCATCAGGGAAAAAACAAAAACCCCCTAACCTCTGACAGCACTGCTGCCCCACAAAGAAATCACTCAAGCTGCAAAGTTCTTTGATGTACTGCCTAATGTTGTGGTATTCTGTGAACAGTCCCAGCAAGAGAAGAATTAAAACAGTTTTGTTTCTTTTTTTTTTGTGTGTCTTAAAAATAAAAATACATGGCTTACCAACACACATTAGCCAAAAAACCCTAACCACAACAGGTGAAAAGCAATGACTAAGCTTTACCTCAAGTTTTCTTACCCCTCAAAAAAAAGCAGAATAATCTCAGATAATAATTAACATGGCACCTTAGAAATGTCTGGAAAACTGCAAAGTAGCAAAACAAATTTTAATACCAGATACAACTAAAACTCTTTTACTAGTTTGTTAGATAATATAGGTACTCTTAGCTCTCCTCTCAGAAGTAAGCCCGAGGCTACAGAGCAGAAAACCTTTCTCTGATCTGGCTGGGATTTAATTTTTCATCAAGGAACACACCCAACTGTTGTGCTTCAAGATTATGAAGGTGTAAGGAAAAGGAAGTACACAGAAAGTTGCGCCCATGATCTAATTTATATTAAATTTAGGAACTAGATATTTTGCTAGTAAATGTGCCAAGATCTTTAGCTCCTCTTTCTTGAATTTTAGTGGACAAAGCTTATGTTTTATCTTTCCTACTTCTCATGTTAAAATGAAAAACACAATACATTTTGTATTCTGCCTAAATAAAGTACCAATTTTAATGTATTTAATGGAATTGAATTTCTGGGGCACTAGAAGAGGGGAAAAGTATTTCCATACATTTCAAGTTTTAAACATACAATATGCCTTTTCTGTTCAGCATATTAGCTCAGGAAGTACTCACTCTCTGAACAGTCTTTTAATAATGCTTCTGTGATTTTAAAGCGTAAAGAACTTCCTGGACCAGGAGGTTTGCCTGCAACCTTCAAGCTCTCAGTTGTTCCTTGTCCTTGTACCATTATGGCATCTACTACAGTCAAATTATTTCTGTGTAAAAAAAAAAGCAGGGGAAACATTCATAAAAGCTTCTCTATAGACTATGAGTCTATATCCCAAATCTGGAGAATAAATATGTAATTTGTTCCACAGCTAAGTCCCCACATTATGGAAGTAAACAGCAGCAGTCTCAAACATAGTGTTTGCAAAACAAAACTCTTCAGAAATCACAACATAGCATATGAATAAAAACCCCAGTGGAATAGTAGTTAAAACTTGTATCTCTCTTAATAAAGCATCACACCTGATACAAAAGTGAAATAGTTATTCAATGTTCTTTACTAGAAAGACGGAACTTGCATTGTAGCTTGATCTTGCAAAGGGCATTTCTAACCAGAGACATTTTTTCAAGACAGTGAAAGATACACTTCAGAAATCAAGTCTCCAGGTATTTGTGGGTGAAATGCAGGATAGGAGCCAGCACTGTACACTCACAACTCAGAAAGCAAATCATACCCTGGGCTGTGTCAAAAGCAGCACGGCCAGCAGGGTGAGGGAGGGGATTCTGCCCCTCTGCTCTGGTGAGACCCCACCAGGAGTGCTGCATCGAGCTCTGGGGTCCCCAGCACAGGAAGGACACAAGGCTGTTGGAGCAAGTCCAGATGAGAGGCACCAAGCTGATCAGAGGGCTGGAGCACCTCTCCTATGAGGAAAGGCTGAGAGAACTGGGATTATTCAGCCTAGGAAAGAGAAAGCTTCCTCGTGACCATACAGGAGCTCCAGTACTTAAAGGGAACCCATATGAAAGATAGGGACAAACCTTTTAATAGGCCCTGTAGTGACAGGACAAGGAGTGATGGTTTTGAAACTAAAAGAGGGTAGATTTAGACTAAATACAGGGAAAAAAAGTTTTTATAATGATGGTGCTGAAACACTGGAATGAGTTGCCCAGAGAGGTGGCAGATGCCTCATCCCTGCAAACGTTCAGCTTTGACAGGGCTTTGAGAAACCTGAAGGTGTCCATGGTCATTGCAGGGGGTTCGGACTAATGACTTTTAAAGGTCCCTTCCAAACCAAGCCCTTCTGTGATTCTGTGTTAAGTATAACAAGTGGATTATATATTTGTATTACTGAGTACATACTGAATACAGTTAAAATACTGTAAAACATGTCACAATTATATTTGAATTAAATCTTTCTGCAGAGACATGATTATACAATTATTTTGTAAAAGCAATAGTTTCTTGACAGCTGATTGCAAGTATGATCTTACATATAAATAGAAAAAGAGAGAAAAACAGACACTTATTTCAGAAATCTATCTCTTACCTGATAACAATCAATGATGAAACAGTTTTATTAAGAACTGGAGTGAACTTTACTTTGACAGACTTTCTCTCACCAGGTTTTAATATTAGACTTAAAATGAAATGATGAGCCAGGCCCTTTGTAAGTCCCACAGTGGTCTGTAGTGGTTGGACCTTAAGAGGGTGGGGAAAACAAAGCAATGCCTTAAAAAACAGGACATTTTTACATGTATTTGATAGAAATTATATTATTTTAGCTAGAAAATTTGTCTTGTCATAAAAAAAGATACTACTCAATGACGTATTCTGGTTTTTTAACCAGAAACTCTGATAGCACAAAAATTTCCCTACTTATTAGTAAACTGCTTGTGTGAATGGAGAAGCAGAACAACACATGAAAACAGAACTGAGCTAAACTTCACCCATGGAGATTCATAAAGTTCGAGTGGAAGAAAGATATCAGAAGTTCTTGCATATACATTTCACACACTAAATTAGCATCAAACCATCATGGAATATATTTTCTCACAATTTTCCATTGTTAAGCAAACAAAATAGAAGAACTGCACAAAAAAGTGTATTTTGTTAAGTTTGCCATTTGTCTTCAGACACTGAACAAGCATCGAATGTTAATCTAAAACAAACTGCAAATGGAGGAGAAAAGTCAGATAAAAAAAGAAGTGCTTAGGATGTGGCATGCTCTATATGAAAAAGAACACACTTCAAAGTAGTCCACAATACTCAAATCACTTAAAAGAACAACAAAAAGAAATTCTTTGCTAATTTTAGAACTAGTAACCACTATGCTGAGGAAAATAATCCTGTCAGTAAGAGAATGAGTAGATGCAATTTTCCTGTAACTTCAACAGTTGTATTACGGTGTAAGCATATAGAAAAAGTGACACTTTATTAGTTACATTTAAAGAAATATTTCTTTTTCCAATTTCCTGATATCCAACAGAGACATCACATTTTCCACACTAATACCTAAGCTTGAAGGCATGTATGGCTGCACTATTATTAAAACATTAAAATATCTGAATTTAAAATTACCAGGGTATTGAAATACTTACACAATTTCTGAAGACCTGGAACTCTAGAGTCCTCTGATTGAAATTAGTTGGTTTACTCAAATTAAACCTGAAATGAAATTGCAATTTTTTCTTTCTCACAGATCAGGGAAGGTAATGACATACTTATATTTATGGATTTTAGCATAAGTCAAGTATCTATGGTAGCCCAATATGCAGCTGAAAGCATCACTTGATTTTTTCTTATATGCCTCCCCCTGCCTTGTATAGCAAATAAAGGAAGAAATGTAAACACATTTTAGCTCAGTAAAAAATACAGATGTGTGTTCAATGGCAATAGATTCAGTTCTCAACTGGCCTAATGATTCAAATTCTAGAGGAGGCCAACATTAACTTACCAACACAACTGCCATATCATGCATTCATTCCCTGTAAAATGCATTTTTTCTGCCAAGTGAGAACACCCCAAGGATTCCACAACAACACTTACCGTTCTAACAGCTTATCAACAAAAGTGGATGGGTTAGAATACAGAGCTACTGGAAGAAACTGAATATACACAGGAACATCAGCTGGATTTTCTAGAAAAATTTCTTCTTCCTATTCAAAAAGACAATTTTTTAGAAGTTTAGTGCACCATTAGTGCAATCAGAAACACCTGTTAAAATGATATCATCACCAAAATAACTTACTGATGAGCTGTTTGTGTTGGTAAGAGGGAAGTTTAGATGGCGTGGTGAACTAAGGATGGAAGGCCAGGTCATTTCTGCTGTGATTTTCAACTGGACATCCTTCTGAAGATCTGTGTCTACTTCAAACACAGCATTCAGTCTGGAGAAATAGACTTACTTTTACATTTTGCAGGAACAAATTTTGAGAATATAACTGAGATTCTGATCAGTATGAAAAATAACTCAAAATGTATTCGATGATTTGCAAAGGTACAAACAGTAGAAAGGAAAAACTCCAATATAGCACCCAAAATCCAGAAAATGTACTTTGCCTGCACATGTACAGTAAATCAGTACATCTACTCTAAATGCAATGGATACACAGACTGTGTGCCTCCACACCTATCTAATAAGCCTAAAGCAAATCTGAACAAGTCACACTTGGTGCTAGCTACTATTTCCATCAGTGAATGAAGTTCTTTGCTATTAACCAACCTCCACAACAGACTTGGGTCCTATTGGCCTACAAGCTCTGCAGCATGAACTGAAGCAAAACTAACAGTAGTGAGTTCTCCAGTCAGCAAAACAGACGAAATACTAGGTTTCAAACCCAGAGAAGCATTTTGGAGAGACTCCAAATGTCGAAGTCACAACACCTCTGTTTTCAGAAGTTGTCTCTCCTTTCCCTGAATGATCCCTTGGACAGCTGGATAATTTTAACTCTCTTTAAAAGTATGCAGTACTCTAGAATATATTATAATAAATAATATTAAAGCATTGTATATTCAAGCTAGAACTACTACTTATTCAGAACTAATCTTTAGTAGCATTCTCCTCTATTGTTCTCTTACTCTAGGGGATAGGACATTCTCGAAAGTGATTGGTGTGGTTAAATAGAGGATTTGGTTTAGATCAAATCTTCTCAGGAGTTATTAATACATCACCATTATAACACAGAAGTGATAAAGGGGGAATGCTTTTGTTATCCTACTTGGTTGCATACAGACATCTTGTTTCTTCACATACCTTTTTTGAAAGGGTAATCTGGATGCTATAAACACAAAAGACATGCTGCTAATGTTAAGGTGTGTCTCTTGGAGATTAAACCAAGTTTATGTATGAGAAGGCAGATGTAAAAGGTAAGTAGCAATCTACAGAGTTTGACTTTTTCTAAATATTAAGTAGTAACCATTAATCATCTCGAGGTAAAATACAAGAAAATTTTGCAATAATCCTGGTATGGTAATAACAGAAAACCTTATGAAATTTTAAAAGGGATATTGAGGATACTATTTTAAAACAGCTTAAGCAGGGGTACTGAACAAACAGCATAATCTGATTTTGGAAATTTTTGCAGAGTAGAGACTGCCTTGCTGTCCTACTATCCTTTCAAGGATATCCTATCCTATGCTGTCCTATCCTTTCAAGAACTCCAGCAACTCAGTGAATAGTAACTTTCAGTGTTTTCTTTCATTTGAGGAAATTATTACTGTTTTTTAACTTTTAGAATACTCTCTTTCAAGGTTTTGCAAAGAAGGCCAAGCAATTCCTTCTTGGCGCCCTCCCAAAGAGCATAGCAATATTAAGAAGCTTTGTATCCAATAAGAGCACACATATGACAGAATTATTACTGATTTAAGGCCTGAGCAAACAACAGGAATGAAATACGTACCTATGGCTTGCATTTTGTTTTATTTCTGTCCATTCTCTGAATAAGTTCTCATGCAAATCCCAGTCAGAATCCCATGAATCTTCTTGCATTGCTATGCTTTGCTGAACTTTAGATTCCACTGTAACAAATAATGTGTTTTTATAAATCTCCATGTAAAATCATTACTCGAGGAGAAAACGTATTTTAAATTATTTTCATTATAAAGTTGAACATTACTTACTTTTAGATAGAAAGGGCAATCCTACATAACAATGATCTCCACATTGTAAACCAGGATCAAAATAAATATTTGCAATCTGCAAAACATGTTAAGAGCTGATCAATTAAACAACACAGTAAATCTAATAATCAAGAGGATTTCTATTGAACACAGAAACGCAACATATTCTATACAGAAAAGAGAACTTACAAACATTTAGAAATAAGGCATAAACAAACCTTTGATTTTTTTCCTGGCTCTAAATCTTCTTTATTACTTCTTAGCCTCTTATAATAAAACCTTATATCTTCTGACAGGGATCGTATGTGTTGTATTTTCACTTTCTGAGAAAAGGAGTTCATAATGTTCAGGCTCTGGTGAACTACTTTCCCCTAAAGAAAATAAAAGGAAATAAGTCTGCAGGATATGCATTTTTCCCTAGCATATGTATCTATTTATGCAGGCTGGCAAAGACCAGAGCACTGCTGAAATGCTAAATTGAGATTTTTAATAATGCTATCTTAAAGAAATGCCATTTGCATTGCAGCACTTCAAGACAGTAATTTTCTGTGAAGTTGTATTCTTTCCTCCATCTGCTTCCAAACACAGTTCATCCTTCTTTGAAAATTAAGAACATGTGAAGTACCTTGGAAGAGCTAGGACAACAGCTCTCCTTAATCAAATCATGATAAAAGAAGTACCAGAAGAGGAAAGGCAAGAGAAAAGTTTGGTTTTCTGAGCCTCTTATTACTAAAGGGAAACAATCTTTTTGTAAGAGATCACTGCTAGGAATTAGAAATAGTAATTAGTTGCTATTAATTAGAAATAATCTGAAAGGAAGAGTAAAAGGAAGCTAAGATTACAAACACTACAGGTGACAAAGGACATTTAAAACCCTCCTTCCTGCTCCCAAATGCAATTAAGACACCAAAACTACATTTAAGAAGAAAACAGGAAGTTTTTCCCCCCACACCTTTACACCCTGCCTCCTTTTCTGAGTCAAACATTTTATCTTTGAAGCAGAGAAAATGCAGTTTAATTGCCATTATCAAAATCCTTACAATGCTCAAGCTCTAGCCCCTGACCTCCGTTGTAAAACAATGATTCTGTGGTCATGTTTTACACCTTACTTCAACACTGAACCCTGACACGTATAGAGGAAACAATTAATAGAAACAAAAGCAGAAGAAAAGTGCAACTCAGGACTGGTGATGAGACTTCAGATTTATGTTAAAAAAAAATCAGTATGAGCAAATATAAATACCCAAGATTATCTTTTAATGAACATGTTTTTCTTGTTCCCCTTCAATCAATACTTTAGACTTAAAAAAAAAAAAAGTGTAAGTGGAGACATGGGTGAGGCCTTTTGCAGGTTCAAAATTTGTCTGTGGCCTCAGGAAATAGTCTCATACTGCAACAGTCTCAATAGCATTAATTGCAGAGGGAAAGAAACTACAAGAATAAATATTTAATAGTACAGTCCTGTTAAACTGAATAGGTGGTAGAGAATCCCAGAGCTTCATCTGTGGATTCCTATGAGTAACAAACTGTTATCAGCTGGAAAAGATACAGGTTTGTTAAGTGTCTAGAACAAATAAACAGCATTTTACTAAGACCTTTACATAGCATTTAGACATGAAACAATAGACAAGGGAAAAAAATTGTTCATCAGTAATAAAAAAAAAAGAACAATGCCATTTAGCATAGAGGTCCTCAAAGATGAGCTTTGATTGAGGAAGAGTTGGGAGGTGGCACTGTGAGGTAGACATGACATTAGGAAGCAGAAGTCAACACAGTTAAGATTTGTTTAAATGAAGACACTGACCTTTACAAGGCCTGTATACACTGTCAGTGTATTGCCGACAGCCTTCAACAGAATACCAGAAATCACACTTAGGTACAAATACGCTAAAATTATAAACAGACAGACAGCTCTGGGAACCAGGCAGCTGCAGGAGAATTACATGCTAAGTATGAACTGAAAAGCATGTGTTACTAAAATAGTAGCACCTAGTTATTCCTGGATGGTGTAACTGTCAAGTTCTTCTACCAAACACTGAAACAAAAAGAACTGATGCTATTTTAGACTTATTTTCATAAGTAATAGAGGCATTACAGAAGAACTAAATGCAAAAGTAGCATGAATTCAGCAAGCATAAGTTTAGTTTGAAATTAATCCAAGAAAAAGTAAGTCTGCTGTTAATGTTCTCAAATACAAAAAAGAGCTAATCAACTAATGGAAGTAGTAAGTGAAGCTGACTGCTCTGAAAAGCTTGGGGCTTGAACAGAGTAAATAGTCTCTAATCTTGTCCAAGTTGATAATTACATCTGAATTTATACTCCCAAACAAAATTCAGGAGGCCAAAGGTCCCCTGAACGAATAATTGTCTGAAAACATCACTAGAAAATGCATGAAGACAATAAAAATCACAACAATCTGGGAAAGAGAAAGAATAATGACAGCTATGTCTGAGAAACACAGGTGTTGTAAGAAGTAGTATCTGCCTAAACAAAATAAAGCAAAAACCAATAAACAAAACAAACAAACCCCCCCCCCCCCAAAAAAACTCATTTTAGCTAGAACAAACTCAAAGGAGATATAAAAAATATTACTTCTTTAAGGCCCAACATGGAACAAAATATTTTAATGTAGCACTCAAAAGGGACATTCTTCACAGGAATAATTCTTCTTTATAATAGCAATAATAATTTCTAATAATTCTAATAGATTCAGATACAGAATACAGAAATTGCTTTATCTCTGGTGAAAGAAAGGGAAGTGGATCTTTAAACTATTTTAGCTTATCAAAAGCTTATGAAGCAATTCATAATGAAGTTCTAGATGTGACACTCAGTAATAAGTATTTATATAATGGTGTGGCTATATAGTACAAAAATAGATCTTAAAGATAAAAAACAACTAGCGATCCTTGCAACTGTAGGCATGACTGTTTGACCTCAAGCGTAGCAAAAGACTTAAAAAGAATTTGTGACACAGGAGAACAGAAGGAAGATGGAATATGTGGCAATTGCAGTAAACATTCACTGAAGTCCTGCTGATTGACCTATCTTCCTCTGATGAGATCTATTCCGTTACATGAATATTTCCAAGATCCCATTCAAGTGGGCTGTTAAGGAGATGTAGGGACAACTCATGCTTGGAACATGTGGCGGAAAAATCCCAAAAAACCCCCAAAATAATGACAAACTGATCATAACAGTTCAGTAGCAAAATCTCTCCAGCAATTTGACACAGAGTTCAGGACAGTGGTCTCTCTTGAAAAGGGCATATAAAGGAAAAACACACCAAGTAAACATTTAATCCTCCCCAACTCTCTTACCGGAAAAGAAGGTGGAAGAAAAACATGTTTTGGGGAGCAGGTCAATGAGCCTACAGCAATCACAGCCTTCACTGGTATAGTTAAAATCTGGACAAAAAAAAACCCAAGAAAAATTAAGAAAGAAACATCTTACATTTCCAGCCTTATATGTCTCTTCCACTTTTAAATTGCATAGAGTAACAAAACCCTAAAATTCTACAATTAATGTAGTCTACGATTATATAGACATTTAAAACATGGAGACATGAATTAAGATTTCAACCCATCATCATATTCTGAACAGTCACTCCATACTGTCAGGAAGCACTACTTTACTCAGTCATCCTCAGCTCTATTGTACATGGAATAGAAAAGCATACTGAAAACATAAGCTCCCCAATGGTGTATTATATAGGTGTCATTTGAATGGGGCTTACTTCGTTGGAAAACAGGAGGGTAACATCTTTAAAGTAAATGAAGGAAACAGATACATCCAACTTCTCACTGTAATACCTCAAGACACACATCAACGAAGTAGTGTGGAAGGGATGGCAATGAGATTCAAATACCAATACTTAGAACAACTTGTAACAGGCAAGAAAATAAAATGCTTTAGAATCTGTAACTGAAGGGTCACATGCATGTGTGGATATATTACAAAAAAGCTTAAAATCTCCAACAACAGATGGAAATTGAGAATTTCCCATTTTCTGTAGCACCATCAGAGCCACAACAGTCAGGGATATAATTCCCTGACTTCACAAGCACAGAGTCACATTTGGGTTTTTTTTTCCATATATCACACAAAGATATTAAATACAGATTGTATTATTCATTAGACTCTGTCTCCTGCAAAAGTAAGGCATATGAAGTTGAAGCAACTGGTTGTTCCCTCCCATAATAATCAGTGTAAGGATTCTGTTTCATCAACTGCCAGCCAACTGTGGCAGACTGCAGTATGGATCAGTGGGCCCAGTGGTATCCAGTCTCTTCAAACCTTAACGATTCTACAACTCTCCAAAACAGCTTTCACATTGCGTTTTGACAAAAAAAGTCTGATATTACAGCTCAGTTTCAGTAACTGATAATGTACAGAGAAGCACATTGTCAGCACATGGTATGCCCCAGGATCCTTGTATTGATGCTTTGTGGATGTGTCATGTCACTGAAGAACCCAAACTGCAAAGCATTAGGTCAGATTTAAATGGATATTTCTGAAAGCCAGATGAAAATCATAATAAAAGCGTAAGTAGTATTACTGTTGTATGATGCAGGGTTAAATTGCAAAGATAACCTGACCTCCAGAGTTCCCTTCCAACCTCAACTTCTCCCTCATGCTACAGTCTGTCCACTAATACAACACTTAAAGAGTGAACATATCTTTTGGGCAACACCCATTTATTATACAGTAAATATACCTCATAATCTGTCGTGATTTGTACAGCTCCATCATGAATTCCTTCAAGTTCCTTTGCTATTAGATTTATTCTGAACACTGCATAATAGCCTGATGCTAGGATCACCTGAAAATGGTAGAAAAAGTCACCAATGCATTCCATTAAACAAAAAGAAATCTCACTAAGAAAAGACTCAAAATCCATTTAAAACCACTGTCAGTGAAACAAAGTTCTCATACATAAGTGACTAACACAGAAATTACCTATTCCTTGTGATAAATTCCCATTCATCCCAGATTAATGATGAGCATCATCTGAGGGTATGGAGATTGGTCAGATTTTGAAAGGGTGAGATTCAGAAACAGCAATTTGAATACAATGCTGCTCCATAAAATAAATTTAGGAAGTCTACATGCTTTATCATACTCAAGTTCAGACAAAAATCAAGAATCCTTATTTCTCCTCTGCTAAAATGAAACTGAAAGAAGTTTCAGAGGTTTGTTTCTTTTCTCCCCTCCTAAATCTAGCTTCAAGCAATGGATTCAAGGGATTACTTACTGAAGACTGATCAGATGCAGTAGCATTTTGTAGTTCGTGGTAGTTTGCAATTATTGTTGTCCTGTTTCCCTTTTCAGTTGTTAGAAGTTCTACAGCCAAACCATCCCCTATAATATGCCAGCTTTTTATAGCCAGCTTAAAAAGAACAAAAGGTACAGTTTTCAGTAACAACACTGATGTAATTTTTCTAAAAGATAAACTAAAAATAAATGCATCCTTACCTCTATTGGATTGCTGTTGATGACTGCAAATAAAATGCTGGTAGCTTCTGTTGCACTCAATATGCCAAAATCTATAAATCGCTCCTCAGTTTTCGCAGACAGTACAAAGTACTAGAAAGATTGATAAAAGTATTTTAGCATAAGTGAAATATAAAGTGTGCTCAAACTCTAAGCTCATTAAAAAATGCATTAATAACTTGAATACAACAGTACCATGACAATCTCAAAATTCTACATTATTAATTTTCCTATGTAAAACTAAAGCTTTTAAAGGGAACAAAGAAGAATTTTTCAGCAGACACCAAAGTAGAAAAAAGAATTCAAGAGTCTGCCTCTAATTAGACAGAAATTGCCAAAAAAAAAAAGGAAAACACTTACATCTAGAAATCCTGTGTATGCTCGGACAGGTAGGTGAAATTTAGAAGCATTGGTGATAAGTAGAATATTGTTATCTATGTGAACAGACGATGTGGAAGGCATAAAATGAAGTGTAAAAATGTATCTGGATTCATTAGGTGGAATTAAGACTGGTTTACTGAAGTTCTGGACCTAGATCAGTGAACAATGAAGACCAAGGTTACAATTGAACAAAGTGCATCACATTTAAGAATTTACTAATAGGTAAAAGCATTCACTTAAATGGGACTTACTTTAAACATTGGTTTTGCTTCTTCTGGTAACACAACATCATGTATGAGGACAGCAAAACTGAAAGTGTTTGTTAGATAGATCAATCTTTCCACAGAATCAGCAGCATTGTCACGGATGTGAAAGAGTGTGGCAGCATGATCAAATCCTAAATATCTATTAAAAGAAAACAGAAAAGAAAGATTTTCTTTAAAGTGTTTTCCTTACACAAAGACTAGGATTCATTATTTCAAACAGCAAAAACGTACACGTCTCACTGAATGCTGAAACTATATTATTAGCACTACAGGGACGTTAATAACTAAGTAATTCAAGTAAGATAAGAAAACGTGTAAATCAGAATAACAGGAGGACAAAAGGAAGTACTGAAGTATTAAGACAATTTGCAAATCATGCATTTTTCTTATTAACGAAATCATGTGTCTGCAGCACAAAAATCCCGATAGGTAAGGTTTAGTTTGCCTTAAAAATACTCTGTCAGTTCTGTTGATAAAGTAGCACCTCATTCAAAATGTTTTTAAAGTCAACTTAGCCATAGTTTGTAAATAAGTAACAAAATCCAAAGAAACATAGAGTTCTTCCAAAATTTTGCTTAAAATCCAAAGTATTTTCTCTACCCGTACTTCAAATAACAGTAGAACAGCAAATGCGAAACCAGAAATATTTCCAATACTGCATTTTTAAAATGTCTCATCTGCAGTCTTCAGCTGCTCTGAAAAGCAACTCACTAAGGTCAAGCCTTGAAACCAACTTATGAATGGCCAAGACTACCTCCTCCATTTTTCTGAATACAGGAATATTCCCTTCTAGTTTAGAGCATTTAGTTTTTGAACTATGTTCAGTTACTGGAAGCTTACCCATCCAACACTTCTGCTTGATACGGTATTTCAAGTTTGGAATAGCTCTTCTCTTTTGCTTTAACAGTTATTTTCCCAGAAGACTGTGATGCTTTTTTTGCTTTTGATGCTGTACACACAAGAATATATGAAGTTTGTTAAAGCTGACAAAAATTGATCCATTAAGTTAGACTAGAATGAGTGGAAGAATAAAACCACAGAGCTAGCCCAGAAATTAATTACCATGGAAGGAAAGAAGTGGAGCTTAAGGAAATTAATTTCAATAAGCAAACTGACATGGTGTAAAGTCTATGAAACAAGAGATCCCAATTCTGAATTCTTCCCATTTAACACCAATTAGATGACCTGCCTGATTTAGTAAGCTTAGCTACAATAGGGAAGCCTCATTGTTCCTGTCATATAAATAACTTGAACATATCCAGAGGATAATTTGGATCCCAGATGAGCCGAACTCCCCACTAAGAGTACGTAATATATCTACCCCTCCCCTAACAGAACAGAAGCTTGAGATTGCTGGACCCTTCACTTAGAGCTACTATTTGAGAGGAACTTTGGGGCAGAAATGTAACAACTTCTTAAAGAAATGAAAGAGAAGCTAAACTTTATGAAACTAGAAGTAGAATCCATGTAAGAACCCAAACTACACAAGCACCAAAAGTGATGCTCACAGGTCTGCTTCAAGATCACAAAACAGGCAATGTTAGCCTGGTAGCAATAGTGCCAAAAAAATCAAGGGGATTCAAATATTGATTAAGAGAAACCACCAAGCCCCCAAAGCCCCTGCAGGTAATTTGGACAGCTGAAATTGCAAGTATTCAGGGCTGGCTGCTTCACTGATAAGAATTCATCAAGTCAATTCCTTAAATTACACAGCTTAACTGGATATTTTTCCCAGGAATCACCATTCGTTCTAAGATGCACCATATGTTAGCCAGTGGGTCCTCATATAACAGTTCCCACCAGCTTCAAAATCTGAATGTATTATCACCTCAGGATGACAGAATTTATCTATATCAGAATTTATAAGCTAAAACATACTTGTCTTAGAAACCATGAGCTAATAAATTTCTAAAGTGCTACTTCATAAACGATAATAAAAATCAATCCTCTCCTCCTTATCCATGCAACTTCTAAAATTATGTCTACCACAAGTATTGCATCTATAAGATTCCATTTTTAAGCAATCCAGGCAGAAAGACTAACAGCACTAGCTACCATCTTAAAGCAGTAACATCTGAGTAGTCACCACCATTCAAACAGCTGATTAAAATTTCTATAAAAACAGAGGTGTCTTTCTACAAAATGTCAGCATAGTATTTAAAGTCACACTGTGTAGGATAAAAATCATAGAATACCAGGTTGGAAGCAGACCTCAAGGATCACTTGGTTTCCTGGCAGAAACAACCTTTCCTGGCAGAAGTACAGTATAAAGACGTCTCAGCACCCTGGCCAGATTGATCTTAAGTGCCCAACACTGCAGAATCCACCCCTTCTTGGAGAGTTTATTTCAATGGCTGATTGTTTTCATCATGAAAAATTTTCTTCTTGTGTCTAACAGGAGTAACTACCTGTTACCTCATTTATGAGGATTTCTCAGAAGCAAATGACTGTTTAAAATAAAAATACATTTAAATAACGAGTGCCTTAACATGAGAATACTGCTGCGTTTATTAGAAAAATTGAGATGGTTCTCTTCTCATCTGTATTTACCAGTCAAAGATACTAGCTGATCATGAACAAAGACAATCCTTTCAGAAATAAATGAAATTCAAAAGAACTGTAAGCCTTTTCCAGGTAGGAAAATCCTATTTCCTTCTCAAAATTATAAATAGCATTTTGTTAAGACAGTGAAAATAATCAATGAAACGTCAGAAAGTTTTCAGAAGCACTTGACAAGTTCTAAGAAGAGAGGAGCAGTACTTACCATCAAAGCTAATACTTGCAACTTTGGTATATTTACTTTCAGAGGCTTTTAACGTAATGGGCTTGAAATGTACTGTTATAGCTTCGTTCTGTGGTGTAGGTCTAACACTCTGCAAACAATCAAAATATGAAGCACCTGTAAATTTATCATTGCTAACATGCCTTTCACAGTGATACAACTGCAACTAGTTTTGGCCAAGGTCTTACAGGTCTGTCGTTTCTATAAGAAAGGAGCACTACAAGTCGTTTTAGAATTTTTTTCAGGTCCTACAAATTACTCAGTCAATATACAGGAAAGTGGATAACAGTGAGCTCTCCCTGGGGACATTGAATTAACATCTGACAGTATGGCCAGAAAATATTAATAAAGTAGAAAACAAATCTTATTTAAATTAAGATTTAATTTTTATTCTTAATGCTGCAGGGTTACAATAGCTAGGCTATTTGTTTCTGGTGCACTCACTAACAAAGCTATTAACTGACTTGCGAAACTACCAGAGAGGATACAGACATCTCCCTTGCCTCTAATCCCACACTAGGTCTGCAGAGAAAAAACCAACTGTATAGAGAAATATTTGTTAGATCTGCGATGACACTTGTTCTACACTAACACTTTACAAGGTCACCTTTTACATCTGAGGATTACTGTTTTAAACTAAATGGAAAAGTTAAATGGGCATTGATGAAAGAGCTATCATGTCAGTTATTAGCCAGAGCTAATTTGTAGAGGAACACATTACTATGCAGCATCATAAGGGATTCCCAGTCATCTGAAGGCTATAAAGATTGCTAGCAAACTCTATTTAGATTCCATGGAGAAACTGGGTATGAAGCATTTAAATGCTCTTATTCTTGTTTTGCTTTAAATTAGGATGGCTGCCATGATTCTTCCTCCCCAGCTGTCTTCTCTTGCTTTAAGAACAGCTCAGCTGCTCACGTAGCAGCTGTTAATCCACAGCAAATTACAGGATGCTGTATTAAGGAAACTGAAATGAGTGCTGCCTTACCTTCTGCTGGGCTGCAAAGGTTTAGCACCAGCTTGATAAGCAGCTGAGCCTTTCTTGGTCAGGGAGGAGCAAGGCAGACAGCTAGTGGTATAAACCAACAGTTCTTCCAAGCCAAGCTGTCCTTGATTGTAAATTAAAGCCATAAAAGTGTGCATAAATAACTAAGTTCTGCAGACCACATGATCTTTAGAGGGAACAAGCAGCACTACTCCTGCACCTAATGAGTAATCTCTGTTAACTCAACCAGAAGTTTTGTATTTTGGATTTATAGCACTGACCTTTATCCACCACCATGTCTGCGTACACAAGGTGCAGATACTTGGCATCTCTCTTCATAAACCAATTAATAACTTCTAACTAATTCCACACTAACTTCTTCTAATGAAATCCACACTACAAAACTGAAATCTTGACATATCTTTAAAGAAAAAAACCCTGTTAAAGCAGATTAAATCAAAGCTGTGATGAAGTTCACAACTTTTGCACGACAGAGAGGATAACCATTTTTAGAAGATCTTTTCATGCAAAATGCTTTCATTAATTACTGGTTTGAAAAAAGGCTGATTTCATTTAGTAAATCAAACTGGAAATTTTCAAAAGGACAGCCTGTTACCAGAAAAACTGTAGGTTTCAGAGGTGCATCTCTTAAACCACAAGTGCAACAAACCTAAATGTATTTACTCAAAATGTCTGCAGCTCGTGAATTCAGTTAAGGCACTGTTTTGTTGAAAATTTTTGAACTACATAATGCACATTTCTCATTTGTTGCTTGATTACATACTATAAAGGGAAATAAGAATTAAGACAACTAAAGAAAAAACAAACATCCTCAAGAATCCTTTCAATTTTGCTTTCCTCAAATTTCCATCTATTTCAAATAAAGCTCAAGTAAAACCTATCCCGAAATACGCATTAAAAATCATCATATATGGACAGATTCTGAAAATACATACAAAACAAGTTCCATCGAGAACATAATACTACGTATTTTCTCAGAAAATTTCCTAACAGCAACTTTTGTAGGGAAGAATAATTTTAAACAGACATGCTTCAGTAACAGATTGCTCTCCCACAGAATGCTCTGCTCAAGATTCCTGACCCCGCTCTGTAAAGAGACACTCAATATTTACCATAACTGCAGAAAAATTAAGACCTTAAATGTTCTAAAGGACACAAAGGGGGCTAAAACTTTTTGCTTTTGCAGGAGCTCTTGAGAAAGACTTTGAAGGTTTCAGGACTCTCAGACTACATGTATTCCAATAAATTAAAGAGTTCAGGTAGAAAGACCGGCACATGTTCATCTACAATTGTTTACCAGTCAGAAGGATCCTGAACCTAGTTTTGTCTTGCCCACTGAAAAAGATGAAAAAGCCCTTTGGCTACGGGTAGCAGTTTTAGTCTGGTTCCATTAGTGTCAGAACCACTACTGTACTGTTTTATTTGCTTTTACAGACCCAACTGTCAGTAATTTCTTAGCCTTCTGTATAAACAGAGAAACTCGTAACTAACTAAAGTTCACTTTTTCCATAAAGAACCATCCAGAACAGCCAAGGAATAACTACTACTAAATTGTAATCTTTGATAACTTGAAAATACATGGACTCAAATGTGTAGATGAAAACATAAGACATTAGTATATTTCTTGCAGATTGCTAAGAGAAATTAACCCCTATTCTAAAAGTTGGGACAAAACTAAGTACTTCCTTATACAAACACTTTTGTTTCCAAACTGATACAATTCAGCTTCACTAAGGCTGTCCTGAAGTTCCTGGCTCTTCATGAGCCAAACATGGTCAGGATCTCAAGTTTTGAAGTGTCCCTTTGCTTTTAGCAGTCAAATAGGCTTAAAGTGACTTAAGGAAATACAAAATTTTCATTATAGTGAAGGGATAAAAAAAAGTGGTCAACAATCTACATTTTTGACAGAACGACTTGTTGCAGCATGACTAGTTCATCCAGTCATGAAATAAGCATTATCCTCCCTAATTATGGAACAAACCCTACAAAATGAGGGAGATATTATAAGGAGTTTTAAAACTCAAAAAAGAAAATGACTTGCTCTTATTTTCCTCAACCAATTTGTTGGACCACAGCATGACTAAGTACTTGAAGGCAGAACAACTATAGCTCTGGTAGCAGTACTAGCAGTCTCTCACACACTGATGACCTGAAGATATTTAGTTTCTCCAGCACCCAGCTTAAACATATGCTAAATATAGTCCTGGCCTTTTCTTCTGACATTAACATGAAATTTGTCACACAGCTCTGTCTCACTACTTTTAAACCCTATCTCTAAAGGGTCAGAAGTCTATTTGTCAAGCTTTCCTAGAAGTAAGCTATTCACCAAGTTCCCTCAAAAAATTTTTACTCTTGCTTACCCCTTTGAAATTCCTTAATTGGCACAACAGCAGAAATTCACGGAGTCCCTTAATGAAAAGAACAATTGACTTGATGTGCCATGTGATACACTGAAAAACACATCATGTCTGGACCCATGTGGTGGCTATTTCATTGCAAAAGTGAGTCCCAAGGCTTTAAAAATACCAAATCAACTGCTTTGATACACAATAAAAAAAAATTTATCTGGAAAAGTTCTGTCATTATGTGTATAATGATTATCAAGTGACAGCCTTCCACTAGGATTGATATTTATGGTTTATAGCCCATAGCCTGAAGACAACAGATTTTTTAAAAAATTGATACGCTTGGAGTTTTTTTAAATGGAGGAGTATGAATTACGCTCTACACTACCAGGTATTAGAAGTGATAACTGATAGTCTGAAAATGTGGTCATTTGCATTGTACTCAGCAAGAATATTACACACTTTAAAAAATAAAAAAACCTGTCAAATTTAAGAAGACAAACATGCAAATATAGCTGGAAAAACAATTTAATGAATTTACCAACCATCTCAATGCAAAGATCATATACAGGTCTTTTTGGTTTTTAAAACCCTCTATGGATGTTGTGTGCTATAACTTACAAAGCCATGATTCCTATAGGATCACCTGACCTCATTAATGCAATTATAGCATTAAGACCTCAATGAATTATAATCTTCTTGCACTATACTATAAGTTTCTCTTGTTTGCAGTATACTGCAAGTTTCTCTTAATTTGAAAATTATTAGTGAATAACAGCTTAGCAAGCACTGCAATGGACTTTTGTTACTGTGAAAACTTATCTTCATCGCTAAAAATGTGTCCTGTTTCTACTTTAAATTCATCTAGCCTCAGTTTCCAGTACCCTAAGGCTTTGCCAGATCTCTACTATTAAAACACTGTTCCTCATAGTTACAGCTTCAAGCTTTATAAACATAGAAATGCTCTCCAAGATCTCAGTAAGGAACCTTTGCCAATCCTTCAGTCATTCTTCTGGCTCCTCTGGTTTCTTTTCAACACTTCAACACTTTTTGAAGTGCACTGGGACAAGGTATAGCTAGCTACACAACTAAATCTGGAAAAGAAGGAAGACAGGAAGGGGAGAAGGAAGAAGTGAGAAAAATAGTGGGCAATGAGAAAAATCACACAGGAAAAAGGTACGAATGAACAAAGGCGGACTACCAGACTAGAGCCAAAATTCTGTAATAAAAACAGAAAGTAGAAAATCCAAACACTAGAATTCTGAAGCTGGCTGCACTTCACATTCAGCAGCAGTGGTCTTACTGCAAAGGGCCCCAGAGTGTTTGGGTTCTTTTCATATTTCAAGCAACAAAGCAGATAAGCTCAAGAAAACAAGGGTCAGTTTACAGTCAACTCTTGAAAGCTACTCTCTGCTTATCTTAAAATATTATGTTGGGCAACCGCTTTTTACACTGATGTGTAAATGTGATGTGTCTATGATGAGGACAAAGAATTTCATGGACTCTGTATTACTCTCTCACTTGCTGAACATGAATTATAGTTCTCAAGTATGAAAGTTTCCAAAGGTTCAGATATTGCAAGCACAGCCTAAAAATGCTGTTCAGAGCATTCAAAGGAGGCTATGAAGCAAATTACTTTTACCAAGCATAAGAATTATTTGCTCTGCTCTTAAGTTACATTTTCAGTCACAGATAACCAAGCTTCTAATTCTGAACACTTCACAGTTAACCTGTGAATGATCAATTTTTACGACAAAAAGTGAATCCAAGTAGAAAGTTTCAAATTGAAAGAAAATAAAACTTACTGTAATTGGCACATCTTTTGTTCCTGAATTTAATAAATGCAGATTTAAAATTTTTGGCAGATCTGTAAAGAACAAAAAGCACACCTGTCTATTAGGCTACTTTAACATATGAATCTTGCACAAAGTCATTTACGCTAGATGGTTTCTTATATAACTCCACTGTTCTGTGTTAAAAAGTTATACTAACATGACAGAACAGCCAGTCAAAATAGCTAGTCCCAAGAATCTGACACAAACTGCTTTTTTGTGTATTAGTAGGTATTAATTACAGCTTACCACTTATAATTCTAACACATTAAGAACTGAACAGCCTAAAAATACTACAACGAATTACTTTGTCAGATGCACCTATGCTCAGAAGAAATCACTCTTACTCAAAAATCTTTACATGTTAAGGAAGTTGCTAGGAAAGGTTCTTCAGAAGCTATCTTTTTTTAGTTGAAGAAATATATACTGTTTTTCTTCAGCAATAAATCCCTCTTACAGCTTCAAAAAAATACCTCCAGTTTTACTGCTTTCCAGCATATATTTTTATCACTAAACAATATTAATGTAAGCATAAAATGTTAAGCACAAATGTGTAAGTGGCAATTAAAAAAAGATCCTATCATAAAACATTAGATAAGTTTGCACAGCTTCACTTTTACCCAGGTCTGAAAATCCTTAAAACTTACCCAAATGTAAAGCAATCTTCTAAAACTAGTTCACAAACTAAGTGAACCGAAATGCTTCTCAGACTATGCCATGTGCAACTGTGTAACACTAAAGTTACTGCTAAACTTACAAGCTGGTGTGTAAACTACTGCTTGCTTGTACACACCCCAAGTACTCTTGCATCTGTGCCCTGTCGTAACTCGCTGTTGTTATCTGTCTTTTTAAAAGCATCATTCCACAGGCAACCCTGAAGAGTACAAAGGTAACTGGGCTTTCCTCTCCCCACCCTATTCCTGATAAATACTTTGAGAACCAAAGAATGGTTTACCTTGTGTTCGTAGTGTACCAAAATCTAGCATTTCTGTTGATGAATAGATTCCTGGTGCTTTAAAAAAAAAAAAAAAAAAAAAGAAAAAGTTACAATGTTCTCATTATACTAAGGATTAATCAGAATAACTGAAAAAAAAACCCAACCAAAACTAAAAATAAACCCAAAAAACAACAAAACCCCAACCACTCTTTCACAAACCTGTTGTAACTTCTACTTCAACAGGGAGAATAATAAATTCTGTGTTGTCTGAGGCATTTGTTTTTATTCTAATGAAGGCTGTATGATTATCTGCTTCTCTTGAAGAAAAGCTGGCTCTCATCACTCCTTTTGTTTCATAGGGAGGAATTTCCTGATAAATAATCAAAGCACATCTATGAGAGCACAGTAATTACAAAAAAAGCTGTCACACCAAATAATTACAATAGAAGCATTGAGTATAATTGTGTTAAGAGAAAAAGCTACAATAGCAGGAAGAGATAGGCTTCATAAAACTAAAATTATCATTAAATTTATAAAGGATAGTTGTAATCATCTAACATGACACTGATTAAAAATAGGTATATGCAAGAGAATTTTTGTGTCCCATTTGATTAAGTTAACTATTCTATGATTCTAAGTTTTATGTATTAAATTTGTGGTAAAAAAGACTAAGTAGGAGACTAACAGAATTTGGCAATAAACAAAAGATATTAAAAAAAAATGTTGACCGTAACATCAAATATTGACTTAGCATATTCTAATTGTTTTTTCTCCAAAGTAGACACAAGCCATACAGTTTCACTGCTAAATACAAACTAAAATAGTGCACAACTCCATGTAGCCAGAAGCTTGTGGAGCTCCAGCTTTATTAGTCACCATGTAATTTACAGGAAAAAGGAAAAAAAGTATTTTAGTTTCTGTACCACACCTATTCTATGAGTTCTAATCTGCATTCAGGGTTTGAAAGACAACTCCTTCTGTATAAGCGGGACACAGCTGCAGTACAAGACTCACTTCAGCACCATAGCTGGAATACTAACACTGGATTGTCTTCTCTGTCATATTACAGAAAGTCTGAGGACTGGATTTTTGGTTGGTTGCTTGGTTTTTAACTAGAAGATGAAAACCTTGATTTGAATTTTTCTAACGCACAATGGCTGCAGATGTATTCTTTGAAAACTGTTGAATATCAAAGTAAGAAGATTTCAAGTTCTGTTTTCACACTTATTTGCAGACCCAACATAATGCAGCCATTCATTAATGCTTCAAAAGATGCGATCTGACTCTTCCACATGTGTAACTAGGGATCCAAAGTTGGTCAGGTCCCTGAAGTAACTTTGCAGAGCAATTACAAAAATACTCCTGCATATGCAGACTGCTTCACCCAATCATTTGCCATCACAACAATTTTATACAATTATGCATATCTATATGCATCACCATATTTCAAATATATTTTTCTACTTTGAAGCATTTTCTGACTGCAGTGCAGCTCCTGACATAACCAATACAATGATGTATCTGTGTGTTTCCTCCTACTGGTTTGAATTCTTCAAGTTGTCTTAGTGTTTTGAAATACCAATAGTTATATGAAAATGCATACCAGTCGGTATGAAAATGGATGGATATAAGAAAGAAGAGGATTAGTCCTTCCAGGACACTGGAAGCTTTCACATGCAAAGAAAAACATCTTTCTTCAGTTCTCCTGACAACTAGGAAGGGGCTATCTTTAGAAGCAATGCAATTTGACTAATACAGAGCCAAAACAAAAGGATATCTGTGTTTTAAAATCCATTTTCATGTGAACATCTAACCCTCAGCATCTGTTTCCACTGCATTCTTTTAAAAGTTGTGATCTGTGTTAATATTGCCTTGCAACTTTTGTACTTAAAACTAAAATACTGCCATTCTAATGGACTTTGAAAAGACAAGAATTAAGTATTATGATTGTCCTTTGTAACTCACTTGGAAATACCTTAACTTACTTTGCCTTGAAAATATCCTCTTAAAACAAATATAACTGCCACATGACTGTAAGGATACACTTGAGCAAGAGACAAGCTTAGGGCCCAATGGCTCTGAAGTCTCTCCCAGACCAAAAACCACTCATCAAAAAATCAAATAATTCTAACTGAAAAGAAAAATAAGTTTTGTATCTGGCTGGACATTACCAACGGTACAACATAAAGCATGGAGCCAAAAACTGTACCTTTGGGATGCTTCTAAATTTTATTTCACTTAAAGATATCAGTATGTGTTACTTCAAATCAGAATTAATGAGCCAGCCCATGAGTCCATCCAATCCACTACCTTGTCTCTAGCAGCAGACATGATGAGTAGGGAGTAGCTGCAAGGCATGCATGTAGGAATATTTTCCAGAACAGTTTCCAGCCACTCTCAACTCACGATCTAGGGATTTACTTCAGCTAGACACACTGCCGTTTTGTTTAATAGTCCATGATAGATTTTTCTTCCCTAACTTTGTTCAGCTTCATTTTCAACCCATGTGTGCATTCAGAGTAATTTGCAGGAAGGACTTTCTAAGTTTAAGAAAACTCCACCACCAACAAAAAAGCCAACACAAAAAACCTCCCAAAAACCCCTAACCAATAAACCAACCAAAAAAAAAACCATGTATACTTTTTCTGTGGGTTAGATCCAGCTCACAGGCCTCCAGGACTGAGAGCTCAGGTATGTGTAATTCATTCTAATGGGAATAATTTTGTCCTTTGCATTTTAAAACAGCACAGCTCAATACATATGGCTTATCTTAATTAAACCTTTCATTCAACTCCTACTACCACAACACTAGCAGATCCTATAATTGTTTCCATTTTTATGGGGTATTTTAATGATTACATGACAAAAATCAAAGTTAGTAAAAAAACCCCAAAGCCTCAGCTCATATCAAAATAAAACCTCCCAATAAGTACAATGAGTGCTGCAAGACATGACTACTCACCCATAGCTTTCTTGTACCTCCCTGCTGACCTGTTGGAAGCTCTAAATGGAGATCACCTCCACTGGAATACATTTCTACCACCTGAGGTGCATAACAGGAAAAGGTTAGCATGCAGCCTTAAAGGGATCCTGTTTTGTTATCAGGTATTATCATGTGCAATGGCATAGGTTAGTGACTATCTGACCACCGGAATGTCTTCCAAATTCACTTTAATGCTGATATAGTCATTTGGTAGTGCTACACTTTATGTGCTTCCTAGAGCATTTTACAGTTTGTGAATCACTTAACAGAATCAGCATTTGGTTAGATAAAGACATCAGTCCTGCCTGAACAAAAGAATGTTTTCCAACATTACATACTGGGGTAAACTGAAACAACATCTTATGCTGTGCAAACCAGACAAAGTGAAGCTAAGAGACATCACTGGATTAAAAGGCCTGCTTAACTTTGTTTGCTTCAGCATTCTTCCTACTTACCACTGAAGTTTAAATCTTTATTTTTTAGAAATTACAACCATTTTAAAAACTGAAATTTCACTGGAAAACCTCAGTTTAGGAAATTAAGAGATCTGCACCTATAATCTACAGTGTCTAGAACTGATTTGCATTTGAGCAGAGAACAAAAAATCTTATAATATGAAAGACATGACCTCAAATAGTTCTAAAGTTCAATCAGAATTTTAAGAAGTAACAAAATAAATTTCAGTTTAATACCATAAACGAGCATTTAATGATTTCTCTCTTACACTCACCTGCAAAGGTTCACTGTGAGGGTTATGTATATTTATGATAGGAGAGAAACTGCTATTTACAGGAACTCGTGCCCCAATAAATGGGCGCAATCGATAGGGGTTCGGAACTCCAATGCCAAACACCTGGTTCAGAGAAAGAAACACAAACTTAAGCAGGTGTACATAATTCTTACAGAGCCAACATGCATATGCATTCAAGCAATCCACTAAGAACTCTTTTTGATTAATTTTATAGTATGCTTATAACCAAATCTTTAAAACCAGTATCATACTAAAGCTCCGAAATAAAGAAACTGGTTTAGTTTGCAGCTAAAGGTTATTCCTAATTTCTACTATTTACTTACACGTATACTGAAAAACAGGAAATCAAAAACCTACCCTCTTTTCTGACACTCTGGAATACCAGATACCAGCTAAAGGTTAATGAAATATGAAATTTAATCATATCATTATGAAACTATTCATAATTCACTATTCATAATGCTTCATGGGAAGCATTTTTGTTGTTTGCAAAACATTGTCATGGTAAGAGTCATATTCTTTCAATGATTTCGCTCATTTTTCACTTTTCAGTCTCTCTCATCTGTCTGAATTATTTTTCTGAATCTCCAGTGAATAATTTTTTGCCAGCTTAATGAATAACATTGTCTTGCCACTGCATCAGATAAGTAAAGAGCTAGAAGATGAGCTGGATCACCACAATGAGCCACTAAAATAACCCAGACAAAGAAGGTATTGGGAGAATTCAAATTAATTTCATTGATCTGGCTTACAGTACTGACCTACAGATTTTTACAATGGTATACCTGTGTAAAAACAAACAGCAGGGATGGAAACTTCTTCAACTGGATTGATGGAAAAAAACCCCAAACCAACAACCCACCACTATTGTGCAAATATCCTTGGATGGTTAAGCATCCTACAATAGACACTGCTTTGGCTGATTCACACTTCACTTTTCCAGAAAGAGTGTAATTCTCTTACCTGATAAGTAAATACCCCATGATTAGAAGTGTTAATAAATAAAGTGTTTTCTACATTCCCCACTACTCTCGCGAGGAAAACTACATCAAAGGACGTATTCCCTCCTGGAAGAATTTTCTGGAAAAAATAAAAGCAAGCAAGCAGACAGAAAAGCAAAACTGTTTACTGAATAAATTGCATCATGTAGATGAATAATAGTTTTTGTGCTACAGAAGATTCTCATGTGTTCTTTATGGAACACTGTAGTTAGACAGTCAACTGCAGATTTGGGAAAAGTAGAACTTTCAGACAAATGAAATGTGTAACAAACGAATAAAAATAACAATAATTTAAAACTATTATCTAGTTCAGAATCATATTTAACTGAATTTTTGCACTAAATTCTGAATTTAGAGGTCACCTTATCACAAAAATATTTTAGACTGATAGCTCAAAAGTCACCATAGAAATTCAATTGCTACAAGACTTCCATAAACGCCACAAGTTGCTTATTATAGACAGGTTTTCTGAATTTTTTCATGTTTAATGGCTCTTGTCAAGCCACAGGCCCCGCAGACAAAAGTGAAACTAGAGGACTCTATCTGACAGCAAGGTGGTTAGGAGTTAACTGCTGACACCATGCTTTTGAACGTGCAAGTTTCTGTAACACAATTACTTACAGCTCTAAGTACATTGGAAGGACTACTGCACTCTAATACAACTTCAGGTGACTTAGAATATTCAGAAAAAACACAGGAATAGATTGTTTCTGTACATGCTCTAAGGAAATGTACTCACTTCAGCAACAAAGGAGATCTGCTGTTAAACCATCAGCTACAATATACATTTCCAACATCTGTGCTCAATTCAAATTTGCTCTGATACGAGATGAAGAATTGCAGTATCTTAACACTTCTAGGTATGTAATTATTGCAGAAAGTCACTCTTTTAAAGAAGCTTCCATTCAGGTTGGAGAGGGGGAAGAAAAGCTCATTTTGAGAAAGCAAAAAAACTTACCCTATTTTGGAAAAACGATGCATGAAAATGTGATGTTGTAGCAGATATTGATACTAATGTAATTGTTTCTTCTGAGCTAGGGTTATGTAGGTAAACTTTTTCCATTTTTGGCATTCCAACTGGCCTGTCAAAATAGAGAGAGAGAAAATATTTTCAAGGTGTTAGAAATCTAGACAATAGAGCATTGGACTTTTTCCTATTACACCAGACAGGGGCATAAAAGTGATGAACAATGACAACCGAGCTTTGCATTTAATGCTTTTTTCAAGTAACATACATAACTTGGACCTAGAGGAATTACTTGGTTAGCATATTTTTCATATTTTCCATTATTTTATTGCTTACTTTTCCTGAGGGTTTACCTAATGTTGCATCATGCTCATGAAATTCTATTGTCAGGTTTTTACTTCAGATGAAAAGAAGCAAAGTTTTCTACTCCTATCCTAGAACCTGAGTAATTATCTTAAGACAGGGTGTACACAGCAACTGAAAATAAACAGAACACATCCTCGACAGAAGTCTAAATGTCAATTTTTTCTATGATATATTGTAAGCAGGCTTACCCAGAACCTAGAATTTTTCTGGTATTATATTTTGGAATATGCTCTACAGAATTAAGTATGCAGACATGTACAGCAGCAACTATTTTATTTCTATATTTTATTTGAATTCATACGTTAAGTAAAAAAAAAAAGGCTTGAGACAATTTCTAGAATTTAGGAACCCTAGAACATGGAAGTTACACAGTCAAACAACTGCACAATTTTTCAGTAACAAGACATGCTAACAAATTTATTCAACACAAGCTTTTGGTTTGTTTCTTTTTGCTTACAGCAGCTGAGGTGACAATAGATGCTCTAGTTTCAGCAATTATTTTTCAGACTTTACTGTCTCTTCAGAATTTTTTTCATGCCTTTTAACTCATACATGTTAAGTATCAGCATCAAAGCACTAATAAAGCATGCAGATTACAGATTATAAATTTCTGCACTTGGAATTCTGGAATTTAAAATAGTTAACTCTTAATTTTCAGGCTGCATGTATTCCATGTAGCACTCTCCCCCATGTCACTTGCTTTAAACACTGCAAGGACACCAAAACTACTGATAAGAATTACCACCTATAGTACCTCCAGTGATGATGATCACAAACAGGCAGCAGTTCTGCCATCCTCCATTAACCTGAACAGACCAAATTAATATGTGCTACTGCAGTCACAGTTTTTCAGCTTAGAAAGGGTGTGGAGTATATCTCAACAGATGAAGCAACATAACTTTGCTGTAAATTAAAGGCTTCACTGAATGGAGAATTTGGTGACAGTAAAAAAACTAAGCCACAATTTACAAAGTGATTGTGGTTACAGAACCTCCTACACATGAAACATGGGCTAAAGAAGCATATGCTAAAGACCACGTTATTAATTCAAAGACGTAATTATTAACCATTCATAAATGACATCATCACTAACAGGAAAATATATCTGCACCCTACCACAAAACTCTTTGCTTTGCTTGCCAAGTCCACCTAATTTCATGTCTCTATCAGCAAACACTTATTCTTGATCCTTCTTTTATTGTCAAAAAATCTCATTTTGACTCCTCCAACTTCAACAGTAACAAAGACCACAATTTTTCTCACCTTTTAAAACCTGTACAAAACCAAACATCTGGGTTAAGCCCTAACAGAAAATATTTTTATCTCTTGCTACCATACATGAGGATGTCAGAAAGGGAAATGGTTTATCAGCTGTGACATTTTGCATTAACTACTGTAACTGCTACACTGTTGATCAATGGAATTGCACAGTAAACCTATACATCTGTTTTTCTTTTGCTAGGAAAAAGCTTACTAGACCAGAGGAATGCAAATGAGAGCCAGCCCTCCAAATTTCCTCATCTGTACCTCCACCCCCACCAAAAATCCCACCATAACAACAAACATGCAAATCCACAACCAAGAAAAATGTCTGCTGATAGGGAGTTACCCAGCACCTCCTGAATTTTGAACCCACTTCTTCAAACACTCTTTCACTGACATCACTACAATTTGCCTTGAATATTTTATCTGCTTGGTAACTATGAAAGGCAGAAGCTGCTATACCAGTCAACACTTTTGCAGCAAATTCCTTGTTTAGACCAAGTGGTCAAGCCTTAAACCAGTACTCCGATTCTTCCAACACAGAAATTTTTTTAAAACAGGGAAGAAATAAAACAGTCAATCTCCTCCAACACTGAAGAAAGCTTTTTCAGCCTGAGGATCAGATATCTGTTCCCTAATTCTCACTACAGTTTTTCACTCTCCTAAGTGGAAGACATGCTCCCAGTATCTTAATTTAACTCTTTTGCTTGCCACAGAGCAATTTTTGGACACTTCTCTTCCCCACAGCACGTTCAGCAGGTTGTCAAGAAGGGGAAATCATCCTACTCTGTAACAAAGCACTCCAACCACTCTTCATATGAAGAGTTTAACGGCAAAAACTAGAATCAAACTGACCAGTTCCTTCCAGCCACAATAGCAGGGAGAGAGATGAGTAGATTTTAATCACTGTATTACATGTGAGCAAATGACATGACTAGTGTATCATCTGTGGTCTCTAAAGAGAAAAAGTTTTCAGTACTGAAAACTGAAGATCAGAGTTCACTTCAGAGACACTTATGATGCATCATGTGTGAAACATCACAAAGTCAAGAAAATTATCTTGAATGAACTGGCAATAGTGAAGCACCAGTCGGCTCATGTCAGAAAGGCAGTTTGCAAATAAAACTGATTATCCAGGAAATATTCTAAATATTAAAAATCTTTAATGCTTTAAAATGCTTTTCCAGTTCTGAAAAGAAGGGACAATCCATCTGTTTGATAGGATCAAGTCTATAAAAACAAACTGGTAGGGAAATAGCCATGACCAACAACACTGCTCACTAATTTCATTCCAGACTGAATTACTCCAGTATAATTATAGGTAATAAAGGCAGAAAGCACTAAAAAGGAATTCTGATGTTAGGATTTTGTTTTACTTTAGTCTTTTCCTGACCATTTTGATTTTGAAACAATGAGTCTATTATTATATTTGGCTGAGATACAGCTTTCCTTATTTTCTTTAAGATTAATGTTAGCCAAATATACAGAAATATGACCTCATAAGCATCACCTGTTTTTTCTGCCATCAGATATGGTAAAATCCAGGTAAAGCAGTGTGCACCAGACACCTCTAAAAAACACGCATCCCAAGCAATAATCTCATAAGGGATTCTCTCCAAGCTGCAGATTATCAAACCACAATGATCTGCACAAGTATGGTTGTAGCTGATGCCAAATTTCAGAGCAGAATTTCCCGGAGCAGTCACAGCTAGCACTTTCATTGTGAGAGGCTGGTATAGACACAGACCTTTAGGCAAACATCAACTATCAAAGCATGTAAGATTTTGCTCCAGATCCTTTGTCCCTGCATAATGCTAGGTCCACCTACACTGATAAAACACCTGATACCATACCTAGATGAGAAGATGCTAATTGACAATGGTGAGATGTCTGGTCAAATGGGTAAAGAAGCCTCTGTTCATGTTCTTTACTGCTGCAACTCAAATCTTTCCAAAGTCTGAGTTAGTACCTGCAGCATATTTGTAAGGATGTCCCTGTAATGGAATTCATTGCCGTTCCAAGGATCAAAAGGCAGATTCTTTCAACAATGGAAATCAGCTCTTACAAATTTTGGGGAGATGAGTCCTTGAGTTATTGGCCCAAAATTGATTTGCAAAAATATGTAGCTACTAATTGTAAAGCAAATACAAATTGAGAAAATGCCCTTTCTAAAGTGCAATTAAATTATTTTTTCTTACTGCATATTGTTTAAGCACTTCTGTAAAATGCTCACTTGATTTATGAAAACTGATACAAATCTATTACTGAAAAGCAAAAGATATGAATTCAGCAGATATATTCTTCATCTTCCATCTCTTTTTCTTTCTAATGAGACTGGACAGAGAAATGAAGTCAACCAAAAGTTTCCCAGCTACATTTTGAAATGCTGGGAATATAGGTAAATATACTCAACATTCAGTTTCAGTAAATTCCTCATGAATTTTGAGAATGTGACATACGTTTTCCCCCATGTATTTTTTTCATTTAGCATCTTTGGCAACTGCGGAAACAATTGTAAAACGAGTTGTCATGCAACATATCAGAAGTGTCACAAGGGTTAAATCAGTATCCTGTCATACAGCATCCTATCAGACAGGTGTGAATAACAGATGCCTAGAAGGCAGTGTGTAATGTGGAAAGCATACAAAGTCAGGTAACCCAGGACACTCTCCTAGGCTGGGGAACTTCCTGAACCAGTGAAGACAGCTCTCCAGCAGACAGAAGATCAGACCGAGCAAGCTTCAACAGTAAGAACTTGGGTGCTGACTTATAACATATCCAACTACTTTTAATTAAAAGAAACAAAACGAGCTGGTCTTACAAGGTTACCTCTAGAGACTGAAAGGGAATGCCTTTTGTACCCCATTCTGAAGAAAATGCTAGTTTCCTTACACAAAGGAAGCCTGCATGATGTACAAAACTAGAGAATTACCAAACAGAGCATTCCTCCTGCTTCACCCAAAACCGGTTGAGTGACACAGGCAAGTGGCTTCTTGACCTGAAGTTAGGAGTAGCTTGAGCACATACATTTACATTCTCAAATGCATCTCCAACTCAGAAAAGCAAAAGAGAAGGGTTTTGGTTTTGTATATGTACTAACCTATAAATCAGGTTTTTTTTAGTTTCCAGATTTCACTGGCTTTTAACAAACAGACAAAGTTCTTTGACACTAGACTTGACAAAAAGTTGCTGCCAATGTAACATACCAATGGACCATTTTATGTTAGGAATCTAACTTAGATTCCATACAACAAAATCATGCCTTTTCCAAACAATTGTCAAAACCACATATACAAGTAGCAGAGTTTATCCAACCATGTCACCAAGTATGACTGGAATGAATCTAAGAGTGTAATGAACTTTCGGCAGCGTTGTGCAGTCTAGCATGATATGTGAACAAAACCTGACGCAGATCTGGATGAAATGTCAATCTACCGTCAACGATTTCTCACATTCAACAAACTCCAAGGGAAATGAAGTTTCCTTTTGCAACATTTCTTTAAAATTCCAACAGTCTCCAACTCTCACACATTAGAAGTGTATCAAATGTACTGTATAAACAGTTGGATGTATATTATAGGCAACTTACAGGTCCTTTCACCAGTTATAAATGTACTTAAAAGGTAGGAAAAATAGCAATCTGAATAAATTCTCTAGTTGTTAAAATTCTTCCCTTTTTTTTCCTTTATATGAGATTACAGTTCTTGAAGAAAACAGACCATTTTGCTAAACTTACATTAGCCTTATGTTACTGAAATAACTCCCATTGCTTTAAGGACATTTATATCTACTGTATATCTAGTAGATGCAAATGTTTCATCTGTAGGTCAGGAAAACTTCCAATAGCTAAATTGTTAACAGTAACATTTCTCCATTCTCTTACTATGTTAGTCCTCCCCTAAGTTTTAGAACAGTCAAGCCTTACAAGGGAGTAAATCAGTTTACACTGCAGTATAGAACATTCATGACACGTCTTGGCTTTCTAAATGCCCCCTTTTCATTTGTCTTCTTGTTTGTAGTTCATGTAATTAGAAGTATAACCGTAGGCAGTGCAGTCTAGATTCAAAGGGAGGTGTATCAAGACAGGTTTAGCGTCGCTGTATTCTCCAGATTTTTACCCATTCTGACACTATCTTGTCCTTAAAGTAAAGCATGTCCCTTATGTTACTTAGGCTAACGTAAGGTCTCCACATCTGCAAGGTCTCTATATTTGAGCATTGCCAAGCAATTGCTTTAAAGCCCAGCTCAAGCTTTCATAAAATATTCTGCCAAATACTAGAGCTCACAAACAAGAAAACATTACAAAAATCCCCAAATCAAAACACTTCAAAGGAAATGCAAAATGAGACTGTTTATCAACACAAAACTAAAAGAAAGAACTTCAGAGTATTGTCCTACCAATGAGAAGATTTTGTCTGAGAATGAGACCTTGCTCAAATTGAGAGAAGCAAGAACCTCCATTCACAAGAATATGTTGATCAAGGATTAAAATATTACTGTAACCAAAACCATAATTTCATACATTACCAATCATTTCTATGAAAAAGGGTTAGGATGTCAACTTCATCTAAAATAATTCCATATTTTAAAAATTTTCTGATAAACAGTTCTAGCTTATATCATGGCAGTAACCTAAAATACTCAATACCCAAGTGTTCCATTATCAAAAGTTACCTCTATCAAAAAGTTTATTGCGAAGAGCTTAAACTTTACTTTTGATACAGTCAGATTTGAATTAAAAAAGATGAAGGCAATGTATTGAGATCTGTGAAGATCCACATTCTTCCACAAAGCAGGTACAAGAACTGTACAATATAAACTGTCTTGCAAAAGTATTCTCCAGCCTTCATCCCAGGTGGCCATGTGTAAGACCTCTAATAGGAAGATCTGTCTTAAACACAGAAAGTCATACAAATAATGACTGTTCTGCCAAAATAGCCTCTGAGCACCCAAAGCTATGGAGGACAACATAATGATTACTGTTTGTAGGTTAGAATACCTCAGTTATTCCCATTTAACAGGGGAGAGTAACAGTTTAAAAGAGAGAATACAAGGAACAGAATGCTGGTAAAAAATAAAAGTCAGCTAGTTGTGGAGCTGGCTTTAAAGAAAAGAAGAAAAAAAACTTTCCACCTAAAGCCCTGAATCTCTGATACCCAAGTTGTTGCAGAATTTGTTCCAGAAAAAGATTGGTGTTGCTTCAGAAACACAAGAAAGAGGCTTACACATTAAATAATCAAATGAGTATTCCACACTTAGTCCAAGCAGTTCCCTGGCACAGTGATATGGGAGAACCTGCCTCAGTTCGATCCCATTCCCAGAGGCTTTATGTATACAGAGAACATCTGGGATCTCTTTAAGTGAGCCTAACATTTGCATATCCTTTTGCATATCCTAACATACAGCATACATTTCTTTTGATAAATGTGAGATTACCTGGACTTCAAAGTGGTAGAATATGGCAGTGTTTGCTTTATATTAAAACAGCATTTAAAAAACCTCCAAATGTTTTAAACCAGAAGTAGAAGACCATTGTAATCTCATCTCCGGGTGGAACACAGGAAGTGTGTCTACTGCATGTATTTATCAACTTAATACTGGTTTTGATTTTCTGAGATCCTTAAAGTAACTTTTATTAATTATTATTCCAGCTTAAGTTGGAATGTTTTTTAAACATCTGATTAAACCCACATACTCTTAGCAGACCAAAAATGTCACGGGAAGAATGGCTTGACATACAACTGAAAATAAATACTAGAACTTTCTTTAGCCTAGGTATGATAAATGTTGATAGCTCAGCATAAACATGAACTTGCAACAAGTTTGCTTTACTAAATGCTACATGCTACCTATTAACAAAACACCCTTTGGATATCGTACTTATTCAGAAACTAAATATGCATTTTATGCCTTTTCTAAAATCCGCTAATAACAAAGACAGAAAAGCCAGAATTTGAATGTAAAAACTGTCTGCTTCAAAAGGCAAAAAACTCAAAAGCTTAAATTTGGTTTCCAAGGTTCTTGGCACCTGCAGCTTGTTCCCACCACAAGGCTGAGTTACTCAGCATTTCTCAGAGTTGGTTCACAGATTTCAAACTAAACATTGGGGCTCCATATCTAAACCTTTTCTAAAACTGCTTTTGGCAACTTACTTAAGTTTTGATAAATCAGAAGAGGATTTCTGCCTGAGACTACGACCTAAATGACAACAGATATAATAATTATATACTGCTACAAAAAAACCCCACCCAAACAAAAAAAGAGGAACGCATAATGAATCAAGATCTAACATACAGGTTCCTTATTTTAATTGACAGAAGGCTGCAATCCTCCAGTGCAGTTTTGCACGTATTGTACAGAGCCATTTCCAAGTAGGAAATCTGTGCTACTTTTAACAGTGTACCAGATCTATACTATTTCTTCAGTAATTTTAGCTTTGACAAGAAAAGTGTGCACAAAAAGCCTAAATATAATGAAGAATGACTTAAAGTATTTATGATATTGTCTTGGATCTACTTGTAGCAAGGGGAAAAGATCATCTTTGGAAATCCACAAAACAAAGAAGCACGTGTAGCTTTCCTCAGAGCATAAGCAAGCAAACTATACATACCCTTTTTAAGATATTTCAGAAAACATCCAATTTATTCACAGTAGAAAAAAGTGCATAAAATACATTCTCAATATCAAAGTCTGGAATTACTATGAACTGAAAACTTCTACAATTTTCAAAAGAAAATAGCTTAAACTCAAATCAATAGGTAAGTTTGCGGCAACTCTAACAAGAAGCACATTGCTCTACAAGTATGAATTTGTACTGTACTCACTAAAACAATTTATTAACTATAATCTAGTTTTCCTAAAGCAGAGATACAGTAGAGTAGGGTTTACCACTAGGTATTTTGCTATTCAGTTTAGAAACCCAATATTCTCTTACCTCGGACTGGTTACTGACATTAGAAAGAAAAACAACAAAACCACGCAATATGAAAAGCTAAAGGAAATTTGGAAGGAAAAAGGAAGAGGGGGAAGAATGACTTATTTTTTCTTTAATCAGAAGTAAAGCCACAATTTTGTTAGTCTGTGTACAAATAAGTTCTGCAAAATGAGCCATTTTCGTACAGCTTTGTTATTTAGTGACATTTACATTGATTTTTTTTGTATAGAGGTTATTTCTGGAAAGCTACAACATAAAGTTATGGCTTCTCTTCTTTCAAAAAGACACAAGTATATACCATGTCAATACACCAGAGCTTCCTTGCACAACTCTGCTGTCACTGCACTGTACAACAGCCTCTGTGGCTTCCCTGTAAACAAAACAGCCTTTCATCCAGCAGCACTACTGGCTGAGGATGAGGCA
Source organism: Vireo altiloquus (assembly GCA_013396875.1). Lineage (NCBI taxonomy): Eukaryota > Metazoa > Chordata > Aves > Passeriformes > Vireonidae > Vireo > Vireo altiloquus. The sequence continues at coordinate 185,397 of VZRF01007209.1, forward strand.
AAAAATGCTGTGCTAAGGCACACCTGGGCTGTTTTCGTCCAGGCTAAACTGGTAACAAAATGTTTGAAATGCCTTCACTGCAGTTTACATTGGTCAGAGTATCAATCATGCACAGAGGCTCTATGAACACCAACTCCAGAACCAATTTTGACTGCTGGGAAGAAGAGGGATTGGAGCTACCTATACACAATAACCAGTTAATGGTAAGACAAGTTATGACTGAGGTAGTTCTCAGAGGAACTGATTACAAACAGGTACATTGATGAAATGTTTAATTTCCTTCCTCCACCCTTTTGTTTAATGGAAACAGCAACCAATTGCAAGGTAAAGACCATGGAGTTAGCTTCCTGGAGGCTATTTGTTCTCCTTGAGGCTGTATTTTCACAACTCAACATTACTGTTCTAATAACTGGAGATCTACTGTCAGTTTTTTTGCCACCAAAGCAATAGTAAAACTGATATGCTAGAGTACATGCTCCCTGATGTGGGCTACATTCAAGCAGAACAGTAATCTCACCTCAAGACATTACATTCTAGACTAAAAATTGTCCACTCTGCAGAGCTGCTCTACAAGTACCTAAAAAATTCAAGTACCTTCATCATCAAAACCATGGCAGTTGACCTGCTGCTTAAGATTGCTCTCTGTAGGTCAATCCCACTTACAATCTATTAATGCAATCTATGTATACAACCTTTTCCATCAGCTTTAAATGCTGTTCCTATTTGTTTTCTGGGGTTTTGTTTGTTTGGTTTTTGTGGTGGGTGGGGGGTTTTTCGTTTGGTTGGGTTTTGTTTGAGGGCTTTTTTTGTCTGTTTTTTTGTTGTCGTTTTGGGGGGTTGTTTGTTTGTTTGTTTTTTGAAACAGTATAACTAAGCAGATCAAAAGACTTTTCAACTTACTGTTCATGGAAGTCCAGCATTGGTGGCTCAAACCGGAGAGGTCGGCAATTTCCCCGATACAGGGATACACTGTAAGAACAACAGAAATGATGTAAAAGATACTATTAAATGACATGTTTTTGCTCCCTTCCCATCTCAAATACTCCTTTCTTAGCAAAACGCTTATTAATACTAACAAAGCAACTAATTCAAAAGAAGAAACAAACAAAACAAACTTGTCCAGTCAGAATAACGTAATTTTACAACATGTTTATGTGGTATCTCCAAGAAAGCTTATGCAAGAGCACATATCTTGAAAATGGACATAAGTGAAGTGTAAACCTCTCATTTAAATAATGATGGCTGAGTGAAACAACACACTAAATAGGTTTACATCATCTTTCATTGCAATGTCCAAACATTGCTATGAAAGATGTTTTGGATATTGTCCAACGTGTAACAGTAATTTACATACACATCCTGAGTTTCTCCAGCTACTGCTATGCTAGTACATAAACAATCTTGGACTCATTTGATGGTACTGAGGCCACGTGAGAAAACAGCCAATACTGCTCAAAACTCACAGTATCCAGAAGACAATGACTCTGCTCTGGAAACATTCCTTTGCTTTGCCTATACTAACCTCCCACTGGCAACTCTTCAGGAGAATTCTAGTAGATGAAGACCAAAACTTAAACAGCATGTAAACAATCCAGCAGTGAAGTTAACAAAGTACCTGGAAGCATTCTCTACTATCACCTACTTTATCAATACAGTTATACAGAGCACAACAGTTAACCCACAACAAAAACTCTAAGTAAAAAATACAAAGCAGCTTCATTGCCTGAAACATTTTCTATTATTCAGAATGACGTGACCATGGTTAAGTATCTCTGTAACTGTAACACTTTCTTTTGAGCTGAGTAAAAATCCTATTCATGCAAAAACCAAAACAGGGAGATGACAATGTATAAAAAATAAATGGAGAAGGCTAAAGAATGGAAGATCAATGGCTCCTGAATGGCAAGACCAACAGCCTCTTTTTTTTTCTTCAAATGCTTTCTTTTCTGATATTAAAACAGCACTCTTGTTTTAGATCATTGTTTTCTGATTCTGTATCAATCCTAGATGCCCAAAGACAGAGCTGGAGCCACTTGTCCTGGGTAAGGAAAAACCAGGAAACCCACAAACTCAGTTCTCTACCCAGAACTATGCACTTCTGCCCCAACAAGAAGGAGCAGCCAGGAAATGGGACAGGCACATGTGGCTTGTCCTATGAAAGCTGAGGCATTGAACAAAGATCAATCCAATTCCATCCACTGTAATTCCAGGAAAACTAATTATTTATAAAATTCAGATGTCTTTACATACTCCAGAACCACTTCAACAAGAAAGCTATTTACAGGAGTAAAAGTTTAAGAATAGGTAGGGAAATCTTAATTGTATCCTTTAATCAAAATCAAATCAAAAGCTTTTAAAATAAAATTACAGTATCTCAATGACTAACTCTACAACTCTGCAACTGCATCTTCACACTTCAAGTATAATACATGGCATGCTAATCAATTTCCAGCTCTCTATGCTTGGATGTCAAAGCATCTTCAATGCTACAAAATAGCTTTGTCCATATAAAAGTAATAAAACACTATCAGGACAGGAGCAGGCTTAGTATATACTTAAATATGTGTGTTTGTGTGCGTGTGTGTGTGCAGATCACAGTACAACAGAAGTGAAGATATCAGAAGACACCAATAGGAAAAACGGTATTCAGATCTACAAAAAAACCCTAAAATTCTTGCTACTATTAAGTGTGGCTGCGACACATTACAGTTGTCAAATAGGAGAGTGCTTGGGTATACCTTCTCAGCTAAAGTCAAACCTCAAACCACAGAACAACAAAATGAAGTTTACTGAGACACTGGACATAGGAGAACACAACTGGAAAACTATACTAGCAGTTATGTTTTATAAGGATAAAACAAGTGAACAGTATGTCTTCAGAGTTTACAGTCTAATTTTAAAAACAATTTAGAGTACATTTCTAAATGAAAAAGGTGAAAAAGCTCTTGTACCTCCACTGTCAAGGTAATGCTAAACAGAAACCACTCATCTTGAAGTGATCTTAAAAGTAATTCTGTCAATTTCTTCCAAAATTAAAACTCTGAACAGTCGGACAGCACCTCTTTTGTATTGGTAATTATTGGTAGAATGACACATCAATTCTTTTTATGGAAAAATATTAAAACTATTTAGAATATTTACAAAAGTATGTAAAAAAATCTTTATTTCAAATGCATTGAAAATACTGTCAAGAGTAACTTGGCCTAACTTGAACAATCAGGACATACTCCATTCTCCACATACATGTGAAGTTTAAGCAACATTTTATCATGCCACAGAGAGCTATACTATCCTGGAAGGTCAGTTGGACAACAAAAAATTTAAAATGTTTAAACTTTGGTAAAGGCAATGACATCATAATGAATGCCAACTATTATAATAAAAGTAACAACTGTAATAAGATTCAAATGGGAAGAAGCAATATTGGGATTCACAAACTTGGCCTACTCAAGGGCCCAACATGAGTCAACTTGCAGCAAACTACAAAATGATGATAATGTCTGCTCTGCTGGGCATTTGCTCACCGAAGGCTGGATACACCTATGGGTAGGGCAACTTTACAGCATAACGACATGAACTTAATTACTATTGTGTGCATGCAGAAATATGGCTCCCAGTCTTATAATTTAAACACTTTTCCTTCCCTACCCCTCCAAGTTTTCTAACTTTTAAAAACAAGAAGAACAACACAAAAAAGACAAGATGCATCTGGAAGAGAGGATTGCCAATACCTGCCAACAAGCACCAGCAGACTAAGAAGTGGCCAGGAGTCATCTGAACCCATGATTTAAATGTTCCCAACATCTTTTTCCTTCTTCAAGAATTTTGATTTTAAAAATGAGACTTGAGAGTGAATTACACACTGTCCCCCAGCAGGATCATTATCCTTCCTGTTCAATCCATGCTGTATCTGAGTGGGCATTTACCTCAAGTACTAAGGTTTTGCTGCTACCCAGCAGCAACCTACTACCAGATGCAATTCACTGATGTGCAACTTCTACTCTCAATAATGTTAGTCACATTAACATGGTCAGAAACATGGTCAAAATAGCAATGCCTGCAAACACTGTAGCTGATATGGGTATCAATCTTTGCTAAGCCACAATATTCTTCTGTCTTAAGGATAGTCTTCAGCACTTCCATAAAGCTTTGCTGTTTATCGGAGTACTAGGCATTCAATTTTAGATAAACAATGCACATCTTTGCATTTGGAGATGAAGAAAATGCTTGTCACATACAGTATTTAAAGATTTCTGCAAAGTTGGGCAGCAACTGTGTCTCTGTATCCTCACTTTACCTTTCTAGCTGTTCTGGGATTTCTGGAGGAGTTATGTGCTCTGTGGAATCTTATCTGTAACATCTTTAATTACTACTGTAGAAAATTCAAATCTAAGCATACTCCACATATATTTTTTCCCACACTACTTTAGCAGTTGTTTAAAGGGTTTTATTTCCTCTCTTGTGCCATAAATTGTAAAGAAATAAAGACAGCAGCATTAAGCTGTGAAACAGCAAGTGATCTCATGATTTTATTTAGCAACATGAACTCTCAGAAGGCTGCTACTTTATTTCCACTACCCCAAAATCAAATAAAAGCGTATCTAAAAACAGCTATGTGAACCTTTGAAATGACAAACTGGCAAACACTTCACAGTGGGTACTTTTTGTGCCAGAATCCTCGAAAGTGCCACTGCAGACTTTTTAACTAAAAATGTTTTGTAAGTAACATGAGTGCATCCACAACTTCCTAATATTTAAAAATAAGGCTGAGCTGCATATATCAGAAAAGATATTTAATTTTAAAAACTATAATTTTTTTAGAAATATGGGTATTAATCACAGGTTCAGTGAGAAAGTGAACTCCCACCAAACAATGGAACCACTTCAGTATCTGGAAGTAGCTGCTGCTATAAAGGCCGATGAATAAAAATAATAGCAACCATTTTTTTTCATAAGCTACCCAGATAGTAGCTGGCTCAGATATGTCAACATTAACCCTGTATCAGGAAAACATACTCATACCAGACAAAGTTTAAAGCTAACAATTCCCAAAAGGGAGTGTCTGGGGAAAGAAGAGGGAGAAGCTTGAATAGATGCACTGTAACCTGACCATGGGCATGAACACAACAAATTAAATTGCTAGTTCATTTCCCTCCTTCCAATTAGTGCTAAAAAGTAGATCAGAGAACTGAATAAACTGTCTAAATAGGAAAAAAATATTGGCAAGCTATATCAAGAAGATATTATAATCTCTAATAAGGACAAGGAAAGACAAGTCATCTAGAGAAATTATGTATTGTTTTTAGCAATGCCATTGAAAAAAATCACCTAGGAAAAAAGGAAAGATTCAAGCAAAACCAGTAACAGCAGCGAGAGAAAAAATGAAAGCAATTTTGGTATTTACTATGTAACAGAATCAGAGATCTTGCAATGCAGACCTTCATCACATTGTGTCTGAACTTCAAATAGGCCAGCGCCCTTAAGTGGAATGGACTATTTGTTTTCAGATACCTAAACCAGTGTTTTAATAGAACACACTCCAGAACACTGAAGTTTCCAATACAGAAAGCAATCTTCTTAGCTGAGAAATTAAAATAAAAAATCCTGTAGGCAATCTAGTCCATGGACTCAGTCTCAAGAACCACCAAATTCACTTGTTTTCTGGGGAACAAAATAAATCGCACCTAATCCATGGATGCCAAGATAGGCACTTTCTTTCTGCCATTGAGATTTGATGATTTAAACAAGATACTGTTCCATTTAAAGACTCTCCATAAAGTCTGGCTCTATCCAAGACACAGAAAAACACTAATCATTGTTATCCTTAGTTCAATTGTCATTCCTATAAATTCATGTACTCAAACTTGCAATCTGACTTACTGCAGCACATAGCTAGTTTGCATTCCTGTCCACAGTTGGAGATTTCATAGGTTTTTCAAAACTTGCAAAGAGAAGGATCTGAAGCCCACAATTAAGCAACTATACACATAGTAAAACAGGAACTCATCTAAAATGGAAAATTCTTTTACTAGATTTCCTGAAAAGGAACAGAAAATAGGTCATGGAAAAAACATAGCTGTATTTACTGAAAATGCACTATGACAGTTTGTTGAATGCTACTGTACAAGAAACAAGCTTCATTATTATTGTTCAATGCACTCGTTAAATAAACGAGAGTATCTGATGATTCTCTAGAGAAAAATTAGGGACCAGGGAAAAAATTCCTTCTCAGATATTATATATACATGGTAAGTTCTTCAGTAACAGATTATGTCTTCAGGACAGGAGAGGACAAGACAGGGACATGGGTTGTTTAGTCTGGATAAAAGGAGGCTCAGAGGTGACCTCACTGCTCTCTACAACTACCTGAAAGGAGGTTGCAGCCATGTAGGGGTCAGACCCTTCTCCCAAGCAACCAGAGACAGAATAAGAGGAAATGGCCTTGAGCTGTGGCAGGGGAGATTCAGGTTGGATATTTGGGAAAAAATCATTACATTGTTAAGCATTGGAACAGCCTCCCTAGGGAAGAGGTGACATCACCATCACTTTGTGATACGGCTTAGTGCGCACAGTGGCACTTGGCTGAAAGTTTGACTTGGTGATTTTGGACGACTTTTCCAATCTTAATGATTCTACGATGGGACAAAGGAATGTGGGGAAGAATCTATCAAAAATAACATCAAGTTTTTCTTCAAAAGTACATCAAGAACTTTTGAAGCAGGCCAACAAACCTACTTTCTCCTCAATAAAAGAAACTACAGTAAAATGATTTTTTAAAAAAATCTACAAGAAGAGATCTCAGTTTAATTACACAGAATTGCTCTGTGGTATACATTACAAAGTGAATAAAAGAATTCTTCAGTTTTTTATTCCACATGTGAAGTTTCTTCCTCATGATGGGCCACAAAGATGATCAGAAGGACAAAGCACCTCTCCTACAAAGACAGGCTGGGAGAGTAGGGGCTGCTCAGCCTGAAGAAGAGAAGGCTCTGAGGTGACCTTAGAGCACTTTCCAGTACCTAAAATGGACTACAAGAGGTGGAAAGGGACTTTTCACAAAGTCATTTAGTGATAGGACAAGGAAGAAAGGGCTTTAAACTGAAAGAGGGCAGGTTTAGATGAGGTATTAGGAAGGAATTCTTTATTGATAGGATACTGAGGGACAGAAACCTTGCCCACGGCAGAGGGATGGAACAAGCTTATCTTTAAGGTCCCTTCCAACTCAAACCATTTAAAAACTACCTCACATTTTAGTTTCATTTCCTCTGTATGATAAAAATAATTGAAAAACAAATCACATGGTTTGTATTTGATCTTTTTTACACTAAACCATTATTATTCTTATGAAAAGTATCATAAATCTTATAATTAAAGTCTGTGTTAAACTTCTAGAAAGATGCTTACCTTTTCTGTTGATATGAACTGAGGCCTAAAGTTGTCTCAGTCTGTAAAAGAAAAAAAAATTAAATATAAGACACCAACAGCATTTTACCTCCAGCAGGGGAAAAAACCCAACCTAACAACCTGGCAACTGCAACAAGTTAGTAAATCAGAGCTTGAAAGACAGAAGAAGAACTGAAGCAGAAAACGTAAATTGGCTTTTTCCGATTAAAGAAATTAAGTTTGGCCCTGGACAAGAACTGTAGTCAGTTCCAGTGGCAGCAATGCCCACAAACTATAAAACAAGCAGCAACTTAACAACCTAAAAACTGAGAGAAGGAAAATGTCCAGGAAATTAAAACACTGTATGGAACAAAAGAAAAACCTAGCGCAGATGTAAGAAACGAACTACAATGAAAGGCATATAGAACAAGAAACAGTCCAGCAATTATGTCACTGATGTAATTTAACACCTAGAAAACAAAGAAGGCTATAATCTCCATTTGACTAGGAAACATCATCTCCTTCTCTGCTAATGATCTTCTAGCCTCTATTATTCATACCCTTCCTTCCACTCTGCTGGACATTACAGTTAATTACCTGAAAACAAGGAGGTTAGGTTGTCTACGGATTTCCAATTAGTTTACTCTTGCCTAAGAAATACCAACTGGTTTAGAAGCCTGCATAAGAAATGCCCTTCTGATACAGCTCATGTTAAAACATACCAGACTTGGAAAATTTCTGTCTTCCCACAGTATTTGGAGATCAAACTGAGGATTTTAGTTATCCTCTTTAAGAGATGTCATGGCCAAGCTAAATATTTATCTCCTGAGAGTGGGAAGAAAGCTAACAGATCTGATAAAGTCTAGAGTGCACCTTGGCTCATCTGACCCAGTTCATCTCTAGCACAAGGATGCCACTTGTTTGCAAGGGGAACGCAAACTTTTATCTAATTTCAGAACTAAAAATCAAGTCCCTTTGCTGGACACTTCACTGATTTCCATTTCAGTTACAAATTACACTTCCTTTCTTTGTTTTTCTCCTGAGCTAAAATTATTTTTAAAAATAGTTTCTTAAATATTATCTTCACATAAAATACAGATTTTTATTATTAGATGGAATTTAATTTTGCTATTTGGAGACACTATTTGGAAATTTTATAATTATTCCTGTTAAATCACTGAGTCTACAAACATTAATGTTTGATTCATGTCAAGGATCAATTCTGGATTGTAAATCTAAGTAGTGTTCCAGATTTAAAATGAAGTTATTTGGTTTACTCACCCTCCAATTTGCAACAAACTAAAAGAAGCTGGAAGTGTATTATTTATCATTGTAAAACAAAGCTAATCTATCTGTAACTTGAGGATTTATTTGCAATTTTAAAAGGCAACACAGAGTATTTATTAGATATTTTGGTTGAAAACCTCTGATATAGCGTTAGACTGCCTTGCTAAAGAGATATTACAGGAGGGAGTTCACATGAAATTACACTTTGCAGTACAAAATAATCAGTGTAGTTTTTCCTCAGTGAAGAAAAGACTAAAAACGAGTCAAGTTTTTTAACATTATTGTAATTTGAAAGTCAGAAAGCTTTCCTTTAAACATACCTATTACATTTGTACTGTAATTAGGAAAACAGTCCATTTTTTATTCTTCATTAAAACACCATTATTTTAATGAACAGAAAAAAACCCCTTACACATCTTTTCAAGTTTTCCCAGCAAAGGTATACTACTCATATACTCATAAGCTTTTAGTTCAGCTTCTTAACTTCTGATGTCACACTCCATTTTCTATTTCCCATAAGATACAGGTAAATACTACTCTGAAACAATTTACAACAGGTTGTAAGAGAAATTCAATTAAAATGAAGAAGGAAGAAATTTAAAATCAGTTTTAGTTAAGCGATGAATGCTTAAGGTACAAAAGGTTTTCATTCTAAAACTTTGTAGGAAACACTGCCTAATAAGTTAATTAGCTCTGAAATCTAAAGAAGTTAAACAGAAAAAGGCAGATCTCTTCCTTCTACATCTAATATTTTCCTCAGACTGGAAAGACAAAGGCAAATCTTCCAGTCTTAAAACTGCCACACATTATTTTCTCAGTTCAACCGTAAGAAAAGTCATGGGTTGAGATAAGGAGAGTGGGCATATGACTTCTGTGACAGTATGTGTCTGGGAAGGCTTAGGCTGGATATAAGGAAAAGGTTTTCTTGTTTGGCACTGCAATAGGCATTTAAGAAGTGTTTGGACAACACTCACAAGCACATGTTGTGAACCTTGGGACTGTCCTGTGCAGGGCTAGGAGTCTGACTCGTTGATCCTTGTGGGGCCCATCCAATTCAGAATATTCTGTGATTATAATTCTGTGATTTCTTTATTCCGCTTTACCTATTTAAGTGTCTTTATCTTATCCCATGAGTTTTCTTCCTTTTCCTCTTCAGATTTCCTTCCTCCATCCCATCCCCTGGGGGAAACAGAGCAAGCAGCTGTGTTGGGGCTAAGCTTCCAGCTGGGGTTTAACCACAACAGTCAAACTTACTCTGTGAAATTAACAAATACATAAAACTGTATATAAAACCCTGTGATCCTTACCAATGTCCTTGAAAGCACATTAATCCCTAGAATTAAATAAAATCTTTTTTCCAACAATGAAAGGTTTATTTTTCTTTCAAAACATAACTAAAGAACATAAATAAGTTACCAGCAGTTACCTGACAGTCAGATGATGGAGCTAACAGGTTCAGATCCTATGACAGGGCAACTAAAATAGCCATTACCAGCACTGTCCCATCCTCGACAACTAGCTTTGGCTCTAACAAGACAGCATGTTCTATTAAGTTTTAAATAATTTCATACAGAAAGTTGTTAGTTATATATATGCTTAAGGATCATAATTGGCTGTCAATACCCTAATATTAGACTCAGCCTAAGAATCTACCCAGGCCAAGTTTTAGACAGAGGGCAGTGGAGATCAACTTTAACTCCAGAAAAATGTAGAAACAAATGGAAATACAGTTAATTGAAAAAAGTGCAACTACTACATTGCCAGGGCTGTAGTTAATTGCTGGGAGTTGAATTATCTGACTGCACACCCAAGGTTTTCCCCTATGTCCCGAAATTACAGATTTGCTATGAAAATATTAAGTCGAATATCTGTACATCAGGTTTAACATCACAAATCACTCTGATAAGACTGGTATTTCTGAGGTATATTCAAGAGCAAAAACCCATCAAAGGTTCATGCTTACAAGGAAAAGCCTGGTTTTTGCTTACAGATGTCCATTAAACATAAGCAGCACTATAAACTCATTTTAATTACACTTTCTGGTTTTTGAGCAGGAGCTGTTTGCTTTTTTGTTTGTTTGACTGTTTTTGTGGGTATTTTGTTGTGTGGATTTTGCTGGGGATTTATTAGTTTGTTTTTTGGATCAGGGTCAATCAAGAGCAAAGAAGTAGCATACCAACTTCAGCAACCATAGCATCATGGAACTAAACCAAAAATAAATCTCATGTGGCAGCTTCTATAATTACCACTCATTTTTATTACACGTCAATCTTTCAAGTCACGCAGTAAACAAAAACATACAACTGTGTTCAGTTACAAGTCCTAAATATGTTTTCGTTTTTTTTTAATTTGATCTTCAAGTATAATTGCGGACCTATTGTACTGCAGTCTGGCCTGCTATTTTTCCTGTGAGACTACACAAAACTGCCAGGAATTAAAGCCAATCCACTATTTAATGTGTATGTCTTGTTTAATACTGCTGGTTTATCAGGTAAAGAGAAATAAAATTATGCTCTTTAAAAAATACAGCTTCGTCTTTTCTTCCATAAAGGATACATTGTAAAAGAGCAGAATTAGCAAAATATTATTTATATGAGACATTTATTAAATCTTGTCTGTATTGCAGAAGCATTACAAATAACACAATATTACAATCTACAGATCAGGAAGTATGATGCATGTGCACACTATTAATATTTCAAGATCCATAATAAGGTAAGTTACAGGAAAAAAACCCTTCAATTGGATTAATTTCCCAATCCAAATCCCTAACAACAAAACCTCAGGTCAGCACAAAAGAAACAGCAGAAACATATAACTGAGGGGGGAAAAAAGTGAGAGAGGGAAAAATCATCCCATTTACCATTACTGGGCATTTATGATCAGTCTGCCCAAAAGGCTGTGTTCAAACCTTGAGGACAGATGATACTTTTTAAATTTTTTTGTTTTAATTTAAAGACAGCATATAACATTAAGGCTGTTGCTACTAACAGTATCATGCCTTAATTAAATCTCTTATATAACCCAAGAAGGATTAAACTATAAACCAAGAGGATTTCAGTATAAAGATCTTGAGAAAACTTGCACACAGTGAGCTAGAAAATTTGAAGGCAGTCAGCCAACACCACGATTTCAAGACTTAAGAATAGTTTCTCTCCACCGGCTTATATTCTCAAGACAGATTTCACAGAGAATCTGTACCTCAAAGTACAATTTAAAGACTCAGTATAATTGTGAAAGACACCAGGCAATAATCTTGCATACATGGAGAATCAAAACCCATACCTTACAGCCTGAAGCTGTCTGTAAAGAAATACCCATGGCTGCTAACTTCAGCCAGAACATAAAACCAAAAAATCCCACAAACAAACAATCACAACAACCAAGTTAATTTTAATGTCTCACCAATTTGTTATAATAGCTATTCTTCACTTCTTGGTAAGAGGTCACATTACCTAGCACTACATTCAGTCATCTAAACATAGGCATCTGCTGCCACTTGAGATAAATGTCCTAGGGCAGCCTGCCTGGTCTCAGACTGACATCCAGAAGGACACGGTTTCTCCTGCACCCTGTGCCATATCTGCCAGGTCCACGTAGACGTCCGGGACAGTCCAGGACATCTCAAATAGCACTGGTTACCTATGTTTAAGCAACTAAACTAGAGCTCAGAAGTCTTCAAGGATGGTGGGAGCAAAGCAAGGAGGCAGACCTCCTTAATCAAGACCTGGGGTTTCCAGACACCAAGTATATTTCTTTAATGTTAACAAAATTCTCAACAACTGAAGTTTTCTGCATTCCTACAAAAGAGAGTATCCACACCAATTTAAAAGATTGTTGCAGTCTGAAAGACTCAGAACATTTTACATTTTGCTATTTCATAGTAAGGCTGGTTCCTTCTTGTAAAAAACATGTGCTGCTTGCAACCAGATGTTGAGAGAGCTACAAAAGTGATACATAGATGGCAGCTTAAATCTTCATTGTCACACTCATGAGCTCTATGCTAATAATTAGCATAATTAAAAGAAACATAATGAGGAATATCTTGCTTAAGGTAATGAAAAAATGAATGCTGTAATCTGAAAGTAAGCTGAAAGTGGACTGAAGTCATTCTTGCCATGGTCTTTCATGACCCAAACTCACATAAGGAAACAAAAACATCAGTTGACTGGAGCTGATGCAACACATGCTATTGACATGAGCTTTGCAACAGTCACTCCTGGGAACCAATTATTTTTAATCTAAAGCCTGGGGATGGCAATTCTTCCAGTACAAGAAGCAGAAGAACTTCAGCTGCTCACAAGCAATTGCAATGAACTAAGATGGCTCTTACTCCTTTATGAAATCACACACATGGGAAAGAAAGCTCCAGAGGCCATCAAGTCAGGTGTTGCTCAGTGGAGATCTCATGAGTGCAAGTTGCTCACAGCTTTGGGCCATCATGTTTTGGGTATCTCAAATGATAGAAATTCTACAACTTCTTTTAGTGACCTGGTCCAGTGTTTGAACATCCTCAAGTTTAAAAGTCTTTTTTTTTTTTTCTTACATGGGTTTAAGAATCTCTGTCCAAAGCTTCTCATCCTTCCACTGCACACAATGAAAACGCTGGTTCTTGTTAACTCCACACTGCCCACAGCAACCAGTATCCCTCTTGGTCATTTCTCCTACTGGCTGAAAAAATAAATCTTAACATCAGAAGCCTTTCAGTCCCCTATCATCCTGTATTCCTCTGCTGTGCCTGCTCCAGTATGTCAGTGCCTTCCTTACATTGGGTAGCCCAGACTGGACACAATACTCAGCTGCAGTCCCACGGGTGAGGGGAAAATCACACCCCTTATCTTCTGGGTGCACATTTGTTCCCAATTCAGTAGGCTGGCAGTTGTCTCTGCTACAACAGCATATGGAGAACTTATATTCAACCTGTTTGCCAGAACCCCCCATGTCTTTTCTGCAGTGCTGCTGTCATGGCCCAGCCTATCCTGTGACACAGGGCTGTTCCCTCTCAGGTGCAGGCCTTGCATTTGTCTGACCCGAATGTCATGAAGTTCCTGTCAGCTGGCCAAAGGCCCTCTGAATAGCAGCCTTGCCTTCCAGTGTAATAACTACTTTAACCAATACGGTATCATCTCCAAACTCACGGAGAGTACACTCCATACCACTGACCAGGCTGCTAAAGACAACATTTAGCAGTGCTGTCCTCAGTTCCAAGCTCTGTCACAGGTAACTGACTGCCAGCTGAACTCCATCCTGTAGAATACGCCCATCGAGGCCAACAGTCCAGCCACTTTATTGCCCACCTACAAGGCCTGTATTCTTAGCACTCTGGCTACACCAATATCAATGGAGATCATGTCAAACCCCTTTAAGAAGTCAACACACAATATAAATATTTGAGTTAATTAAAAAATACACTGAGACTTTACTCCCTGAAAACACTATTGCTGACACACCAGAACTGAATGCTTGCCACTTCTTTTAAGAGAATTCTTTGCTATGCCACTGAGAATGAAGTATAGATCATGCAAAAAATACCAAATTTCCTCCAATAAGAGATCAGCAATATTGAGTCCCATAAAGGTAATTTGGTTCCACATCTTCTGGACATGGTGTTACAAAGCCACTGCAAGTCATATTAAGGTCCTGTCTCTGTCATGTAGGACCACTGTTCTCACTACCAGTCTTTGTAACAAGCAGTTTATGAACAAAGACAGAAAACATGCATTAAATATATATAAGCACACAAGTTTTCCTTTTTTCCTATTTCAGCTATTCTGCAAACCAGTAATTATCAGTAAAATAATTTCTAGGACTTTACCTGTAAAAAATTATTTCATACACTTGTGATTATTGCAGTAGATTCATGTTAAGATAATTTGACTGAAAAGTCATACCACTTTCTTTTTATTTTAGCAATACATTACTTTGAAAATACTACTACATAAGTACATACCAAACACTTGGTCTGAATAATTAAAAAAAAAAAATCACTCTGGAAAATAGTGGTCCCAACTACACTGTGCAGAAGAATATTAGATACTCAAGCCAAAAGCAGAGTATCTAGAAATAGAAATAGAATTACCTGAGAAATAGTCCTTTATTAGCTAACAAAAAACCAACAACTTTGCTCTGAAAAATAAATTTACTGTTCACTTTTCAAAATCCTCTAAAAGTGAGACAGTATGTCAGCTTAACATGAAAGGACAATTTATTCAAAGTAACAGTGGTAGTTTATTCCCTCCTAATAGTTGCACATTACATCATTGTTAGAGACATGAAGCATCTGTCAGGTCTGGGCAAGGGTTGAAATAATCAGTACACATGGAGATGTCCTGACACTGACACAGTAAAGTTCACATGAAGGACAACTTAAATGTAAAACTGGGAAGGGAATAACTGATAGCACACTAAAGAAAATAAAGTGCCTGGAAAGCACAGTAAAATACAAACTAAATGAGCAAACAAAATGTATGTCAAAAACTTACAACTCATTTTGGCATTACTAAAACAAGCATTATTAGACAGGGAAAGAACTACTCTGTCCTCTGAGCACAACGTCCCAAATAAACGCTACATTTTAAGTGACAAATAAAAATCTAGTGAAGTTAGAGAGTGTTCCAAAAAACTTGCATGGAGGTAGATTTTAGCACAAAACTCTCATGATGAAGAGGCAAAACAACCTAACAAAAACCCAAGTGAACATAGGTTTGAGAAAAGAAGCAGCAGCAAAACCAGCTTAGATATGAAACAAGTATGTACTTCTCTAGAGGTTTTAAGAACAGAAGAGTCAAGCACCTGCCAGGCATAGCCCATCTACACACACCACCACCTGAAAAATGTATATATGATCTCCCAAAGTCCATTACAATCAACCAAGTCTTCGAGTCTGAAGTGTCAAACAACTACACAGACATCTGCAAACCACCTGCTATTGAAGAAAAAAACCAAACCATATATTGCATTTACATCAATACTATTCTTACCTATGATCAGGATCTAAATGAATTATTTGAAGAGTTCAAAAAGTTGAGTTCTTAAAGGGACCAATTCATGTGCATAGACAGAATTAAGAAATTCCCTCATTAATTTAATCCACAGACAGAACTAGGATAAATTTATTTAGATAGAAACCTTTAATCTGAACACATATGCTAAAGAATACAATTCTCACTTTTGCTCTTGCAAGATGTTGAACTACATCGTGTAGCACTTTCTAAACCACAAAGTCCACACCCAAAGAGTACAATCTCTACTTTTGCTAGTTATTCAGTAGCATGAGCTCATGAAATTTCCACTGTCAGTTTATTTTTACCAATGAAACATTTTTCTACTTAAACATTTAAAGATTTCTGCTTTTTCAATAAATAGCTCTTTTCAGTCAGACTGGTCAAACCAAACTTTTCAACACATTTCATTTATTTCTTATAAATAGCAAAATTCTTAAAATGTGATTGAAACACATAAGGAGTATTTTCCCAACAGTACATGTTCCAACCAAGTACAAAAAAACAGTAGCAAGAGGGTTGACACTAACTGGATGGAGGGGCAGGAATCCCTAAACATAAAATTATTCAAGGCTTGGTATTTGATGTGCCTTAGTTGGAAACCAACTCTTTCAAACAAGAAAAAGCTTGCTTCTGCTCTAAAGACATCCAATTCTTGAGGGAAGTGGAGATAAACCAAGACTGGAAGTAACTTTGATACCTTAATGATTATTAATCACTTTATGTACTGAATTGGTTATTTTTTATATTAAAAAAAGTCACCTGAAGGTGACATAACATTAGACAATGCTGATTTACTACTACATCATTGTATTTGTAATAAACAACAGGCATTTGTGGAAGCTTATGGAAGGCCTGAAAGTGAAACAGTCAGTGACATCACGGCAGGTTTAAAACTTTAGTAACTGCTGTTCACAAGACATAAGCCTGGTTCTACAGAAGTGTAACTGGTTTTTTTTAATTGCAGGAAGTAGTCACAAGAGGTCACCATATTAAAATCTACATTAAAAACTCACATTATTTGTAAACTAGAGAAAACAGTATATGCTGTAATTCTGGTTAAAAAGGAAGTGGTTTCAATTATATAGGTATGTTTGGCTTAAGAGCCACAACCATAATATAAAGCATACAAACCACTTATCAGAAACTTTGTCTCTCTTGTTTTTTTTTAAATCAAACATTCAGCAACATATGAAGGGAAGTGGTAGCCCAATGTGATCTAAAGAACTGCAAATGTTATGGTGCAATGCACAGAATTGCTTGACTCTGTCCCATCACAATAAGTTCTCTTGTCTCTGCTACATCTTGCAATAGTGTAATTAAGAATCCTTTTACTTTCCCATCTTTATATGACTTACTGAGTGGCTTACAGCAGTACCATAACTTTCAAGTCAAAGAACTAGTGGTTAATAGAGTGCTAAAATGAGTAAGATAATTACAAATTTGTAAGATTAATTTGAATCAGTTCAAAAACAAGAATCCTGGAGAAAAAGGAACACTTAAAATACAGATGAGCAAATGCAACTACATATGCTTAACCTCAAACACTGGGCCAATGATATATCTGTCATTTTTATTAAACCACTTGTGTCAAACCAAGTATGTTCTAATAGAGTATATAAAAGAAAAGAAACTGTGCCTTGTGTTTTTTTTTCCTTATATTTATAGTGATACGTGGTATCTTTGTGCAAGTTAAAAAAATATTCAGAGTCAAAAGCTTCAATAATTGAGACTGTAACAACTACATGGTAAACTTCCACAACTCTACACATCCAGACATAAGCCTATACACAGATATCTGTTATGAGAATGTATTCAGCACATGACAGCTAAACAACTGGCTAATGAGGAACCTGAGGCTTTTTTGTTTGCTTCTTTAGTAGGATTTTTGGGTTTGGGGAGGTTTCTTTGAGGGGTTTGTGTTGAGGGTTCCTTGTTTGTTTTTAACTTCATTGTTTCCTGTTACCAGTTTACGTAATTTTGAAGTACCTTACTCCAGTACATTATAGTCTTAACATCTAAAGTAAGATATTCTTGAGTTACAGAAAAAAACCAAACCAAACAACTTGGTAGGCAGGGAAAAAAAAAAACCACTATCATAAATCTGAAACACGTAATATGTTGGTGCATATATTGACTTTTCTGGACTAGATAGGAGTTAGAAATCATAAATCAAGCATTGCACTGGTAACTCCTCTACTCCCTTTCAAGCAGTAGGCTATCATCATCAAGGAATTTTAAGAAAAATATTCTCAACATACATACAATCCACAAAATGCATGCATACAAAATCCTAGTCAATAGGACTTCAGAGCTATCTAGCTCAAGCCATGTTGCTATGTATGTCATCCCAACTACTACCACCATCTCAAAATTCCAGCAGATATTCTTTAAAATTAACTTTTTTCCTCTTTTGACTCACATCAAAAGAAAACTGACAGGAATGGCAACATCATACATAAAAACACCTACTTGCAATAGTAATTACTTCACTGAGGTAATTAGAATTTCTGGAAACCCAGCTGTAACTTGGTCCCAAGAACTTGGGAACTTTAGCTTTGGGAATCTTTCAACACTTACGGCTCCTACAGATGAGTTAGCCAATTGCATCCCAATTCTAGATCAAGATGAGCTTTAAACAGAAAGTATCAATTTTCCTGAGAAAAAAGGAACTGGACTGAGAGACAGGCCAGAGAGAACCTGTGGTAAAATCCACAAGTTTTCCACCACAAAAATTCAGGGAACCAGAACCTCTGGACACACTGAAGTATACTGCTGAAAGTAACTTTAGAATGTCCAAAGACTTTGTGGACTTGAGCTTAATGCTCGCTAATTTTCAAAACTCCACAAACCCATGAGTTTCAAAAAGCAGCTATCAAAAAGAAGATGAAACACACATCTGTTTCAGTTCAGAATGATTTACTCAGACTACATACCTGTAATAGGTCTCCTTCATCAAAACGTAGCATTTCTATTATGCCATCCGACTGGATGAAAGCTGCAAAGAAAAACAAAAAAACTAAGTGATTTAACAAAACCCCATTTTGTTATTAAATGAAAAGAACAATTTAAATATCTAAAATCTGTTGTATCTCATTCTGTAGACTGCTATGACAAACCAAAATAACAATGCAGAATCTAACAAAATACCAAACACAAATTTGTGACACTAATTTTGCTTGAGAAGTACCACACTTGGCAAATTAATCTTTTACTTTAAAACGTTTAACTCCAAAGGGAACAACTTCTTTTAGGGTCCCTAAAAAGTGTGATTGTACCAAGTCAACCCCATACTGCAGTGAATATGACAGGCTGGGTACCTGAACAACTGAGTTTAATACATCTAAGCCCACTGAGAGTCCAGACACTGCGTCTGAATTTCTGTTTCATTTACATACCAATAATCTTAACTGTACATCTGGAAAGCCTCCTTCACACTGCAGCCTAATCCTTGGCATGGCAACTATCCTTTCCATCTTGACAGTAACATTAAAATTTGAAACAGTTTAGAAGTGTTTGCACCATAAGACTAAACTCCATGAAAAGTTCATGCCTCAGTCACATATACGATCCTCAAATGCTCCACTCATTTCCTTTACAAGTTTGGTCAGGCAATTGTTTTCAATACCTCTTAAAAAGTAGGTAATGCTACTTTATTCTAAAGACAAAGAAATAAGGGCATTGCCCTTCCTGTAAAATATAATAATCCGTACAAGAATGAGTATTATTTAAAGAGGAAATAAATGTTCAAAGACTTCTACCTTTTACTCTCCAAAAATCTGCTCTCACACACACACACAAAAGCAGGTCTTTAGAATAAAATGCAGCAACAACCTCAAATGAGAAAACTGTATTAAAAAAAACCCAAACCCTATAACTAACTCCTCCTCTACCCTATGTCCTTTTTCTGTGACTGTCTTTACCATTTACCATTCATGCTAGGTGAGGCTAAATGAGTGATAACATGCCTCTCTTTCCACAAAGAGGAACAACTTCAACAGGAAAGAAATTAAAGATCTCCCAGCACACAGAAGCACAGTGTGTGATTCTGGAAGACAGATTTTGACTCCATCTGAAAAAGATATTTAAACCTTCATCTCCCACTTTGAAGCTCTGTGTTCTAATAAAAACTTTTATTATAAGGTCACCAACAATGTAACTCTATGATGCTTTAAAAGAAAAAGTGACAGCACTTTCAGAAAACAGAAAGCACTCTTGGTAGACAGGAGTAAAGGCACCTACCATGCAGAGAAACATTAGTTTTGACATATATTTGTCCCAAACATTTCCTCACTGGCAGCTTTGGCGACACCTCACTCAGTACCCAAAATTCACTATACTACTCAACATATCACTGTTTGCAAATTCCATTCTGCATCCCTGCCTTCCCCACATATTTTGATGCCTTCTCCTTAAAGGCACAAGCTCCACAACCTTGCTTTCATAAGACCCAAAGCAGAAGTTAACATAAGAAAAAGATTGCTGCTGTTATCTCAAAAAGTCTCTTTTAGTATGCAAAAATCCTGTAAAACATTAAATCCCCAAACAACAAATTTTATACAATTACTTTTCAAGCTACCATACCACACAATTCTATTGTGCCACAGGCTGGGAAAGCAATCCAGCTCAGGTGGAGTGTGAGAAGCACCACAGGGGAGAAAGGGGGAGCTCAGATTATAAACAACATGCATGTCCTGCAATATTTACAGGGGCATGAGAAGTCCTAGTCCTAGTTGTGTCAGCAATAACTTACTATTTTTTTGTGTCTGTTTATTCTTATTACCTTAACGTTACCCAAAACAAACAAAATCCATCCCTGATCCAAGAATCATGAGTTTGGTCAATCATTTATATGGAAGCTATAAAGAACATAGGGCAAGAGACCCAAAAAAACCCAACCAAAACCAAACAAACCAAAACAGTATGTAAAAAGCTATTACAAAATCAAGTCTTACAGTTTATGAAAGTCTGGGCTTTTAAAACTTAGATTACTGGAATAGATCTGCCAGTTTAAAGTCTAATGCTAGAACAAAGAAAAAGTGAATTCTTCTCAATTTAACTGGCAATACATATGATGCAAGACATTCAGTTCACAGTTTAATTTTGATTTTACAATCACTAAAAAATACTCTAAGTGTATTGTAGTGCAAGACGTAAGAAAATTAAGCCTTGACATGTTAGGTTAAAATGCAGAGTATGACAGTTAATAGTGATTTCACAGAAGTATCATGCTTATCCTCTGTGCAACAACCCCAAATTACAGATTAACCGACATGGAGGGAAAATTCTCAGTTTTTAACTTGGTGAGAAATACAGAATGAAATTATATTTTCTCATGTATTTGAGTTATTGAAAGTTCAGCAATCACAACTAAAAAAAAATAAAGACACAAGCACGTCTTCCTATTAATCATAAGGAATTGCACCTCTCAGGTTGGACTTTTTGGCATTTTTGGCATTCTATTTCTTTCTAAATCTCTGATTTGGAAACCAAGAATACACAGTATTTGATTGTGACATCAGGCACAAGCAAAAAAAAATACATTACCAAACAACTTTTTATATATATAATCTATCAACAACCAGCAAAACATAAAAGGCTATTTCATCTAATCACTAATTCTTAATATTTTTGAGGCTTTTTCCCCTTGTTTTAAATATGATACACCATCACTACAAAGAGCAGAAAGCACCACAATTCTTCCACCAGGATAACACACACTGAAGCCCCCAGAAATTAGCCCAAACTTTCTAACCAAGCATCCTGAATTCAGACAGACCTTCTGTAGACCCCCATTTTTTCAGCCACTCTTTAGTTATTTCATCTTATGAACTTAGCAACAGATGTTACAGAACATTTTGAGAGGATGACATTGTTAAATAGAAGTGCCATTCATCATTATATCATTTAAGAAATGTTTTTAGAGAGCAGATGACAGTGCCAGGTGAAGTCAGATGCACTGCAAAGCCTGGCTGCTGGCCATTTCACAGCAGGCGCATCTCAACTGAGATGGAGATGAAGTTGCTGTGGTTATACCTTTTATTTTGGTTTACACTAACTTTCAAGCCTGCATTTCTCTTTATTGGTTATTTCATCAAAGCAAGGAAATGGAAAGTAAATATGTATACCTTCATGAGATGAAAGCTTGTTTTTGCAACTGCCTTCTCAGACTCTCAACTCAGGATGAAGCAACAAGTCACCTCATTCAAATGAGGCAAAGTTAATTACATTTTAAAAAAAACCTCCACTGATGAGTCATAAAGAATCACCCAAATCCCTCTAAGAGCAGCTCTCAAACTGTCCAACATGGACCACAGAGAGGACAAAGCCTTCTTCAAAGTGAAATGCTGACACTGCCCTTCTGGGTATTTTTTTTTTCCCATTCCAGAATTAGAAGCAGTCCTTAGAAGAAGACCTTTTGCACTTGTGCTACCTGACCTAAGCAAGTTCACAAACTTTGCAATGTAAGCCCCCAAACAGTTCTTCTGTACTTTTACACAAAGTATGTATGTCACCAATAGACAACAGGTTGTTACCAATGCGCAAACTCACTGTCAGTAACTAAGAATGAGATCACTTGGGCATGTTTTATTAGGTGAACCATTCCCCATGCTACAGAGGAAAATGACTGTTTTCTGCTAAGTCCCTAACAATTTTCCCTGGAAAAACTTCCCAAAGCTTGAGCTGATACCCCCACGGTCCGTTAACAGTCTAACACTGTAGCAAACACCTTAACACTCTGGAATAGTAAAATGCAGCAAATCAACAACTGCTGCCTGAGCCACTTCAGTCACCCCCGGCCACATGACTGGTGACTACTACAAGAGGGGTACAACATAATATTTGGGGTAGGAAGAATTTCAGCTGTCACAGAGTGATCTGCCACTGCACAAATCAGCAGCCAAGAAGCCAAATTACACATTAGGAAAATAATTTCTTCCTGACCCTATAGGCAATTGAAGCCCTGAAGGCTAATTATAATACCTATTAGTCAAACTTCAAATGTTCATGGACAAAAGAAGGAAAAGGATACATATTCATATCCGCAGATTTCAAGGCCAGAAAAATCAGTCTCCTTTCCTCTTCCCCTATGCTGAACAGAATACTTTCTTCTGAGAGGTATACACAAATTTCTCTCAGCAGAAAGCCTCTATCCTTTCAAGCTTCCGCAAAAAGCAAATGTAACACATTCACGAGAACCTGTAACAATTTCAGTCACTCTCGCTACTAGAATATTACATGATTTCAGGATCAAATTTTTTCAGTTTCTAGTTTGGGTATTCTTGGTTTCCTCTTCTCAGACAGTAGGTCACTATTAACAGAATATATAGAAGCAAACACTAAAAATACTCCAAGTTTCATATTCTGTTTGTTTTCAATCTACAACCTCTAAAATGCAACTTCTTTGATTAAGCTAGCTGTACCATGAAAAGCCCGTAAAAGATATCAGAAAAAGACCATGAGCCTAGTCTTTCCACTTGCTCCAGAAAAGGCTGCTCTCCTGAAAGCATTTTCCAAGATTTCCAAAGTCTTTAAAAAATGGCAAAAGAAAACCCATCACCACAACCATAGCCCCAGTCCCCAAACCACAGCTTTCTGGAACAGTAAAAGCACTATCTTGTCATTACAAGTAGATTCCTAAAGGCTTTCCCCTGCCCTTTCCAACAACATCACAGTGCTTGATGGTAAACACCTAACACGACAAAAATTAAACCAATATTAAGCTGAATTCACTTAAATTCCTCAAAGCTTAAGCAGTATCTTTTCACAAGTCTATACAGCTAGTAGACAAATCTTGTTCAAGCACATCCCTATTTTGATTGTCTCTGGTCCAAGCCTTTCACAATTGGGACTAAAACAAGAAAAATACAGACCTATACAACATCAAGGAAGAAGAAGAAATTTTAAAATCCTACACATCTCCAAAGCAAAGAGGAACTTAATATCAAAATCACTTTAGCCAACACCAGTCTTTAGCTGTGACTGAATTACACAAAACAGAATAAATTTGCATGTAATGTGAGAGTAGTGAATATGCCAAGGCTTTTGGTGCACAACAACAAAAAATATCTCCACGGCTCACAGATTTTGAGGCCTACTCTGACTGAGATCTGATTTTTAAGGTGGCTTTGCATACTTATCTTTCCTTTAGCCACTGGTAATTTCTTCATTTTAATAGGAAAGTATATTCTGATATATATATATATACTTATAAAAACACTATTCTGAAATGTAACTTAGCTCTGGAGCAGCTATTCAGTAACAATGCATTTTAATAAAAATTTCTTTATTTTTATGTTAATGATCTTTATATATTCTCCTACATGTTTGCAAGAATTGTTTTCTTTCCTAACTCCTGTCCAAACCAGTTTTCTTTCTTATAAACTGGATTTATACAAATCTGTATCATCTAGTTACAAATTTTCTCCAAATTCTGAAAATTGTGTCCTATCTTACCAAAATAGAGATAGATCAATTATTTAAATAATTCTTAATTTACGCTAAGATTTTTTTAAAGTCCAGTTTCTAACCCTTTGTCTTAATGACTAAGCTCACTTCAAGGCAGTTACAACCACATGAGCCAATTACAATGCGCTAAATACCACTCACTTCTGTCTACGTAATTGTAATTGCTACATTTGTATCACCACTGGTTAAACTGCAGAACTAAACCTGGACAAGTTATTTTTAAAGCTTTGATTATGAATTAACTGCTTATGCACAGTCACACAATTTCAATCACCCTGAACAGTGGAAAACTGAGCAGCATGGGGAATACAGGCAGGTAGATACAGAATGAAAAAATAAAATTATTATGGATGGAAAATTACATTGTATGAAGTAAAATACCATACAGATAAGGGAAAACAGTATTACACTGTAATGCAAGCAACCATTTTAATCAGCTTTAGGACAACAGAAGTCTGGTGAACCTCAAGAAACATGGCCCAGTTCAGTGTTCAACACGATAAATCCGTCTAAGGAAAGACCTGTTCTCCAAGATGGAAAAGTCAGTGCTAGATATCAGCCTGGATTTCTGCCTACATCACCAACACGTGACTGTTCACTGGAAATGTAAAAGGTCATTCTTTTATGAGACAACGTGTCAGGCAAGTGGGAATCACCAGCCAGCAGGCTTGCTTTCCAGCTAAATCCTTTTGCACTTATCTAGGCAATTTGCTTGTTTATTTTCGAGTACTCCATAACAAGGGGAAATTAATAATTTTTCCAACAGATCGCAGGAAGAGCAATCACAACAAAGAAAATACACACAATGTAGTAAAGATCACAAGTACAAATGTTACACTTTGAAGGCTTTTTGCATAGAAACATATTTATTCTTTCTCGATTATTTAAACCTCTAATGACCATCCCTCAAAAAGCCAACTGGCAAAATTTGTAGTTTCTGTTTATATATTAGATTTGAAATAGAACTATTCCTAGATAATGCACTTTAATTGTCATGTGAAATGAAAAAGCAATACATTAAGCTAAATAACAAAAAGACAGAATCTTCATCAAAACCCTCATTTTGTACTACTAATTAAAAGAAATTTCTGACTTTATACAATACATACTTGAGTACGTTCATATGCACCAACCTATGCCCAAGCTAAACAGAGACAGTACATCACTTGCACTGCCATACCTGAGCACAGGTAATACTGACTATTTCACAGTGGGGGGGGGAAGTCAAATTATTTGTACTTTACTGCACACAACAGCACAAAGTGAGCATATCACTGACACCCAGCTAAGTCTACATATAATCTTTCGCTAACTTACTTTTGTGTCGTTTCTGCCTTCAGATAAAAGACAAGCTTCTTTACACAGAAAGGCCCTTCCCTAGTTAGAAGAGCTGTCACATTGTGCTCATCCACTCATCTCTTTTTCCCTTAGTTAAGACTGACGCAGATTTTTACGAATTCAGTCACCAATTCAGTTTTTAAAGCTACCCGCGAAATACAAAGTGACAACATGATTCTGATTAAGAACACAGGCTCCAGACAGACAATGAAGCTACTGCTTAGACTGAGAAAGGAAGAAAGTGGGTCTCCACCCTGAAGCCACTGCTCACACATCTGGTTCACAACATTTCACACTTTGGAAAACAATGCAACTGCTTAAAGGTTTCATTTACAGTTAACACTGATTGCATGTGTTCTGTGATAGATATATCCTAGCAAGAAAACTACACAAACATAAATAGAAACAGAAATGCTCACTGAAAGTAACATGTAACATGTACTATACCATACCTAACAATCTGCTTTTATTTATTTTCTGTACAAAATAACATTAGATGATTGCAGATTGACACATACACACAAAAATCTCATTTTATTCAATTTTTTTAATTTTTAAAATTTTTTTTAAAAATTCAGTTATTTTATTCTCAAATGCTTATTCCGTATTCAGCTTGTACTTCCACCTTACAGAAATGTGCATTTCCATCCACTTCAACTAAAGGAACTTTTATTTTCATCCAGTTTTTTTTTGTAATGAGTTTAAAAAATTATCTGCTATTGGCCAAAATGGTGGATTTCCGGTGGTAGCAATAAAGACCATAAAACTTCATTTGGAAAAAAGCACCAAAATACTACTTTGAAAGCTGTCAGATGGTTTAAGCTGATGCTTTGCTTTTTAAGTTTTCAAAAATTTCATTTGTTCCTCCAAAGATATTTACTTCCTGGCTCCAAAATGTTTCTCAGAAAATAATACTCAATTCCATTCATAGGGGATATGAATGAGAAAACTTACTTTAAAATAAATTCTCTTAACAGGAGAAAAACTTTAATGCAAAGTTTATTTTTAAGCCAAAGAGAACAATAATCCTGACACTCATGGAAACTTCTCAGAAAGCATTTAAAGAGAATGAAAAATTTAAAAGGAAGCTAAAGAGAAAACAAACATCTGCAAATAGCATCCTTTTTTCCTGGCTGTGGGCCATACAAAATGTAGCTTTCTATTCTTTCTAATGATGGTAATTTAAAATTTTCAGTATGTTAAATTAAGTTATACACCCATACATGTATTTTTATTGAGCTTGTACAGACATAAAATTAATTGGAGCTACCCTCAAAAACAAGGTAAGTTGTCCTGCAACGAGAGGGGAAAAATAACAGTCCCTCCAAACTACTCTTAAGGATTTATCTCAATTTCCCAAGTTTTAGATCAGAAACTTTTCATTGTGGCAGTTTCACTACTCATGTAGCACTGAAAACTGATGTGTGAATAACATGCACTTAATGGAATTCTAATCTTTTTAGCATATAGAAACATTCAATATGTAGCTTGCCAGAAATGGCAGTCAGTTCATGGCTTCTGGAGCCTCAGGAGGACAATGCATTAAATGACAATAATTTTAGCCATTACCATTAACATCAGTCTTCCAAACTTACACTTTTATGAAATGAACCACTGAACAGACCCCCACTTAGTAAAAAAAAAAGGGTTGTATCAATACAATGGAAAGACCTACCTAAAAGGTACATCCAGGATGATTAATGACCATAATAAACACAGACAGAGATCAAGCATTGTTCTCCACACCATAGAAAAGAGGAAGGAAGATGTAATTTTCAGAGTTTCCAAAAAACGCTTCACAGAACAGAGCCAGGCAGATACCTTCTGACATCTAAATGTCTTGCTGGCAGTGTGAACACAATCAGGTAAGACCTACAGCTTATGCTCTGCGGACACTGCTCAGTTTTCCATTCTTACTCCTACCTTGCAACCTACTACAGAGGATGCTTTCTATCACTCCTTTTACGGTACAGAAACAGTAGCCTACTAAGTGAGACTTCTGCTCTCCTCCTTGCCCTGGTTTTGCCTCCCTCCCTTTTTTTCCTTGGTCAGTTACCAGGGTGGAACTGCATGAATTTTTAGAACAAGGGTACATGGACAACACAATTGTATAAGTTTTGTTGTGTAACACTTGTGATTTGGTTAATACCAAGTTACTGGAGAGAAGTATCATTGGGAGGGAGGAGCACAGTATCTCCATCCCTCCTATGCTCACTCGGCAACACTCAAGTGTCCACTGGAAACAGCTATTAAGCCTGAGGACAAGTAAAAAAGAGTGGCAAGATAACGCTTGTTCAGCTACCATACAAAGTTTATAAATACAACAATCAAAGGCCAGGAAAAGGCAGAAAAGGCCTGATGTTAGAGCCATAGTGTTAATGATGTGGCAGTAACACTACTTATTGATTGCTGAGCACAGCTGTCTGTTGACTTGTCATGCGGGAACACAGACCAGCAGGAGAAAGCTGGCTGCAAGGTCTGATAAAACCAGAGGAGAAATGGGTGGAGAAGAATGGCTGAAAGTTTTGAAAGAAGATAAAATACAAAGCAAAAAGAATGAAACAAAATAGGTGAATTTCAGTTTAGGAGGAACACTCCAAAAATAATAATAAGAAATTAAAATAATAAGAAATTAAAGGTGCAAGTAGGCATAGGGAAATGAAAGGCTTGCAGAAATGCAATTTAGCCACCTAAAATACCTTGGAAGCAGTTACCCCTCAGAAGTAAATAAACAATCTCTTCTAGTCAGACTCTTTT
Organism: Vireo altiloquus; assembly: GCA_013396875.1. Classification (NCBI taxonomy): domain Eukaryota; kingdom Metazoa; phylum Chordata; class Aves; order Passeriformes; family Vireonidae; genus Vireo; species Vireo altiloquus. The sequence goes on from VZRF01007209.1 coordinate 213,632, forward strand.
ACAAACAGCTGTGCTGATCTAAGCTGTGCCCTGTGCAACACAGATAATGATTTCACCCAATAATTCCAAAATCTTGGACTTAGTGACAGAATATTTTATGGAGAGATATCTAATTCTACTCTGGAGATTGCAACAACCCTCATCATTAAGTTGCCTCCTAAGACAAATCTTCACTCAAAAATACCTCTCATTTCTACTTTGACATGCCTAGCACTCAACCTAAACAGGCACACTTTTACTAAATTCAGCATTAAAGCGTATTTTTTCATAAAACAGGTATCTTTAAAGTGCACTTAATTAAATAATGCTAAATAAATAAACGTTTTATCCAGTCTCTGAGATCCTTAGTCTAGTCTTTTTCCTTAGAGAAATTTCATTTAATCAAAGGAAGAATTCATGGCACTCATCAAGTACTGAAACTCTGATCAAATTTTCCCTGATGAACTGGAAGTTCATTTCAGTTTTTTCTCCATCAGATAATGATATTCAGTAGTACTGATTGGCAGAGTGACTTCACCTGTAAAGATTCGGTCTCTGTCAATGACAACCATCTCTCCTTCAGCATCGAATGTCATCACATTTCTCCCAAAACAAGGAATTTATTAATCTTTTGATTATTTTGGAAGATGCAGGTCAGCCAAAGCTATGTGAGCACATCACAACCTGGTTAAGCTACACAAAAGGCAACTGACAAGGTATATGATAATACAAAGGTAGCTATATCATAATATAGAAGTTTCACACATACATACCTTCCTTACCTTCTTAGGAGACACAACTTAGAGGGCAAGAGTAGCCTCAGTGCTTCCTAGTACATGCTAGATAATGGTAGTTTCTGGTACCTCTAAACTACCTGTTGCTGGCTCAGTAGATTGAAGTTACACACAGGTTCAGAATACCAAAGCAAACACACAAGGCTTCTAGTAAGGACAAAGTACTCCATGTCCCCCACCGCAAGAAAGCGATAGTCAAAAACTTCGCAACATTAAATATCCAAATCTCTCAGTATTTCCTCAGATATATTAGCTGCACAGATTGTTAAGTATTACTTTAATACATCTTGTGTATTAACATGTAAACCACAATTCAATGTATTGTTATATTGCCAGCAGCTTGCAAAGATAAATACTAATAGCTGTATTATGCTTCTCATGAAAGATGGGATACAAATATGCCTGTTGAAACAGATTTTTCAAGAGAAAGAACAAAAACTAGGGGACAAATAAAGCCTATGTGATCCACAATTACAGAAATAAGAACTGGTTGTCAGGTTGTCTCGTTTTTATCTATGATCACACTTTTTTAGTCATGCAGCAACCCATGAAGCTTCCTGGTACAATTATAACTCTGCTTCTACCTAAATTATATCTAAATTACTATTACCATGGCATCAACTTCACCACAGAGTTACATGGAAAGTCAGACTTCTCCTGTCTTGCAGATATTCCCATCAGCTGCAACAAAACTATTGCAATCTCCAACCAAGTTTTAAGATCATAGGGGAGACACAAAATATTGAGACAGGGAAACTGAGGGTGGAACGGACCTTAAGATGCCATCCAGTTCAACCTTCTGCAGAAGTACAACAAATGCTGGATTTGGATGATGTTGCTTAGGCTGTCATTTAGCTGGGCCTTGAAAACCTCCAAGGTCAGAGATTCCACAACCTCTCTAGAGAACCTGTTTCAATGTCTGACCATCCTCATGATGAAATACAAACTCATTATGTCAAGCCAGAAGATCATAGCCATCCTGACCGGAAGACCACGACAGATGGAGGAGTGAGTGATCCATTCAAGAGCCAAACCGAGCAGACCCACGCCTGTGCCGGGCTGCATGTCTGGGCTGGCCATGAGGCCTGTGCTGCACGTACTCCATGGCTGCAGGGGGAGCCCAGCCAGCCCTCTGAAACAGACAATCTGCAACCAACTCCACCATCTATTATGCCACCTGGGTGGCCTTGCTTTATCTGAAAGTGCAGATGGAAGTTCGTATGTTAGTATCCTTTCCACCTGACAGCAAAAATTATAAATAGAGTTGTCTTCTTGAAAGGAAGTTCAGCAACAGAACAACATGGGGTAACCTTTCTATGGATGGGGTCTGCACAGTGTGTTGCACATGGACTCTTCAAAGGTCTGTTTGGTGCTGCACAATTCAGGGCTCCCAGTATCAAGAGATCCCAGATTATCTATACTATTCTCTCTTTAGGTGTTTAGCTTTAATAAACAGAATTTTCAATGCTATATTATAGTGTTCAAGTGCCTCTTTTATTCAGATGATCACAGAGCAGCATCTCCTGGTACAAAATAAACTTTCCTTGTTTCACTTTATGGGCATTGTCTCTCAGGATCCTGCCATGCATCTCCATGAGGAGGTCAGGCTCCATTTTCCTCCATAAACTACTTTGACGTTGGCATGCTGCCACAAGATCCCTCCAAAATGTATCTCCATGGGTCCCTCTGCCTCCATTCACAGGTCATGCACATACTGACCATCCTTGCAGACTTCCAGTGAGATGGCAGAGAGCAAAACTGAATACAGTGGGGTTTAGGTGTGGTCTATTAAGTGCTGAGTAAACAGGAATAATCACTTTGTTCAGTCCAGTGGCTACACTCCTGTATGTTGCCAGGATACATTGCTGACTCATGTATAGCATTTCCAGGTTGTATTCCCTGCAGGTGGTTATTCTGTCCCATATAAAGGGCTTTCCATTTGTCCTTTTTGGATTTCATGAAGGTCCTGTCAGCTCATTGTTCTGTCCTGCTTAGATCTCTCCAAAATGCAGACTTGCCCTTGAGCGTTGGTACATTCCAACTCCAGATCAGTGACAAAGATATAAAGCAGGACAGGTCCCAGAATAGAGCCAGGAAGAGTTCCTTGTAGCCAGCCTCTGAGGTAGAACATAAACCAGTGCTGGGAATAAAACAAAACCATACACCCTGCAGTTTATCTAGTTGCCTGGATAGTTTTTATCATTATCTGCAAATTCCACCTGTAAATATTTGTACAGTATTTTGGCATAAATCACTGATTCATTAAGACTTCTTCTGTGTTTCTAGATTATTTCATATTTATTTACGAGCTTCAGATAACCAGTCTTTAAACTCATGTAACATATTACATTAGGTTTAGTTAACACTTATTAGGAAATACGTGTTTCAAACTACTTAAATTTGCACGATGCTTGTCTACAACTTTGTCTCCCATCATCACTCCCTCAAATGGTGATTTAATCTGTTTAACATCATATTAGCTGTGCTTCCTCACTTACACAATCTTAAAAAACCCAATCCTATAACCAAGTGTTGCTTGGGATTTTTTAAGTTTAAGTAACTTTAAAAAGTCCGTGCATATCCTATTATACCAAATCCATACAGTCCAACACCAATCCAGGTGTTCAACTGGAAAACCCCCTCAGATAATCTTTGAGACACTGCTAAGACAAACTACTTTAGGAAGAATAGTTAATGGAACCATTGACAAAATAACTCAAAAAAACTAAGCATGTTGCATTAGAGCCAGCTGAACAGTTCCATTAAACAACATTTTGTAGCTTCATAGAGTACAAAGACAAAAGGAGCTTTTACATATGCAGTTTCATTTCCTGTACCCTTCCTTCCACCATATTTCACTCAGGTATCTCTAAAATCAGTTTGATAAGGACAGCAAAACTCCTGTTCTCAGACAGTTCTCTGCTGCTAGCTATGCCAGGCAGAAGGAGGAGAGGTATTAAAAATGCATCTATGACAGTCTTAGTGAGAAGATTAATCTGGTAATTGTAGAAGGAAAATCTCAAACCAGAAACATCTGAATTTTCTCCTCCTTTTCAGAGATTGGAACTACACGGCAATCCTTCAGCTCTTTGCTATTTCCCCATTACATACAAGGTTTTCAAAAAGAGCGAGAGATGAACATCATCCTGGTTTAGTCCCTTTAATACTACAGGGCAAAGTTATCCAAGGCTGCTTATGAGAAAACGTTAAAACCATATTTCAAAAATGTTAAATGCAAATGTTGCATCACAATCCTTGCTGCAGTCTGTAAATCGCTAATTATTCCATGAGGACAGTTGAGAAAATAGAAATACACAACAATCCTGCATCCCATTAAAATTTTAACAGCTGCCTCTAACAAACCCATATCTGATACAAGATTATTCTTTGCCTGTATTTATGACTAGAAATATAAACTGGAAGTATTTCGCTCTAATGGTCACCGGTTCCTTTGGTTTCTCCCTACGCAAGAAGAAATTCTGCATCCTCTGTCTTGGTATAAATAATTAAAAATGCTGAAATACTAATACAAAATTTTTGAAAACCAGGAATTATTATTTTTAAAATAACTGTAGTTTAAACTCAAGTTTGGTGACTCCCACAGTGTGAATGTATCAAATCAGTTGCTTCCACTGTAAGGACCAGCTGTGCTCAACTGTTGGAACAACAGGATAATTGCAGGCTGGAAGTGACCCCAGAGGTTCTACTCCAGTCACCTGATCAGAGAACGTCCAGTTAGAGAAGGCTGCTCAAGGTATTACTCAGTCCAGTTCCAAGCACCCCCATTTATTACAAGGAAGAGCGGAAATTTAACTGCTGTCTTTTAGAGAAAAAAAAAAAAAGGCAATTTCTTGAGCTGCTGTTATACCTAGGTAAATTCATGCTGTAGAGTGACAAAGTCAGGGGCGCTACACTGGACAGAAGGTATGAGCAAGAGAAATAAAAGACATCATTATAGACTATATTCTTGCCGAACCCACAAACACAGGAACAAACCAAACTGGTTCTAGCCTGTGCTTCAGTCACATAACTTTTACTGCTAGTTATGCATGAACCACAGCAGCCACCATTCACTGCCAGATTCCCAGGTCATTTACCAAGTTTACTATTTGAAAAGATACTTTGAACCTACAGAATCAGTAAATCACACCATGGAACCATAATACATATCACTTTAAGCAGTGTAAAACTAGGTAGGCTTTGAAATAAAGTGACACACAGCAAATGTCCACGCTTTACTGCAAACAGCTGAAAACATTAACATGCACAAATACATCCAAATGACTCAGAGCAATCCATATTGCAATCATTCACAAAAAAATCACAACTGAAAGCTTTAAATAATGCAAAGCCTATCGACTTCTGCAAAGTCTGGTGGGACTTTATCATACTAGGCACTACACAAATCCATAGCAAGTTCCTTCAAGAGATGACAATCCAAGGCCCTGAACTGAGCACACCATCACTCAATGGACCTCTGCAGGTGAGGGGATCCCAGTCTGCTTCACACGTGCAATATAACTGCACACCAGTGAGGGGGAAACAGGTGCAGGGAGGGAATAGTACTCACTTTGAGATTACACTGAAAGTCATGCAGGATATGGAGTCTCAACTTCCTGTACACTGGAGTAAATTTTTTCCTTTATTTTAGTCTAAAGATTTCACAAGCAAGTAAGAGACTATTCAATCCAAGCACGTGGTCAATATTTTTCATTCACAACAAAAGACACAGTGCAAACCTAATCAGCTGTCCCACACTTAAGTTTCAAAACCACAGTGAGACAGCATGGTCAATTTTTATCCACTGTGTTTTCCTCACCCTTTATAATTCTGATGTGCTACTTCAACTGCTGGAGTGTTCTCAGTTTGACTGAGGTCATTCTTTCTGAATCACATTTTGATTTAAGTCAGGGTCAAAACCCCAGCATAAAAGTAAACAGTGGCATGCTGTAGATTAGTTCTGACAGCAGGATATGACACACAAGTGGTGTATGTGAAGAGATTTTTTATAATATTATTTAAACATATAAGCTTTCTCCCAATCATCTTCCAACATTAATCTAGCTTTGATACTCATGTGAGCTATCCCAGTTTGCCGTTTTAGATATCAATAAAAAACAAAAAGGAAATGTTACTTGTTTGAGATTAGAAAGAATGATAAAAATGGAACCAGAACTCCAACGTATCAGTCCACTGCTCTGATGACAATATCCCACTTACACTCAGTAACTTAGTTTCTAGGAAGCTAGAAGAGAATATATCAAGCATTAGGAAAAAAAGGTCATATTTTCACTGGTCTATCTGGCATCACAATGTATACAAAGAAATTTTTCCCAGGTCTAGCACTAAGATGTAACTTCTAAAATTACAGTTAGGGATTGAACATAGCCTAAATATCAACCTTCCTCTACCTGCACCTATTTTGTGAGCAGATGGGTAGGTAAGAGAGCTATCAAAGTAGTCTCAAAATGGTTTCAGTCAGCTGGCCAAATAAAATGGAACAAAAAAGTTGTATAAAGTGAAGATTTTCTTAAAAAAATACATTAATAAATATAACTGTATATAAATAAGGGAACCAACACAAAACAGTTCAGGTAAAAAACCATCCTCCTGTTAGACATCTGTCTTCAAACCACTTTACTTACCATGGGGTTATGGCATTACTATGGCTTCCAGCAACCTAAAACCCAGAAGGCTGTTCCGCGCATCTCTGTGTCCTTTCCCCCCAAAATAACCCAAAACAAAACAAACCCCCAAAAAGCCAAACAAAACACCAAACAAAAAGCATACCAATACAAACTGATAGCCATCCTCAATCTATGTGGCAATACAGAATGTGATAATTACACTAAGAAAGGATAAGCCTTACAAAAATCCTGAAAATCACACATATTTGCCAAAGAAACTCTAAAGCTATATTTTGCTCCTCTTAAATAGCAAGAGGCTCTTTGAGACTGAATTTTTTTCCTGCTGTCATTCTTTTGCAATGGTTCACAGAATTCCTAAGTGGGGAAAAAAAAAAAAAACCCACCATAAAATTTTACAACCTTCTCAGTCATACTCATTCCTCAGCAATACATGGGCACTGAGGATCCAGCTAGGCACAAAAAAAGAAAAGTCATATATCAATGTTTAGTCTGAAATCAATGTTTAAGGTTCTCTGGTTGGTTCATATGCAGTTGTCTTTGCTCTGCTATCTGTTCAGATAACAGATAATTTCCAGAAGGTCTATTTCTCTAGCACAGAGAGAATATACAGCAATGTCACAGTTCCTCAAGACTTTGATTTACAGCTAGAACACTCAAATCATTTCATTTTTGCTTCTTGCTTTAAGGCAAAGTTGTTTATGTTACATTTTCCCCCCTCAATCTCCTTAATCAATCTCCTTAACTAAGATTGGGTACTATGGGTACTAGAAACAGTCATGTCTACCTAGAATACTCCAGTATCAATCATCTTTCTACTTGTGACAGCTCCATCCATAAAGAACTGCTTGCTGGTCCTTCTTCACATGAAGCCAGCATCATCTTCTCTCCATCAGCTCCATCATTCCCTCAGTTTCTCCTCATGTATATGCAAGGTAAAAGAGTGTCCTCCACATTCATTTTTCACTTTCTTTTGTCATATTCTGATCTATTCTTCTCACACTATGCACCTGGCACTTGCTTCTATGAGATTTTTTCTGTAGCAACTTCTCTGGGCTACATACTGCACTATGTTTTACTACAGTCACCTTCAACTCAGCAGTGTTCAGGAGCAACAATCCACAACCTCAGCCCTAATCCCTCTCCATAGCTTCCTTCCTGCAGCTGTAATGAAAAATGTATGCCCACATTTGGGAGATGGAAAGGATATTCCTAGTTACTTCCCTGCTTCCTGGTTATTATTTTTAAACTGTGTCTTACTACGTTTAACTCAACATAACCTGGTAAAAGCTAAGGCACTTAAGGACAGAGCCTGAACACACTACCCTCTCTTCTTTTTAACTACTGTTTCATTTTGAGCTCCCATCTTGGTCTAAAGGCCCAGTGTCCAAAGTGGTCCTTCCTCTCCTGTGCTCAGTCACCACTTCTTGCAGACTGGCATTTATATTGTAGCTTAAGATCAGCGGGACTAGATCTCACAAGTCCCTTTAATCTTTGTCTTGCTTTAAAATTATTGCTTGGTCTTTGTTTTGTTTTGCTTTTTTTTAAATCCAGGGTTTAAACAGTCATCGCACTCAGCAAATGAAGACTGCAAGACAACACTTTCCAACATGTGATCCACAAATGCAGACTGCTAATGAATTCTGCTCAGGAGTCCATAAAAGATGAATAATACAGAAAAAACCCAAACAAACATCAAAGAAACACTTATTAGTGACCTTAAATGTACCACTCATAGATTACACTAAGCAGCAGAACACCGGGCAAGAAAAGCACATGTCAGATACCTAAAGACTAGAAGAAATCCATGTTCTATTTGAGAAACAAATTCAACTTTTCAAAATAACAGATGCATTGCTGGGATAAGTTTTAAGTAATAGACTGTATAAACAGACGGAAACTTTATCAGTAAAAACTACTCAATTTTCTTGAAGGGCTTCAATCAAAACTGTTCAAATTCTGTGAATCTAAAACTGCCTTTGTTTATTTAGGAATGCCAAGGAAGTCCATAGAGAAAAAATCCAGTATCTTCTTTACAGATGAACCAAACCAGACCCTGGCCCCAGCTGTCACAACTTTTAGGGCATGAATCAATTCCATCATACCAGTACATGACATCACCGACAAAGCTTAAAAACACATATAACTTATTACCTGTGAAGGAATGCAATCACAATCAGAGTTAAAAATATTAATTTCTCAAGAATTTGAACTCTTTTAGTACCTGAAGACAGTAGAGGCCACTAACAAACTTACACATTCTTATCAATCTAAGGATATGGGATCATACTCACACTGTTTTCTAAACATTTCTCTACATTCTCTGTAGACAAAGTCAATTGAACAAAAGCGGCAGTGCAACAACTGATTTGGGGTTTTAGTTACCTTAATATCAACATCATCATATTTGTAAAAAGAAGCTACTAGGAAATGTAGCTTCTTTATTAAGTCCTTCTTTATTAAAATACATCTACATTTTTTATATGCATTATCAGGATGTATTTATTAAAATACATCTACATTTTTTACATGCATTATCAGGATGTATTTCTTCCCTCAAGCCTGGTACACGCACATGACAAGTTCCTCCTTGCTAAGCTTCTATTTCATACCCTTTTTATTCTTACTCTTTTTCATTCTTACTCTTTTTCTGCCTGTCAGACCTCAATCTCCTCCCTCCCATGCAGCAATTTGCCTGAAAGGCAAATTCTCCTGTCCATCCAAAGTAAATCTGTTTCACCAACTTCTGTAATACATCATATTTACCTGCTGCTTTTTAATGCTCCCACACAGCCATGCTTTCAAGTAGACTACGAGTCTGCACCTTGGAAATGCTTGAAAGCTGTTCTCAGCAATGCTACAGATTATGCTTAGGTGTTTCGCTCGGGGCTTTTTTTCCTTGCTAAACCACAATGAAAAGACTCCATGCCAAAATCACAGACACTACAAGTTAGGGAAAGTCAGGCAGGGACTTCATAAAATTTGGAGAAAACGCCATCGACCCCGCAAAGGCTCCGGACACCTGTCAAAAGTTCGAGGACGAGAATGGGTGTCCCACTCACTCGGTGAGGAAACAAAATCCAATCCATGCAAAAGCGTGCATTTCTGCCCTTTCTCATGCAGCTTCGCCCGCCTGTTTGGCTTGGCTTCGTCTCCTGCTGGAAGCCTGCCGCAGGGAAACCAACTCAGAGCGAGAAAGCCTTGTATTTCATTTATTTATTTATTTATTTCCCTTTCCCCTATTTAAAGGGCAGCTCCAGCTCCATCCCCATCCCCGCCGCTGTCAGGCAGGAGAACCCCCCGCGAAACGTCAGCGACATACACAGACACGGACACGGACACACACCCGCACC
>VZRF01007209.1:224060-342628 GCA_013396875.1 Vireo altiloquus
CTCCGGCCGGGCCGCGGCGCGCGCGCGGAGGAGCTCGGGGAGGGGCGGGGCGGACACCCCCGCGAGCGCGCGCTGCGGCTCCTGACGCGCGTGTCACGGGCCGCCACGCCCCTGGCCAGGCCGCGCCCCCAGCGGGCCAGTAGGTGCCATTTTAAAGTGCGGGGAAGGCGCTCCTCCACTTGCTCTGACTGCTCTGAGCGCAGGGTTGTCGAATACGTCGCTTTGGTTTAATTTTTTTTTCTAGGTTTTTTGGTTTTTGTTTTTTTTTTTTCTCTTTTTAAAACGCGATTTTAGATGTGCTGTAAGCGCCGGCTGTTCGCGGTGGGGTCACTGCGGCTCTTTAGCGCTCTTTTCTCCCCGTCTCCTCTGGGAGGGCCGGGGGACGCTGTTGTTTCCCTGCGGCGACTGTCGGGGCTTCTCCCGGGCGCGTGCAAGATGGCGGCGGGCGGGCAGTTCCCTGTGCGCGCGGCGCCCCGCGGCCTCGCTGGAGACACGGGGGCGTTTCTCTCCCGTGTTCCTGTCCTTTTCCCGTGTCTCATCTTCCCTGCTCGAGTCCCGGAGTGTTGTGCAGCAGGGGTGTCGATAGCCCTCACCCTGAGGGAATCCCCCCCACCTCAGCTGCTGGGCCGGGCCGGTCTTACCGGCACATCACCCTCGGCCGCAGTAGAAGAGGAGGACGCAGTGGTTTTGCACACCTGAGGTGCGGTGGGACTCTGCTGGAGCCAGGGCATGCCGCCGTGCATCTGCCACTGTTGAGGGAAGACATGTGCCTGTCGCTGTTTGGGTGACACGCGTGGCCGTGAGGCCTTTGGGAACGCATGGAGTGAATTTGCAGTGGGGCAGAAGCCACATTGTTATATATATATATGAAGTTGGTGTCTGTCAAGAGGAGGTTGCACTGGGAAATGGTCCAGCGGAACTAGTGCTGGCAGAAGCTGTGATACCGGGGCCATCATGTTCGATGCTCCCAGTAAGGGGTGGGAACTGGGTATCGTCCATCCAAAACTAGTAGTCCCAAAATCTTCTTGGGTAAAGCATGGGAAGGAAAAGTCTGTAGTACAGTCTGTTCACGGAAGAACTGCCTTAGCTTTTTAGAATAAAAAAGCTGTATGCACCCACGTGCCATTCTTAACTGCTCATTTCACCACCTGATCAACATGTCACGCTGGGTTTGAAGTGGTTGAACACATCACTGAGTTTCATGTGTCACAACAGCATAACAGATCTTGGTAGTGTAATAGATCCAGAGTCTCTAAGGGACTGACTAACAGCCTAACTAAAAATAGTAACGTTTGTTATGGCTCTTACAGAGTCCTCTTTATTGTTAGAACTCCCCAAAGACACCTTGAAAGTCTGGATATGGTTGTTTTGTTGAACTATGGCCACAGCATCAACGAGGTTTATTTTCAAGGGAGAAATGGAAAGTTAGAAGTACTTGGTCGAAACCTTTCCCAGCAATAGTGATTGTTTCCAGAAAACATGTGAGAAGGAACCAGAGGCTTTTGTGTAATTACTAATTTTTCAAAGTTGCATAACCTTTTGACTACTGCACTGAAAATGGGTATATACAGATCAGTGATTTATGAGCTTGAGTGTCTGTTCATAGGTCTCAGAACCACCCAAACCACAGCAAATATAAAGCTCAATCACTGCTGTGAGCAGAAGCCCACATATTGACTTCTGTGGGGGTTAGGTATGTACATCAAAGAGCACAATCAAACCTAAGAACTCAGAAAGACAAACAGCAGTTGGTGATGCTTTCTTATTACAGTGGATCCTGTATGATCTTGTTTTTACCTTCCTAACTGGGCTTCTGCTGTACGCACATTACTCTTCTGGAAAAAGAAGTCAGCTATTTTCTATTTCTCGTATTTCAAATTCAGTATTGCACAACCAAGCAGCCAGACTTTCTCGTAATTCATGCTGTAGAGCATCCTACCCATTAAAATGAATGGGAACTCTAATGAAACTAAGATGTAAGCATGGCAAAATCTGCCTTGGAGTAAAAATGGAAATGCCAACTGTGCTATTAAAAAAAAAAGGCCATGATATAAATGAGAGAAGAACTATGAGTCCTACTCTTATGGTATCTATGGATCTTCAACCTTATAGCATTAAAATATGGGCAGTTTTTATTTGTTCTAAATGCAGAATGTCTTTTGAAAAAGATATTATGAGTAGAAAACAAACAGCTTACAGTACATATTCTCCCTTTCATCTTTGTCCAGGACTCCCACTGTTTTCTGTGCAGGAAAAACCAATACAATATGGTCCAATGTCTGTAAATGATAAAGCAAAAAAGCATTCCATTCTGCTTTAATCTGGGTTATATTATTTCATACATATTTGAGACTCTTCAAGTTGCTTCATTTATATATGCAGTGTGTATAAATATTAACTTTTGGATACTGCAGTATTGTTTGAGTGTGTTGAACAGTTTCTAAAAAGCAATTTCTATACTGTAAAAAAAGCTTCTTATAATAAACTGTGACAAGACAGAATATAGCTTTTACTGAAATGTATTTGTGTTCATATACAGAAATTATATAAATATTTAGACACTAAAGTTCAACAGCTGACTCATCAGATTAAGAAATGCCCTGTTCTACAGGAGAACACATCAGAAAGACTTTGAAATGGGGAGCTGTACTCTGATTCCTGCAGCCATTGTCAGGTTTGCTAGCACAAGTGCTAGAACAGAGTAAAGTTAACACTAGAAGAGTGTGGTCGTCCGTCCACCCTCAGTGAAAAGGTGTGTTCCTAAAGCCTGCTACGTTTACTGAGCTGTAGTAGTTTAAAGTATTCCTCCTAAGCACACCAAAGTGCCGGCATTCAGTTATCGTGTAAGATACCTTTGTTGATATTTTATAGTTTTGGGGTTTTTTTCTGGGCAAGGAACCAGAACTGCTAAAATACAGATGTGTGGTTTCTGCCACCTTGATATGGAGGTAGAAATTTCTGGAAGAGTATCAGTCTGGTTAGTTAGAAGCTGTAAAATCTTCAGCTGCTGGTATTAACTAGATATTATCTGCCTGACAGACTCCAAAAGCATTAATCCATTGGTTGAACCACCTTGTCTCTCCTGCAGGGAGTTATCACTTCTGTGGGAAATGGATCAAATCCAAGTGATGTTGCACTCAAAATAAATGAGAAATTTTTGTGGAGTCCATTTCTCAGGATCTGAGAGCACATGAACTCTCTTAAATCAGCATTGAGATTTCTGTCATGAATGTGCCTCAGGTTTCTTTCTTTTTGCTTTTGCCAAATGTTGTACATTGTTAATTGGTAGAAGATAAACCAAGCAAAGGACGAAATGGAGACAGAGGAGGCTGTTGTGTAATCCAATCAACTCTTCTGCTAGTACAGACTTAGTCCTAGTAGTTTGTTTATTAGTATTTTTCAAATTATTTTTTAAATTACTTTAAATTACTCTGAAAAGTTTGCACAGGCTCTGCTCTTCACTTTCACGCCATCAAAATTTTCTGATATTCAGTCTTTCCCTGTCCTCTTTTCATTTATTCCTACTTGTTCCCATATGTATAAGCCCAAGTGTTTCCTTTCCATCCTTAAGGTTTGCATTACTTAAGCATTTGCTGGCTGGAGACATGCCTCCATCTACCTCTGCTTTTACAAAACTGGATATATTAAGCTCTTTTAACCTTTCTCTATAAAACCACTCTTCCAGATAATGCTTGTTGCTGTTCCTCAAATTGCTTCATTTGCCTTTATGGTATGACAGATGACAGAGAAACGATGCACATACCACTATTGAGTCTGCTAGGGAAAAGTTGTCCTTTAGGAAATGTTTCAATAAGCTTGAGCTGCCAAAATGACTTTGCATCATTTCGGTGCTCTGCATCACTTGGCTATGTTTTTGAGCACCCTAAAGCAGGGTTTACAACCCTGTGGATTTGTGGTGTGTCTTTTACTTGCCAATGCTGGACCTGTGTGCTGAAGGCAGCCCTGCATTGAGGGCTGGATTGAGTGGCTCAGGATTCCCCCACTGCTTCATTTTTGTGCCTGCTTCAAGTCACTGAAGGGCCTTGTTTCCAACATTGGTGGTGTTGTGAAACTTGTGCATAAAGAAAACAGAGGAGATATGATATATTGGGATTTTCATATTCAGGATTGTCTACAAGAATTACTTTCAGTGAACACTTCTTACTTTTTCCTCAATGATTTTATTTTCTAGATAAACAGTGGTAAATTTGGGGGGTGGGGTGGGTTATTTGTTCTGCCTCAATTTTCTGTTTCCTTAATCATTCATGCACCTAATTAAAATCAAAGATATATCATATGGTTTTTGTAAACCCCATGAGAAAAAAAATTCCCTAGTTTCTTTAAGAATTTTACATTTTAGGAGTTAAATGTAATGATCCAGAACTTAATTTCTTGGAGAAAGGGATGATGACTTTCTGATAGGGCTCGTAATCTGATACACACTTGCCCAATGAGAGCTCAATTTCAGCTTTGCATTGATAAAAGCTTTGACAGTCTGTGTGATTTTGGTTTGCCACATCTCTCTAATAAAATAAATTATGCAGTATTTGGCTGGCAATAGTGCTAGCTGTAGTATCACTGTGGTGAACTGGGATGTGAACTGTTGCTGTGGATACACACCTGGAAAGATACATGAAATAAGCATTAGCCTCATTTATTTGACCACCAATTCAGGTTTCCCCACTGTTACATCAGTGTCTTTCAAATGCCATATCACTGTCCCTCTCTCCTGTTGTGATCCTGGCACCAGGCAGAGTGGGCCGCACAGATCTGGGGTGACTTAATTAGTTGTGTCTGGCATATAGGTTTGATATATAAAAATGTGAAGGCGTAGAGGAGGCTGGCTAGAAATAGGTGTTGTGTGGCTGTAGTACAGTCACTGTTACTTGACCTAATGCATTTGCAGTGTCCTCATGCCCTATCCCATGCAGTGCTGTGCACTGGGTCATAGTGAATTTGGGAGATAGAACACAAAGGGCTCTATTCCACCTCAAAACCTGTCGTAGCAGACTTCAGCACCAGGTTAGCTTTGTAAGAGTGTTGTCATTGAGGGGAACTGCTCCAGTTTGACCGTGTGTTTGTTACATGCCTTGCTAGTATGTTCCAGACTTTCCCAATTCACTCCCCAAGGGTGCAGCAATACAGCCCCATTTGCTGTCACCACAGTATTATTGCCTCCCCCAATGTTTGGCAGCCACAATTTCAGGTGTAGTGGATAGGTATTTCGGTGTGACGGCAAGATCTGTGATATTTACTCCACCCATACTCCACACTGACTCAGCAAAGCTGAAACTTTCTAACACAGTCCTCCTCTCTATCATAGTCTGGTAGAAATCCAAGACTGCTGACATGGTATCATAGTGTGGTACCCACAGAATCATGCTGTATTGCTGCTTATTTTATGGTAAATCTATATTGAATTTTCTGCCATAAGAGCAGGCATCTCCTGCTAAAACATCCATGACCGCAGAAGTAATCTACTGATGCAATAGAAAAACAGAGAAAGGAGAGAGAAATAGAAAAGAAACAGGTCTGAACAGAATGCTGATGAACCAACTATCTTGTTCTGCCCAAAGATACACAGGACTGCATCCTTAAATTCCTAAAGCTTTTCTGAGTGTTGAAACTTCACTGGAAACCTGTTTCTTTCAATTAAATTGGATTCTACCAAAATAGTGACACACTCATCTGTGTGCTGTCTTTTCTGATGAGCACATCCAACAGCATTGCAATAGTGTGCCAGTGCCAAAGTGTTTCTGTGCTTGGGTGAAAAGATGTTAGTTAATACTCAGACTGAAGTGCAACTTGTTTTCATGGAAAGTTTAAAATCACCAACACACTTGATCGTTTATCCAGTTGTCTCCATGCAGATTCAGAAGCTCAGCCACAGACACCTGCATCTGAGATTCCTAGCCAGAGTTTATCAGTCTCAGATTATCTGCCAATGCTCATGGAACTTATATCATAGGAGGGTATTTTTTATTAGGTACTGTTGATTTCAATTTACAAGTTGAATGGAACAATAGATGAAGTGTGCAAAGAGGGCACGCATCAAATGCTGTAGATTCCAGTTGCTGCCTGGGCCCCTCATCCTCAAAGGAGACCGAAGTCAGAGACATCTGCACAAGAAGATTAACTTGCAGGATGAGCCGGATGAAATTCTGATGGTAGAATTTGATTAAACACCTTAAAAATTGAAAATGGTTCGATTTGTTTTTTACTGCTCTCTGTGCATGTGGTGTGTCTTCCGCTCTGTGTTTTTAAAGTCTCACTTCTGGGGGAGCTTGAGGAGTTTGATGATTACCTCATTCTCATTGCCCTCTAGACAACACTAAATATTTTCTCCATCTTAACTGAGTCATATGCTGTATGATATGAAGTTTAAGTAAGGGGATGTCTGGGCTTTCATGTCCTTTCAGGTAGCCTAGATCATCATTAATACTGGCATTCTGTGTACCAGCTCTCAGATATGCACTTCTCTTTTGCTCTGCTGTTGTCTCTTTCATTTCTGTTTCTGGGGTGGATTGTAGAAATGATGGCTCTTCACTCTTGTCTGACTTCCTCTCTGCTGCTGTGGGTAAGCCTCTCTTTCACTTCTGCATGTTATAATAGAAAATAAAAAAAGAGATCAAGGGCTCGAGTAGACTCTCATGGTATGGCCTTGTAGGTTTAGAAAGATCTTCCCTGAAATTCTGTTGTGTGAACTGATTGACATCACTTTAACATGTCTCCAAGTGCTTATTATCTCATCTTTCACACTGGGAAATGAAGGCTCCCAGGAAGCACTACAGAGATATTGATGGGTGAGGGCTAGCCCCAGTACAGCCCCAGTGTGAACATTCAAGGCTCTATTTCCTCAGCTTCCATGTTTGCTTGTGATCTCTTCACCTTCTTTTAAAGTGTGCTGTGCAGTCCTTTTTGTGCTATAAGGCTCCAGGGGAAAGAGTGAGATCTGAGGAGATGAGGTGTAGAGCTCATGAGTGTTGTCTCCTCCCTTTCACCCTCCAGAGGAGACACCAGGCAGGGCAGAAAAAAAAAAAAGAGCAGAAAAAGAGAGAAGTGGCATCAACTGAGCAGGACAGGACTAACACAGCTCCTGCAAGACACTTCAGTAATAGCATGGGGCTGAGCAAATAGGATATAGACAGTACTACAAGAATTTGCTGCAGTTCCCAGTGGCAGCTCATCCTAACTGGGCTAGCATGTTTTAGTCTCCTGCAGAATTCTAACTAGTGTCTGTCAAATCCCAGTCTGCATAAGCTGAAATATGGCTGAGTATGAGACGTGCCACTTTTTTGTTATACAACAGAGTACAAAAAGATTCAAAAGGTGAAGTGCAGCCTTGGATGAGGAGCCATGGTTGGTTGGAGGGCCAAGGAAGCTTGAGTTGAGTCTCCTGCATATCTAGTTAATTTTTTTAGAAGAAATTTGTTTTTAATAAGAAACTGCTGCTCTTCTTTCAAGTGCTGCTTTCCCATTGAGCAACACAAGAGCTGTCAGCTTTGCCTGTCTAAACTGAGGCATAGACGTCTGGGCACGCATCAGGGTGGAGGTGGAACTTAATCTAACAGAGAGAACTGAGAACACAGAGAAAAAAGAGAATTTTGGAACTGATATTGTCTCTGGAATATTAAAAGACCTTATACATACCTCAGGGATTATATCTGTATGGATGGGTGTGGAGAGCTGCTTGCCTGCTCTTATACTTTGAGCTACCAGGCTGCAGGCCAGCTCTGATATGAAAACTGAAACTGTGACGATGTGACACTGTGTGTGCATTCACCATAACTGTTCTCTCTGCAGGACTTATCAACAGCTCCAAGCTCTTGGTTAGTGCAGCTACCTGATACCCAGACCAGTCTGGCTAACATCCAGCTGGCTCAGACCATAAGCAACTGCATGCACCACCCTGCATGGGCACTTTTGCTTAGTTGCAGTAGTCACAATGGCTCCTGCAGCAGTTGTACACAGACACAGAATGAATTGCTAGTCACTGCAGTGGAAGCAAACTCTTCCTGTCACAACAACACTCTTACTATATAATTTTGTATTTCATAGTACATAATCCTTTTGGATTGTTCAAGTAAAATGTAAAAATGGCAATATATTGAATGGAAAAAAAAATTAAAACCAGAGCAGCTCTAAACTGACACATTTAAAATTACTTTGAAATGAAATTAGGTTTTTCAAAGACGAATGGGTTTTTTGTGGCTCCAAAAGAAACAGTAGGCAATAAAATCCAGACTTACTTGTGTGTAAATGATTTAGGTGATGAATGGGGAGAAGACGGTCATAGAAGGCTGAGCTGAAGAAAGTACATTTGCAAGTTTTTGAAAAACCCATGTAGGAGAGAGTTCCGCAGAAAAACGGAATAGTATGACTCAACTTGATCAAGATAAGGTTTTCCTAGGGGAATAAAAGACAAAACCTTTGATCTTGGTGGCTGTGATAGAAAATGGAGTAATAAATAATGGTTCTGTTCATGTCTTAATCATAGCTTATACATTATGTTCTCTTGCCAACATTCCTTTGCTTCTCATTGCACTTTGACACAGCGTGATTGCATGAGTGTATCAAGTAAACTCAGTAGCTTGTCCAGAGGAGGCCTGTCTTCTTGTAGCCCACCAAAGCTGGACATGTCAGAAGGAAGGGACTAGATGAAAAGAAGCCAAGGACACTTCCTGGCTGGGGATTGTGTAGCCAGCCATCAGCCTGCTTTCATGGAAATACTAGTAAGAGAAGCATCCCCAGGGAACCATTTGGGCAAATGATGGATCTGCGGAGTCACACTTCTTGCTTGACTCACATCTGCTGGTGCTGAAGTATCCAGAAAGCCACACCACACTTAAAAATGAAGCAAACAAATCTTCAAGAAGAAGAAGAGCAAGCCAAGGTAAATTAGCTGTGATAACCTGCATTTTAACCATAACCCTTCATGAAAAAGTTGCATAGCAGAAGTCATGCCAGGTAGAAAGCAGAGATCATTCAGTATCATAATCAAGCCTGAGCCCGATAAGGGCTGGCCATCTCCCAAACTTCCAGATATTAAAGTCTCAATCCTGCTCAAAACATGGTTATTTACAATGCCTTCTAGTTTACCTGCACATTGCTCCTCAAGTATGGGGAAAGCAAAACACTTAAAAATTTTGGTAGGTGAAGCTTTTGGTAGGTGAAACTTTGTTAGATTTTTGTGTAGTTTGTGAGTTTTGTGATCTTTTTAAAGCCAGAAAACTGAGATACAATTTACACTGATCAAAAAGCAGGAAGAGAGGGCACCAAGGCTTTCAATAGAAAACATATAAATTCATAAGAAAAGGTATGAGGAACCATATTTTTGAAACTAATATCCCTAATAAAAAACCAACAAAACCTAATGCTACAGTGATGTTCTGTGAAATTCTTACACTTTGTACCACATTTCACCTAGCATATTGATCTAATGACTGAGCAGGCTGTAGACTTTTGTTCAAAGATAGTAAAGACACAGTACCCTGCTCTAAGTTGAAAAAGCTCTGTGTCTGCATGTAGCAGATTAAGGATGGTTCTATTAGTGTCAGAACCACCTGTGTGCTGTTTTATTCGCTTTTACAGACACAATTGTCAAAAATTACTTTTGTTTAAATAGGGAAATACCTGGTAATTGATAAATGAGTTGGTACCTTAATGGCTACAGGTATAGGAAGTTGTGCAAGTTTCTGGAGGACAAGTGAAAACGGAGTTATTTATAGTTTAACCTTTCATTTCTTCTCATGCTTCATATCTTTGAAACCAATGTCATTTTTAGCTCGTCAAAATACAGAGGCACCAGTTTGATTTTTGCAAACCTACATATTTAAAGAAGGATGTTTAAACAGTGCTGGAAACTTTGTATTTCTAAATGTTAGTGTTCTGGTTTTCATCTAAATAAAGGAAGCAGGATTTGCAGTTGAAATATAGTTTGTAGGCACAAAAAATATAGTTGGGAAAGATATATTGAGAAAAAAAAGCCAATTAAAAATATCTGTGTTAAAATTGGACTGTAATGACTACTGTGATATTGCTGTTACCAATACAGTCACTGTAAAAAGCAGAGTGCCATGGCCAAGTACAGAAGCAAGAGGAATTAACTTTTAGCTACTCCAGCAGGGCAGAGCCCTGTGAATCACACTAGGAAGCCCAGATCAAATCCTCTTATGTAAACATCATACAGGGCTGGCTCTAATCCTCCATGCACCCTGGGAGGACTGCTGATGTGGCATTCTACAAACACATATCTGCTTTGCGTAATTGTGGGCAGTTGCTCTCGGGTGCAGGAGGCCTAAGTGTGAGCCTTCGAATTGTCTGCTCAGGGGGAGCAAAAATAGATGGGGGACGGCAAACTCTGGATGTGGCTGTGGGCTCCCAGGGCCACCCCATACTCCTCTTGTTGTCACTGTCCTCTCCAGAGACAGATATCCTCCCCCGAGCACACCAACATCTCACACCTGGGTCCAAGATCTTGAAGAGCCAGGTGGCCTGTCCCAGTCCCAGGTCATCCCAAGATCTCCAGTCATGTCACTGGTGTCCCCCTGCTTTTCCCAGAAGTTGTCCCCTTCAGTGAAGAATCCCGAGGCCCCATCTCCTGTTTCACACCAATGTTTAACTTGCTGAATCAGGACTCCATGTAATGATTCAGACCTGGTTTCTGGTGACTAATGCTGGGCACTCCCTTCCTCCTAGGCAGCAGTGCTCCCAGACTCTGTTCAGCCAGGCAGCTGCAGGACTGGAGGCCAGATGTTGTGCTTACTTCCACTAAACAAGTGGTGGCTGTTTTTTATTTATACAGCAGTGTCAATTTTTAGTCTGAACTTATTTCTTTTCTTTTCAACCTGTGTGGTTATATGATCAAAAAGGTATAATCGCTGCAGACACAGGTCCTATAGTTTACAGAACTAATTTTCTTGAAGAAAGTCTGGGTGGAGTACTGTGAAATTTCTGTTAGTGTTCTCACTCAGTTGGGATCAAATATGAAATAAAGCAAATACCTTAGGATGAAGACCTTATAATAGGCATGGTTTTATCTATGTAAATCCTTCCAGGTTATTCTATCATTCACACATAGAAGTTTAAGACTTAGAGGATCACTCTGAGTAAAAGCTCTGGCACAACTTCCATTTTCCTCTCCTCAACAATCAAACACAGAAGTTGCAATATAATACAAACACAGCAATTTCCCACAGAGACAACCATACAGCATCACAGCCAGGTGCTCTCTGCAACTTTTCCCTATTTTGTTCAGAAAGAATTTGAAAGCATTATCTAATCACTGTTGTGATTTCTGTGGTTGAAAGAAGCTCACCAGTCCTCACAGGCTCCAGTGTGAGAATGCCTGCTCAAATTGGGGGAATACCCTGATTCTTGATTCTAGATTATCAATGAGCCAAAAATGTTTGTTCTATCAGCCAGGCCCATCCATCCTGTGCAATTTATCTCTTCAAGGTTTCAGTGCAAAAACCAATGACATCCCCTGAGAGTGAAGCCTTCTTAACTAATCTTCCAAAAGAGCTTCAGAGACCTTTTGGCTTGGTCTGGATCTTCCTCCTATGGGTTTTCCTGAACGTGTTCAGTTTTCATCTCTTAAATTAGATAACTTCTAATACTCTGAAATATCTCTGGTATAAGCATGAATATGAAAGGTACTCTGCAGACCTTGCGGTGGTTTGTGCTGTTTCTTAATTTGTCAATGTCAGTATAACTAGATGATGCGGACTCCCAGTCAACACCAATAACACATTCAGCTCTTGACTGCAGGAAAATTTGCTGCTATTTTGAATTACATTTCTTATAGCTTTTGCAAAGCTTTGACTCAGTTGTTGGTGAAGCAGCTGAGTAGGTTTTTTTTTAATAGTTCCAGTATGGGAGGTTCAAGATGATGTAGATGTGGTCAGGCCATTTTCTACCACCCAATACCTCACAGATATCCACTGTGACAAGGAAAAAAAACAAAAAAGCAAAGGTACATTGTGGTATATCACCTGATACTACACCCAGTCGCATGCTCAAATCCTTGCAAATTTAAGGTAAATGACTTGTATTAAAGCAATGGCTTTTCTTCTTTGTCCTCTGTGAATATTTCCTTAATACTTAGAGAAAGTGGGATATTTCACAATTCTTTGCCATGACATGCTGTGAAATGTTTGGCTGTTGTCCTTAGAATCTGGTAATGTCAATCACATTATTGTTCTTACTTAGAGCTAAACTTTTGTCAGGCAGCATCCTGACAAGGAGAAAACCTGATGGCACAGCTGTAGTTTCAAATACTCCAACAGGTTCACTTAGGCATACGATTACACAATGACCTAGTTTAGAGCTGTCATGGGGAGCAATTAATCTTTGTCACTACATACTCATTCTAGAAGCACCTGAAGCCCAAAGAACTCCCTGGAGCCACATCTCTTCCTGCCAGATTTCTGTGGAGGGGTTCAGTTCTGCTCCAGAGGGCATTTACTCACTTCGGTAGCCCAGAACACCTTCAGGGTCCCTAGATGAAGGCAACTCTCAGTACAAAAGCAATAGAAATACTGATCACAAATAATCCACTGAGTTTACACACCCCCAAAGTAGATGGGAGATGTATTTCTTCTGAACTCTGCATCACCCAGTCATTAGTAGCTCCCAGTGTTATTCAGGCAGTAAATTTCCTTCCCCTTCAGACTTGTAAGTATTTTCTATGGATCGTATTTTCACCAAATCACAATCTTTTCAGCTGTTGATTTCTGCACAGAGCAGCAGGTGCCTGGACAGCTCTTCACACATGTTGGGTGCTGACATCTCTGCAGCTCCTGCTTTTCTGGATGAGGCCAGAAAAAGAGGCTCTGTGTGGGCAACTCCGCCTCCTTTGGCTTTTGTCTCTGCATCATCTGCAAATACCATCTGGCCTGGGGGGCCCCTAAAACAGCTTCTTTCACCTGACCCAAGGGATGCCTATGAATGCTTTGCAGTTGGGCCTCCTCCAACTCTTTAGTCACTTCACTAGAAATGTTTCCTTGAAATGCTGCATCTGGTCTAAATGACTCACCCTGAGGCTGGGAATTCACAGCTGATACCTTTAAAAAAACACCCTAAATTCCTGTCTCAGTGTTTATAGCTCTGTTGCTAACCTGTCCATGGAGTTATCTTCTACGGCTAACAAACTATGAGTTGCCTTTGTGCAAACTCTTTTCAAAGTAAATGTTAACACAAAAGTTTCTAAAGTCTCCCATTGGGCAAACAATCTCCCTGTATTACTCACTCCAAATTCAATACACAAAGTTCTGCCTCGTTAAAACTATCTTCTGACCAGAAGAGGAAAACCCCCAGCAAAGCTTCCTCAATGCAAGTAACCACCTCTGTGGAGGTTGCCCTTTGCTGCTTTTTGGTTTGCTGTTTAGTTGCAATTTCCAAGGAGCCCCACTTCTGCTTTTTTCTTTCCTGCACATCAAGAAAAGATTTACAAGACTCTGCTTTGCAAGATGCACAGCCTATTCATGAAAAATTTTGCCAAAAGCTTTTGGCCTTGACACGCTGTCAAGATGCTGTCCTGCTTTCCCTTTCCCTTTAGCTCAGTGACTGGAAAGCCCTCCTACTCAAAGCCAACAAATTTCTCCTTAGAAGGGTTTTTTCTCTTTTGAGCCCCCTGTGTAAGTCCAAAGTACACAATGGCTATCGGGAAAGGCCCAGCATGGAGAGCAGCAGTGCCCTCCTTTACTGCCTCTGGCTTAGAGGCAGCAATTACAGTATAAAGCTGCATAGCATGTTATTAATAAAATACTGCACCATCTTTTGAAGGAAGTGCTGTCTGGCCTAATATTTTTAAACTACTTATTCCCTCACTTGTCTCAGAGAGAGCAGCCACTGGGTCTTGCAACCTGGAGGCAACTGAGTTGTTAGAAAGGTAATGGTTGAGTTGAAGATATGCTCAGGTTTTTGCAGAGGAAGGTTTAAGTCAAGTCAGGGCAATCATGGGAGACTTACAAGACTCTTCTAAACCTGAATTTGGCCCATGAACTGGGAGAATCCTACAGAGCTAATACACTTTTCTCGGTAGGTGAACAGCAACCGAGGCACTTTGCCAAACTGCCTTATCCTCTTTATTAGAGTGAAAGAATATTGACTCATACCTCTGCCAATTTGTTTGCTGTGTGGTCAGATTCGGAGGGTGATCCAAGGCACTGATCCAGGTGGGTTACCAACACATTTGCAATAAAACATTTGTTTAAGTCTTTGTCTTAAGTAAAATAGATATTCTTATGAAGATTAACATTAGAATTATACTTAATGGAGTTTTTGCTCTCTTTTTTACTTCTTCACAGAAAAGAAAGGCCTAGTAATTTCTTGTTGTGGCAGTAAAATCTCACTTAACTTTCTAAGCTCTTTATTGTAGAATGATTTCCATAGAGTGCTATGTCTGATGTGTAAAGATAAACAGCATTATTTTATTTTTTCTGTGACTCACTGAACATAAGTCCACATTTATTCAGACTTTGTGGAGCAGAATGATGGGTAGGAAAACTATAGTTACCCGGCAAATGAATATTATAGTTCATTTAATTTATGTTGTATATCTACCTCTATAATAAAATGCAGACATTTGGGGCAAAAGTCTTGTTTGGGGCCCATGGCTTGTGATCTAAGATTTGTAGGCATCAGACAGACTTTTTATTCCTTTGTGTCTATGGGAGAACTAGAGTTATTAATGCTGGTAAAATAACAGCTGCTGAATGTTATTTCTATATGATCTAGCAATTATAGCACATGCCATCACCTGATAACTTAGTTGTTCTCTTTTACAGTCCTCATTGTGATGGTTTCAGATAGTTAAATTCTTTATCCTTCTCCCAGTGTATCAGATGACTCTAAGCAGTCAGTGTGGTCCAATAGGCCCTTTGCAGAAGGCTCTGCTTTTTTTTCTTTTCCTAATGGGGAAACTGCTTAGTAAGCAGGGCCTTCTGGGCTCACAAATAGAAATACTGGCTGCATGTCCTGTCTCTGTGCCCGTCTCCTTCTTGCTGAAGGAAGGCTGTTGTTTTGGGCCTTTTTTTTCCATAAGTCTGACAGTGAGAGTTACTGAATCCCCATTGCCAAAGGTATCTGTGATCTGCCCAGCCATCTGCTGTACCTCTGAGACTGTGATGCTGTACCACCTATCCCTGTGGTGTGACTTCAGTGCTTTCCTTTCGCAGAGGAGGGAGAAGGGCCTTTGGAAGCCTCTGATCCCATCAAATCTGGTAATTCAACTGCCTTCTACTTACCTAACATATGGTAAATTTTTATTAACAGTAAAGGTTCTGACAAAAGAGGAACACAGGAATACAAGGAATATAAGGAATAAATGACCCAACTATAAAAGCATTTATTTTCTAAGTTGATCAAGAGATCAGTCATAGACTGTTCCTCTTATTCCTTCTTCCAGCTACTAGACACTTCTGCAAATACTATATAAAATCAGTAAGGAATTAAATGCTATATGTTGCTAAAGAATTTATATATATGCATGTTTCAGTTCTGCAATCTGTTCCTTTCCAATGAATCCAGGCATGGTGAACAAAACCACCTATATTTTAAAAATTCTAGAAGAAATCACTTAAATACAACTATTTGAAGTAGAGCAAAGGATACCAGCTACAATAGGGAGATTGACTTTTTCTGGGTGTTCATGAAGTTATGCTTTCTGCTGATTTTACTTGGTTGATTTTCCGTAACTCAATTGTCATGCTACCTTTTGTGCTTGACTGCTGAACAGCTTTTGGTCATGGGCTTCTTTTGACTAAACAGATACAGCTGAAGTTTTCCCACTGCCTGAATTCTTTAATTGGAAAAGACTCAAGACAAATATGAGAGGCTACCAGATCCCTTCCTGTCATCTGTAAGTAATTTTCAAAGACTACAGAGAATGTTGTAGACATGTCAATTTTTCAGTAATCTCAGAAGGAGAGAGGGAATTTCCTAAAGTAAATACCAAGTAGTACATGCTACCTGTCCTGGGAGGCTAGCATGCCTATCAAACCAAAAATACGTTCTTTATTAGAAAACTATCTGCAGCTTTAATCAGCTTTAGCTGATTGTTTTTTCAGAGTATAATGTTTACCAAGGTGTAGGGCAACCTTGAATGGAAGGTGGCCTCTCACTGTCTCTTTTAGCAGGTAAAAAAACCAAATATCATTGTGTGCTGAAATTCTCTTAATTATCATTGCAACACAGAATGATCCCACCTCTGACAAGCCATCTCTAGTGCCTGATGGAGACAGAAGAATTAATGTGGAGCAGGAAGTATGCTGTTTGTAAGGGCTGGGCTTGTTCTCAGATGAGACAGTTAGTGTTTCCATGTGAAAATAAGAAAAAGTCATCAAATAAAAGTTGTACCTCTTTAAATTTTGGAGAGTATTTACAGGAGAATTCCTGGAGAGAAGTGTATGGAAATGACAGTAAAGACTTCTTCAGTGAAGAGCACGTGGTTTTGTGCCTATGATATGTGGATGATGACACGGATAATGACCTATAGGGCAATAATGTAATTTATGGGTTTCTACAACATAACCCATACATTGGTGGAAATAATTATATCAGTAATTAAAGGTGTAGCTGACAAATAGATCCTAGGATCAACAAATGTGGGAAACCACAGCAAGTTTGGTATTGAGTTTGGTCACCAGATTGTAAAAGGAGGAACCATGAGCTGCAGATACGCCTTGTTAGCAGCAGTGCCTTCAGCTGGCATTTGAGTATGCTGTTATTAAGTAGTGCTATCCTTAGAGATCTTTTGAAATGTTTTATAAAATCACAAAAGTAATTACATTTTTGCCCAACCTTATCCATGAAATAAGGAGACAGTCATGCCTTTTCTATATGCAGACAGATCCCAGGCAGAAGAGCTGCCTTCTGTCTTTGAGCACTGCTTTAATCTCTGGACAACTTGTGATGAATCCCAGAGGTTGGATAAAAGTCCTAAACATGATACATTAATCTCAAACTCTACACATACTGAATATTTCACTACTGGAATGTGCTATGAAAATTACTTTATTTAATTTAGTTGATTTATGATGTAGGCTACAGTTTCTTTGGGAATCAGATTAATGCTGAAAAAAAAATTCCAGATATCCAAGTTTCCAAGGAGAAGTCCTCTCTCTTCCTCCTTCCCTCATGCCTAGTTCCAAAATCTGGAAGAAAAGCCCCCAAGTCATTAAAAGTGTAGAGAACCATAGAATCATTAAGGTTAGGAAAGACCTCTAAGACCATTGAGTCCAACTATGTTTAGCCAGCAACAGTATGACTGTATGTAATAACAGGTCTGAAGAAAAGACTACTCAATTTTTTAAAATTTTGCGGTTCTTCTGACAGATCCTAACTTCCTGGACAAGTCTTAAGACATCCTTCAGATGTAAGGTCCTGATTGCACACATAACCATGTGATTGCCTGAATTTAGCTGTAGCATTTAAACTTCCAGCTTACAAGTTTGTTTAGGGCCATTCCCAAACATTTCTGTTCCCTCAGCCAAGCAGAACATAAGCTGTCCTCTAAAAATAGGGAAGCTGATATAAAATTATTTTGTTTGGACCTGTATCCTAATATTGCATATATAAAGTGCTCAGAGCCACATGAAAACACAGCTTTGAACCACAGGAGAAAAGTCATGGCTCAAGGATGTATTACACATACGTGAGGACTACGCGGGTGACTTGACAGCTTACAGATGCTTGGGAGGAATACATTTCAGGAAGGCCAGGGCTGTAGATCATTGCCTGGCGTCTCTTCAGCTCTGTAAACTCTTCTCTCCGGGATCAAGTTTCAGAAAGGAATGCCGTCACAGGAGATTTTACCCGATGACTAAAACTGCTGACTTTGCAATGCGACGTTTAACCTCCCATTCCACGCTCCACGCTTGCTTTATTTACTAATCCAGTCTGTAGCTGTAATGTGGTGGAAGAATGGGGATAAATATGCCTTGAGAGTGTATGTGTGAGTGGACAAAGTACCACGCATTGCCCCAGCACTGTAGTTGTAGAAGCCCAGAGAACCTGACTTTCTGTCAAGTTCTGATTCTGATGTGGGTTGTCGCAGTAGCCTCTCCTCTGAAACAGTAGGAAAAGCCCTCATCTGCAGTCAGGGAGAGAGCATAACCAGGAATTGGACCTCACTCTCAGCTGAAAAATTAGCTATAGAATAGAGCATCCCAGGCTGCAATATATCTTCTGTTTACATTCTCCGTGGTGGGAGGGAGGATCTGGACAGGGTCCACTGCAAAGGCAACAGCTGCAGGGACGTTTTATCGCCACGTTGTTCTACTAGACGTGGTTTTCTGGTATCAGGAGATTGATTTGTGACAACTCCTACAAAATATATATTTTGGTGTGTTTCAACAAATGACCAGCCAAGGGTAAAACCTCCAACTGTTCAAAAAGATCAATTATACTTAAAGGATAACAGTCTCTTAATGTCACAGAAATACCAAGTTTCTTATTACCTGCTCTTTTGTAGCAGCAAAAATATACCTCAAGATAGAAAAGTTCAAAATGGGAAGCCATTTAAGTATGTGTTGCTAACTTGTGCTGTGGACTTGGTTCAGTTGCTGTCCATGTTCACATCCTCTTTATGTGTGACAAGGTTTTATCCTGAATCTCAGCTAAGTCATGTGATTTTATGAGATTCTTCCTTTTTGTCCTTCCCCTCCTCTCAAAGGTTGATGTTGGCAGCCATCATGGAAGAATTTGAAACCGTAGGCTTCCTGAAGCCTAAAAAAAAAGCAAGGAAACCAACCCACCTTTAATGTGTATATACGTGTACGAATACACCCATACATCACAGGAGTATGCGTAGATGGTGTGTGTGGGTGTGACCTTGTATGTCTGTCTATCCATGTGGAAGGAGGGCGGGAGAGACACATTTCAGGATCTTTGTGGAGGCAAGGATTTCATGTTTGGCAAGGCAGTTCCTGGCACTGCCAACCCTCTGAAAAAAAAACCAGTAATGAAGGATTGCAGATACACAGCCAGTTTGGAGGAGACTCAGCCCATTGCCAGACTAGGCCCTTTAGGAGTCAGAATGCTTATGGCAGGATGTTGCAAGCATTTGATCCACTCCAGCTGTTTTTCACATGGATAGAGATGGTAGTCAGTAGAGAGCAGGAGCTGCCTAGGAGGGAGCACAAAAGCTCCATCTCTTCCAGCAAGAGATTCCAGCACCCTGATACTACACACAATTTTCTCACTCGTGGCAGTTTGCATCATACTTTGTGAGGTCAGATGCTAAGGATCCAAAAATTACATTCTTCCTCATGAGTAAGCTTTAGTATGATCTGGAGTGACTCATCAGGTTAAAGAGTTGTAAGGTCAAATCATTTACGAAAATACTCTTTTAAATATTGGCTGAGTTTTTTGAGAAGGATATTTTGTGTAAAAAGCATGAAGAATTTCATCCACTAGATATTAAATATTTAAGGGATTTTTTTTGTCAAGATTTGTAGTTCCATAAACTGTAGGCTTTCCTGTGTGTTTCTTATTTTTTTCTATGTGTCAAACTAAATTGTGAAGCAAAAAAACCAACATAGGTGCTGGCAAATACTCATACTATCCGATATATTCAGACTTATTTAATTGACTTGTCAGGCTTGGTTTTTACTGAGCTAATTCTGTGGCTATGACAAATTATATCTTCCAGATCTGATTATTCATTAAACATCTACTGTGAATTTCAGGTTCCCTCATGCTTAAAATACAGTACATGTATAATGGGATTAAGAATTAAAACATGTTTCTTAATTTTATTTAATTTATGACTTTCAGTTACAGAATTTAAATTCTAAGGATGCTTCAGAATCAATTAACACATCAATTAACTGTACTGAACTAATTAACAATTATAATAACTTTTTTGACTGCAGCACATATATTTTCAGACCTGAAAAAAATGACTGGATTGCTTATTACTGATATTAGCTTAAAAGCTTTGCTTTTGTTTCAGTGGTGGGCACATTTTAATCCACTTTGGGAGTAAATAATGAATGACTGAATCATCATTGTATTTATCACAAACATTCAGTGATGAAACTAAACATTATTTTAGAGTATTGTTTTTCACTGTTTCTTGAGTTGCATAGTGAGGTCTTGGGATGAGCATTTCCCTGCTGTACTATAGTACAAAACTTTGCTCCCCTGTGGTTGTGGAGCAGGATTAGATTTGAGGTTCTTGGTAGCTGCTGCTCAGAAACCCCAGCCTGGCCCAGCACAAACAAATGGCTACAGGGAGGTTCCCTCAGATTCCTATAGATTCTGGCTTAAATTGGTAAGAGCTGTGTTCCAGTTGATACATTATCTTCATATGTCTGTTTCTCTGGAAAAAGTGATTTCGTGCTTTCTATCATGAAGATGACATAACACACACACACACACACACATATATTTTTTTTTTTTCTTTTTTTAAATAATGAACTGTTGTTCCTGTATGGCTGACTTTATTTTCTCCATTCAGTGCTATAAGAGAACCATAAGCACAATCTTAGGTAAAATTTGCATAAGAAATTATTTGCAGCAAGCAGTCAACCACCGCTTCATTATACTCACAGGAAACCCCTTCCCCTCTCAACAAAACAAAAATTTAAAAATAGGACTCTCTATGCAGAGCCTGATGTTATCGCTGCTGACTTCAGCTGCACTCCTGTCATTTATGACAGCTGTGTAGTTTGCAGAGGTCTTCACAGGCTAAGAATATGCAGAGAGAAATGCAACATTTTTGAAAAGGCCATTAAAGTAACAAGCAAGAAGGAGGATGCAGTATTGTAAGTTTAAAAAAAGAACACAAGCTTCCCAGCGTCGTTCTGACAGATCTTTTAATCTGGGAAGGAAAATAACACCTGGACAAGTTGCCAGAAGTTGCTTTGCCTTCACCAGTAACTTCAAAATCCAAATGAAAGACTTCCAAGAGATATTTTCTGCTTCAGTTACTGCTACTGGGCTGGGAAATGCATTAATTCAAGCAAGTGCAACAGCTTGTGTTAAGAAGGTGATGCCTTGGCTTTTAACTTTTATATTTTTCAAATCCTGTACTGCCTAGTGTGTAGCTCTGAAGTTTCTTGTAGCCTGTTAACTTCTGCTCTCTCATGCTAGGTAGACATAACAAAGCCTCTCCAGGCCTGCTCTCCAAGGACACCCAGATCGTCCTAGGCCCAAAAGGTGTAAACCAACACCTTGGAGAGGGGGACAAGCTTAGGGAAATTATATCATTAACTGAAGCTATAATTGGAGAATTAACCCTAATATGCAAATGAACAAAACTTATAAAAGTGTGCAGAACTCATGACTGGGGGTTCCATCTGGGAATCCATCTTGGGGTCCCTCTTAGCAGTAGCCTCTGGACTCCCCAGATTGCACCTTTGAAGGCCCTTCAAATAAATACCTACCTTCATTCTCTTATTCCTGTCTGGTCTT
This sequence comes from Vireo altiloquus, assembly GCA_013396875.1. Lineage (NCBI taxonomy): Eukaryota > Metazoa > Chordata > Aves > Passeriformes > Vireonidae > Vireo > Vireo altiloquus. The sequence continues at coordinate 245,481 of VZRF01007209.1, forward strand.
TTTTTTTTTTTAGGTGGCATCAAAGGCCTCACCAACCCTAAAATGAACTGAATCAAAAATCAACAAATTTTTGTATCTTACCAGGCAAACACCTGTCAGGAGGATTTAGATTTGATGTCAATAGGTTACACTTCTCACAGCCCTTTTATATGTGTTATCCAAGATGATACCATATTATCTCCTTTCCCTCAGTAACACCTTCCTCCATGGCATCCTCTTGTGTATGGAGGAAGCCCCCTGAGGCCATCTCATCTACTGGTAATATGTTTTCAAGTCTCTTTTCTACTGTGATGCCTGTAAGTAAAGATGCTCTTTTAACAGTTTGAGTGAGGTAGCTGTAAAACAGGAGCTGATATAAAAGCATAAAAAACTGTGATACACAGGGGTTTTTTTGTTCTCTTAGAGTCTTATCTATGAAGGACAACTCAAGTGCAACAGAGCACTAAGAACCTGTGGGAGGTTCTAATAAACATTAATTAAATATTTTAAACCAATTATATGAACACCCAGCCCCTGTTAACTGAGGCTGATTACATAAGCAGACATTTTGCTGCTGATGGTGTTTCTTCCCTGCTTGGCAAAAATAGCTGGAAAGGGTTTTTTTCTGATTTGTAAAAGTAGTTTGTGCCACTGCCAGTTTCATAGTAATTTGAATCCAGTTTCACATTTTGAGATGGAAAGCCTGGTTGAAGCCATAGTAGGCAACAAGCCCTGACTAGAAGTAAAATAACCCTTAAATATTAGGTGTTCCTCAGTAACAGACTGAAGGGGCTGCACTTAAGGTGCTGTCTGGCATTCATGGTGAATTTTGCCTTTCAGTTTTTGAGGAAAGAAATGAGTTTTGCAGTTAGGGATGGTTTCAATAGGGAAAGATTCAAAAAACCTTTCTGTATTCTCTCCCTGACTCTACTCTGGTGACTCCACGTGTGCAGCTGCCCAAGTCATTTGACTTTGGACAGAAGATAACATGTGCCTCCTCATGCTGCCATGAGATTAGCCTCATGTTAGTAAAGCACTTTGGCAAGATTGGGAACTAAGTGTTACTTGGGAGCCCTGTGCTCCTGTTCCTGACACCACTCCAATACCCAGGGCTTCAAAAGAAGGCAGACATGTCTTTTGCAGGCCCATGGCAGAGGATGCACACAGCCTCCACCATAGCCACTCTGTTGAGGAAGCCACCTTTGTGAGGCCATGCTGTGCTTTAAAATTATGGTTTAATTTGCTCAGCCTGTTATTGTTAATATGCAGCAGTATATATTTTATTGTCTTCCATTCAATGGTTATATTGGGCAAGTTTTTCTTTTGAGCAGTAGCTCTGAACGGTGGGAATAAGAAAACAGAAGGGCAGAATTGTTTTACACTTAGTGTCATTTTTCAGATGCATTACTTGCCCGCCTCTACTTCTTTGGGAAATGGGAAGTGTCCGTCCTCTCTTTTTCTAAGCATCTGTGCATTTTCCTGTGTTCGTGGGAAAAGCAGCAGGGCAATGACCTAATTCAATGCAAATGAAAGGGATTTCCTAGCAAAGGATGGTAATTGGCACAGCGCTGCAGGTATGTGAAAGCATTGAATGGTAACCTGGGACTACTGAGAGAGGAAGACCTCTGCCATAACAGAGCTATAATCACCTCGCACTTTCACTAATTGCCAAGAGCTGGAGCTCTAAAGTACCATGCTATTTTTTATATAAAATCGATTCAATTACTACATCTTGGCCATTTTCTCCAGCTGTTCCTATCAGCCCCCATTATCACTGTCCTGCAGAAGCCAGTTTCAAAAATAAATGCAGTTCCTGCAGCCTTCCATTCATGAAAATCCAGTGGTAGAGGACGCTGTAAAGAATAAAAAGGAGACAATTGCTCAGCACAATATAATGAAATGGGCTGTAGGCCTGGCTTCCCTTCTCAAAACTAAACCAGGAAAGATATTTCAAATACAATGCCTTGCCTAAAAGTAGACTCTTACATTCCTATCGCTGATATTCTGTGTCATGGGAGTGCTGATGATCACTCCCGCTTATATTTTCTCATGTCTTTCAGAAGAGTCTTGAGCTGGGCAGGTTTTCAGGAATAGATAATATACATTGTGTTTTTGTAATAGTTCCTCATTCTCAGATGTGAACATCTTCTAAACATTTATTTTATCAATTACTAATTTTATCAATCTCTTCCTTTCCTCAAAAGTTCTAATGATATATTTGTGTGTTCCAAGTATGAACTTTTTCAGAGTGATAGAAATCACAGGACAATGTAAACCAAATAATTGAAAGAAAAGATTCTGTTGGAGCATTGAAAAATAATTATATTTTTCTTGCTACATGTGCACATCCATCCAAGTGCAGAGAGGGCGGAATATGTTTTTATCTTGCTCATGGATCCTCATTCAACCCATCACTTATGACGCCTCAGTTCAGCATGTTAAATCAAAGCTAAAGACTGCCTCATCCTGGATTCTGGTTTCCAGGATGCTGATAATATTTTTCAAAACCAGATACTTTTTGGCAACATTTTGGTGCTGCTCATTTAGAGTTTGTGTCCAAAGGTGGAACAAGGGCTGTTACAATAGTGAGATTTGATCTGTTTCTTTGAGACTGCTCTGGGAAGACCTGAAAGGGGAAGACTGATGGAGTGTCTGAGAGTTCACTTTACCAAGAAGTCAAAAGAGGGAGAGCAGGACTTTCTGCAGCAGCTTACTAAAGAGATCCTTGTTTGCTTTTGGAGGTGACAGCATTTTCTATGCTTGCCATTGTGACACTGTAATAATACCAGAAAGAGAAAGGTACTCAACAGTTGGGTGTACCTGTCACCATGTGCTTATTTAAATACTTGTAAAAGCAAATGATTTCACAAAAAGAATAAGAACTGTAAGGGCCAACACCCTTCTGCTAGTTACCTACATCTTAGAGTGTATTTGTGCTCACTTCTATGGCTAAACTCAAAGCCTTCTTTGGCACTGAGACCCTTTATTTTGCTGATACAAAATGTGGACACAGTGTGCAATCACAGCTTTATATAAGTATTCATTGCAAGATCACTTCAAGACAAACAGAATTTAAGTGCATCTGAAGGCAATTAAATACCTGCAGGAAATGGAGTCTGATGTGATTATTGCTCGCAAACGTCCTGGGCACACTGGGGACCACTTGATGGCACAGATTTTGTTATTGAAGTGGGTTTTTGACATGAGATTCACAGCATTTAGCTGCAAAGTGGGGGAAGGGCTTGTTACAGAATTTTCTTAAGCAAAGTAGAAAAAAAAAAAACCCAGTATCTCTATGTAGATAAATATCCTGGGCTTCAGCATAGTCTTTCAGATAGGCTGTCTCCTTATTTCCCTCCTGAATAATGCTTTGGATAGTATTTGAGAAAGGATGAAGAAGGGTAATGATAAATTGATGATAAACTTCTAAGAATTGAGAAACAGGACATAAAGTTATTCTTTTTATGGATGAGTAACAGCTGAATCACAACAGAGGCTTGAATTGGCAGACCCTTTGAATCTCTATTCCAAGTGAAATTCCAAAATAAGAAGTCATTTCAAAACAAAAAAATAAACTTGAGGTTGCCCATGGAAGGAGATTTTTGGATTTTTTTCCCCAGGTCAACATTCTGAATGACACATTTGTTTGTCCTTTACTAATTTTCCCTCAGGTTCTTTGAAGAGCCAATAGTTTTGGCTCTTTACCATGCAGTGATATGAGAAGCTGAAGAGAAGGAAACTAAAAAAGCCTGATTTTCTCAGATTTTTGGACTGTTGAGAAGCCAGGACTTGGAAATCCTGGAAAAACCTACACATGAGCATCTGTTTTGGAAGCTGAAGCTGAGGTATTGTGGGATATTTCATATAACGACACAGACTAATCACAAGGGCCTTGTCATTTAAGTGCTCCAATTACTTTTTTTCTGCAATAGCTTCTGCTCTTCTCCACATCCCACAATGCATTCCAAGACTACCATGATAATTGGAAGTATATTCCTGTGTGTGAAGTGGACTTTAATTAGCACCTAAGGGTGACATTCTGGTGTCCTGACTCACGTGGCGTGGATGTACTTCTGAGTCCTCCATCACAGCCTGTGGGACTGCTCATGAAGAAAGGTACTTCCTGGCCCAGACAAAGGCTGGCTTGGAAGCAATGAGCCACCCAGAGAAGAGGCTCCACTGAATCTCCAGCATGCAATGCCATGGCCTGGGGCCCTATAAAACAATAGTTACACTAACACTTCCAATTGTTTTGCTCGACTAATAAGCAATATGAGTGGCTCCAGATTTTAAGTCTGTGAGCAATGTAGAAACACTGTAAAAATTGGGATTGCAGGCAGCCTTGTAACAAATTAGTAACTTTGACTATTACGTGAGTCATCTGTAAAATGGACCCTGAGTTACAAAGACACACACCAACTGTGGGGTAGATATAATGGAAAATTAAAATTAATGTGACATAGTACTATTTCATTTACAATAAAAGTACTGCAGATGGAAGTGATGGGAAAAGTGGGAGGGGCAAAAGTCCACTGATTAGTATAATTACACCCATACATCTGCTTCCCAAAGGCAGGTTGCAATTTCAGCTCAGTATCAGCACCTCCTGCCAGCCATGCAGTGAGACATCTGTGAGCTGACATCCCAGCTCCTGCTCCGTGGGATGAAGCTGGCAGCCAGAGTGAAAAGAAACAAAGGGCACTGATTAAAACAAAAAGCCTAGTCGGCAGGTTCTTCAATCGTGACGTAATCAATCTCTTTGGTTTTTTTTTGTCTCGATGCTATTAATTGCCTTTCAAAGTCTTTGCAAAATGCACTTCTCTGATGATAATAAAACATCCCCTCCAGAATCAGCTCTCTGGCTCTTTCCTTATTCTAAACCCTCATGCATTCAAAATCCTTACCCGGAGGACCATAGGTGCCGATGTCACTAAATACAGCTTCCTTGATGGTTACTACAGAATGATGCATGTCACTGTCCTTTTCATGGACATCCTGTGACAATCCAGCAGGAGGAACCAGGGCCAAATTGTAAATCACCTGGGCAGTGTCTCAATCACACTGTCTCTGAGAGGCAGGTCCTGCCCATAGTGACACCTTGGGATTAAAATGTCAACAAGTACTTCATGAAAGTTGTTATCTATTAATTATTTCATAACTCTGTAGAATATTTATGAAACTATGCTGTAAAGAATTATTTAGACTTGAGAATTATTATCTTAATTGTGGTTAGGCTGTAATTACAATGTACTGAGGTTACTGATCTCTTCTGAATGAGCTCAATGGTAGTCAAATATTTTAAAATCCTTTAAAGTGAGGAAAGAGCTGAAGTTATTTAAAAACAAAGTCCTGCCTCAGAGTACTCTGAGTAACATGTCCATCACAAATGTAGTAAGGAAATCTATGAAAACTAAAAGGCGAAAAACAAGTCTTAATTGTTTAACATATTTCTTTCCTGCATTACCAAAATGTTCTGCAGTATTTTATCAACACCAAATCTATTTTATATTGTTAAAAGACAGTAAAATGCTTTAAAATATAGCATTAATAGGTTTAATGTCTCCTGTTGAATCTAATGTAACTCATGCAATGTGAAAGCCTAGTTACCTGCCAATGAGACAAAGCCAATCCTTTTATATCTTACCTTTTGGAAATGATGCACCATTTTGTTCTAAATGAAATAACTGTCCAGCATACATCCTGCTAGGTAAAGAACTGTCATCTATGATATATTGCTTTTGGCCAAATAACCCTTAGCATGAATGAAGGTTGAGTAATTATTTTATTTTTCAAAACACTGGTCTGGGTACAAACACAGTGACTGGGTATAAATGTTGCTTTCAGGATCAATATTTATAAATCTTTAAGTGATTGTTGTTGGGCTGATGCTACATTTACAAAAGGAAACAAATCTTTATTAATCCCTTTTATCAGCAAGCCTTGCAATCTCATCTTAAGATCTGGGCAGCATCTTTGAGACTTCGTTTTGACACATAACTCCCAGCAGCTCGGGTCTGGCCCTCACACAGTCTTGGTCCCATCTTCCCTGCTGCCCTACGGAGGGTTGGTGCGGATGGGAATGGTGGGAGCTCAGTGAACAGCCAAGCTCTCTGCTGTTGCAGCACAGGTCACTGCCTCTGAAAGCAGGCTCCTCTCTCACCAAGACACAGGAAGGTGTGTCTGCCTTGGCCCCTTGCACAGATTAGAGCCCGCTGGTGGGACCACACCTGCCCATCATTCCCACTGTTTCTAACACTGGAGAGACTGCAAGCACCCCTTCCTTTACAGAGGTGTAAGCTGGCACACTCAGCCTGGGCAGCCAGAGCACATGTGGGTGTGGGGAGATGGCTAACTCATCTCTCTCCACTGACTTGCCAAGGAGGGCAGCTGACTGGTTCTGATTAGTCACCCATTTCACAGATGACTGAAGTCATATGAGGCAAACCCTTTTTTATGGGCTTAAGTGATCAGCAATATGCCACTTGGAATTCTCACCTTCAGTTACCTCTTTTGGTAACACTATGATGCTATACTCTGCATGAAAGAAAGTAATACTATTTAGTTTAAATAATTTTTCAAGCTGATGCACTGTCCTTTGCTGTATATTTAACGGCTGATGAGCAGATGAGTCTACATGAACTTTACCTAAAATGGAAAAAGCTGGGTTTACAGTTCCAAAATATTGGATTCCAAAATACCCAACCTGGTCTATACTGGAGCAGCTTATGGATGTAGATTTCATTTGTATGTTAAAATGTTGAATTTATTGTTACATAACACGACATATCTTGCAGAATGGTAGTGGGATATTTTGGGTCAGCTCCCAAATTTCTCTGATTCCCCCCTCTGCCTCCTGTTGTGCTTGTTCTCATCTGTGGCTGCCTGTTGCTCACCATCACACTGGGCTCCTCTGCAGCAGCCATCACTTTGGGGTCTTGCCCTTATGTTCATCAGTTGGTGCTTCTCTTACCCCATCCTTGCTATCTATTGTTTTGGCAGTAATACAGCCATATCACAGCATTTCTTGTCTAGGCTTGACTAGAAATCCTAACATAACACTTTGGTTTGCTGTTGCAGTGAAGATCCTCTGTTATCTACTATACAAGATGGGCAACTTCTTAAAAAAATTGCTTTTAACATTACTAGTCTTTCTGTCATTCAAAACATTTCCTAATCTCATAGGTTTAGCCACTGTAACAAGGATTTCCAGTGAATACATATTTCTCTACAGAAGGCAGACGATGTGACCGAAATGTATGTAACACCCTGGCACACGTTTAAGAAAATACAATACAATAGCAGAATTCCTTGAGCATTCACTGATGATTTGATTTGAGTATGAATAGTAGGATCACAGCACAGCTAGAGTACAGTGGGTGCAGTGTGCCTCTAGATATTCAAAGTAAAACCACCTGACTTTCATGAAGACTGTATTATTATAAATCAATGTCATTTGAGTTAAATACAGCCTTTAGATATTGTCTCCAACCTGGCTGGAATCCCAGGGACTCTGAGGTATCCTGATAACTTTGTCACACATGACCTCTCTCTACCCTTTCACACGTGATGCTGCCAGAGAGATTTTTGTGTTTTTGAAGACAAGTCAATCTGTTGGTTTGCACAAACCACTGCACAATTTTATCACTGTTGCTCCCTAGTCCTTATGATAAGCCAAACCTCCCCTTACTAAAAGAAATTGTTCATTCTTCATCTTGCCTTGAACGAATGAACTTTTAGCTCTGACTTACCCTCGTGTATTCAGCTTGCTAAGCTATTTACTGGCTTTTAAATATATTGGCAGAATATTTGTTAGATTTTTAACTCTTCTGGTACTCAAACAATTAAAGCATCTTCAGTGTAAACTGTCACAGCTGTGCCTCAAACATCTCTCCACATTCAGTATTTTTATGATGGTGCAAAATGAGTGTCTCAACCCAAAGCAAATTTTAGTAAGGGTTTTATATGCTCTTATTTTCAAATACTCCATTGAAAATTTTCCCTCCAGTGCAAATTAATCTACTCATGCATTCATTCATTGATTTTCTCACTCCTCCATTTATGCCTCATTATCCTCTTTCATTTCTATCTTGCTCTCAGCATCCCTGTTCCTAAGAATAGAGGAATGGTAGGACCTTCTCGGTAAGTCTGTTCCCTTCTATATTAACCTCTTATCTTTTAAGCTGCTTGTCCCACCAATACTCCAGCTTTAAGTCTGTTCCAGATTCTCACTTTTCTCACATTTAAGAATTTTGTTCTGTTTTCTAAACTAGAGTTATTAATAGCTACCTTAGTCTCCTTCATTTGCATGTTGTACTAGCACAGATGAAAACCCAACAACCTTATTTTCCCACTTTTGCTCTCTGTGCTTCCTAGCCTCTTTACCTGTACTGGTATTCCTCACTTCTTGATAAACTACTGGGCTTCAGTGCCCTGTCCTGGGGGTTCACAGACTGAAGGACATTAGCAGGCAGAAGTAGGCAGGGACTTTTTGCTAACTAGAATCATCCTGTGATGGAAAGACGGAAACAGGAAAATGTCACAGCAAATAATGAGACAATTCCTCACTGGAACAAGAAATCAGTACCATTCTTTCCACTCCTCTTAAAAAGAACCCCTCAGTTCAAAGACAAGCTGTAAACAAGAGTGACTTCCAAAAAGGGAAAGAAGCACATCATTGTCAATGGACTTGGGGAAGAACAAGAGCTGTGAGACCCTCCTCTTTATTTGCTGAGGAAGACAGGAAGTGCTTCCAGGCAGCTTCTGCCTCATACTCCTTTGAGTATAATATCTCCAGTACTGGCATGGTGCCTGCTAGCATGCTTTTGGGCTTGTGCAAGCAGGCTACCTGGAAAGAAATTTATGTGATCTTGGTAAGGCAATATCATCCAGGACAAAAAAGAATCAGCAGTGTTTGTATCTTTCATCCTCCATTCCAGAAGACACAAACACCATGTGAGTACCAGGGACTGGCAAACCTTGATGTGCAGTGCCTGTCTTAAAAACAAAGGTCATTGAGCCCTGTAGGCTTTTCATTATTTTTTAATTTTAAATTTTGACTGACCTGTTATGCACTGCTCCAAGTAGCATTGCTTCTTCAGCAACAGGTCACCTCCATTAATACCCAATCATACTACATGTGGTGACTGGAAGAAGTTTGCAGGGATGGAGAAGTTTCTGTTGCTTCTGTCAGATTGTAACCACTTCTAGTTAAGTATAGATCCAAAGAAAAGTAAAAAGAAGAAATAAAAATAAAAGCTACAGAATGGTATATGCATATTCAGCAACTATGCTTCTTGCAAGACTGCACTGGCAGATTCAGGAAGCAGCAGTGTATGACTAAGTAGAGGAGACACGCACAGCTCAAAAACATAGGTGGGCTGGTGAGGACAACCAGTTGCTGGCTTCCCTTGGAAACACATCTCTCTTTCCTCAAGGCCTGAAAGTAGATTTTTAAACATGGGCACTAGACATTCACAAGAGATGCTTGGCTTTTCATTATCACTCTATGGCTAACAGTTTAGCCCTACAGCTATTACAGTTTGTTAGACCTTTGTGCAGTGACATTAGCCTTCTACACGCGTGCCTTCCTTCTCAGTTCAGTGCTCCTTCAGTATGGGACTGTTTATCCAGTGCATCCTATTTGCTGTGGAGATTGTGGGGTGAGGCAAGAGGTAAAAAGCCTCTCTATACACATCACTTCCACCACAATAGTCAAGCCCTCCCCAATTTTCCTATCAAGCCTATTTATGTCTTTAATGTGGATCCCACTTCTACAGCTTGAATTCTTGCTTCTCCCTGTCACTGTACATCAGTCACATTATTCTTAGCTCCCTTCCTGTCTCTAGCTTTCCTCCCTAAAATTTTAGTTTATTCCCATTTACCCTTCCTCACACCTGCCTCCATCCCCAGGAGACAGTGTCCATTTCTTTCATTTCATGCTACCTCCCTAAAATGTCCTCATCCAAAAGAGTGATTACTTCTAAGTTCACAACAGATAAACCAAGGTACCCATGGACTGTAAGTCAGTCCCAGGCTGTAGGCTGCACAGTTCTGATATGCAAAACTTAAGGACTTACCTTAAAAACTGAAAGAGGAATTTTAGGGAATGTTTAGAAACTTAAAATACTTCTCTTCTGGTAAATGTACAGTGCAATGCTGTATAGATGGGATTGAGCCTGCTCTGTCCAGCTCTTCTACCCAATACTCTGTCCTGCCTTGATTGCCTGACTTCTAGGCAGGAACAGATGAAATCCCACACTGATGCCAGTATACTACTGCTGATAGCAGGGGCAGCTCTTCTATGGCTAACTGATTTACCTCTGGTTTTTAGATTATCTGAAGAATTTTTTTTTAGAAATTTTTATGATGCTCTGGAGGGGTGAGAACAACATACACTTGAAAGGAGTATTTTACTTACTTGATGAGATTTTTATGCTTTATATATTTTGTGCTGATTAACTGGTTTTAGGTGTAGACAGGGTATTTTTTAGACAATTACTGTAAACAAGGTGTAAGGACAGCATTAACCCAGGTTCAGTCCAGCTTGTTTTGGTCTTTTCCTTATGCCTTGCAACTGATTCCTGTTTCTCTTTGAATGGGAGTCAACAGGAAGCATGACACTCTGGGGAAGGATGTGTGACAGCATTAAACTTCCTGGTGAAGCTTCATTCTTTGTACTATCATAGCCATAAGCATCAGTGCCATGAGTATCCTTATCTACTGATCCTGTGTATCATGAGAAAGTCTCTTTCTTAATACATTAGCTGTTATATTAGATTCACCTTATACACTGCTTTGCATGGATAAAGAAATTTTGCAACTTTATGTTAAATGTGGTTTTAGTTATCTAAAAGAAATAAGATACTATGTTGAAGAGTTGGAGGGTTTTGAAATGAAAGAAAAAGAGTGGATTATATCTTCATTTTGGTTGAAACGTAATCATCATAAAAGATAAGCCAACAGTGGCATGTTCTAAGCAACACTACAGAGAAAATGCTGAGAATGCCAATTTGTATCCATAAGAAAAAGTGATCAAATATATTTACTGATAGGTGAAGTACTCGAGTGTGAACGAAGTCATGCTTGCTAATGCAATCTCAGGATGCATGTTACAATGACATAATAACGTTTCCACCCATCAAAATCACTTTGTCATTCAGCCTAAAGGTCAGATGACAGAATGGCTCCAGATTTAATTTTATCATCCCAATTGACAAGGAGTCAATTCCCACTTCCAAGATATTTGGATCCCCGACGTCTTTTATTATTCATCCTTGCCTCATTCAGCAGGCAGCATGTGGAGAATACATTCCTAGTTTTGATGAGTTGCAGAGCGGGCAATGGCCAAGGCAGGGCTTTCACATGAACAATGTTTATGAGATGTGCAGAGACCATTTTATTTTCCTAAGAATTTTACCTAGGAGACAACAGACAAAGCCCGTGGGAGTCAGAAGTAGCTTTGCATTTGTCAGCCTTTGCCCCTGGGCTTGTCAGGCAGTTCTATAAACCCAGCAGTTCAAAGCATTTTAAGGAATGTTTTCTTGCAACATATTTTGTTTAGTGCAGACAAGCCTCGAGTTAAGGTTTCTGGCACACTCTATGCAGAGAAAGTTTCAGCACATATAATAACTTAAAAAAATCCCCTTGTAATTACTACCTTTCCAGACATTTATTCATGACAATTTTCTGGATAGTGCATAAAAAATTACCTGAGTGAGAAATATTGAGTGTTGGATAAAAAAAATTTTGCTGGAGCAGCCTAACAAATCAAGAGATTGACTAGTTTGATTTTTGGGCACCTACTTATAAATCCATGGCACTTACACTCTCAAGAGAAGTTTTTCAAGCCTTCCTCCAAAAATATGGGAGCCAACAGAAGCTTATGCTATGGCAGTCATTGTGTCTGAAAGGGTGCTGAGAACATTCAGTACCTACTATTTTTAATGATATGATGGGAAACTGTTTCATGCCTGAGAAATAAATGCCTTTTCTATACCTCAGGGAAAGAGTTGTGCAATACCGAATGATTTGCCATGCCTAGGCTAGTCTTTAAACTCTTGGTTCCAACTGTATGAGAAACCGAAGCTCCAGAAAGTCTTGTTCCCATCCCAACTGCATGCCTTATAAGGAACTTTCCTTGCCTGTCACTGTTTACCAATCCCATAGAGTTGAAGCCAAAGCTTTGGCGTGCTGCAGGATGGCCTGTGGGTGTGTGTTTCCATCTGAACATTAATACGTAGATAAGGCTGATCCGTTGATCCTATAAAGTGACAGATCTTTTATTACTCTATGATTGCATAGTAAACCAGAGCAAAACAGGGAAAGTGCAAATCTCAGCCCTATCTGTCTCTCAGCTGGAAACTGAACTCACAAACATTTACCGGCCAAATACTGCAAATAAAAACCTGGGGTTCTGGTTATCGTACATCAACAGGAGCTTTTTAATACCAAGTTCAGGTTTATGGTGAACATCTTTTTTTATGTTTTACTACACAGTTTTTATTTTGGCTTCTCCTGGAGAAGGGTGAAGGAGTTGGGCCTGTTCAGCCTCATAAAGAGATGACTGAAAGTGGGACCTCATTAGTGCATATAATTATCTAAAGGGGGGATGACAAGAGAAGGGACCCAGGCTTTTTTCAGTGGTGCCAAACACTAGGACACAAAGCAAGTAGTAGAAACTGATGCACAGGAAGTTCCACCTGAATATGAGGAAGAACTTACTGTGGGAGTGACTGAGCACCAGAACAGATTGTCCAGAGGTTGTGGAGTCTCCCTCACTGGAGATATTCAAGAACCATCTGGACAAAATCCTGTGCAATGTGCTTTAGGAGGTTGGACCAGATGACCCACTGTGGTCCTTTCCAACTTGACCGATTCTGTTATTGTGTGATCACAGCAACTCCCCAGCCAGTGTATATTGTTCCTCTGACTTAAATAAAGGACATGCGTGGCTGCTCTTGTCATAAATATTGTCAACGGCTTAGCCTAAATTAAGAACTAACGAGACCAGAAGGCTCGAATCTGCTATATATAGATATCTGTAACTCTCCAAGTTGGCCCGCGTATTTCTGGCTCCCCAAGGAATGAATGCACGGCGTTGTGCCGGCGCCTGTTGAGGATGAATTTATTCTGCATGGGTCTCCCCGCGGAAGCAGTGGCAGGGGAAGGAGCGGGGTAGGGGCAGTAGCAGGGGCAGGGGCAAGGACAGCGGCAGTGGCAGGGTGAGGAAGAGCGGTGGCGGAGCCGCCCGTGCCCGTGCCCGTGCCCGCTCCCGTCCCGCCGGCCCTCGGGCAGCTCAGCCCTCGCGCGTCGCTGCTGCTGCTCGGTGGTTGGGGTGCGGCGTGAGGCCGGGCCGTGCCGTAGCAACCGGGCGGTCTCCAGGCTCACAGCGGCAGCGAGGGCGACCGGGCAGGCGGCGGTGAGGCCGCGGCCAGAGGCAGGTGAGGGCGGCCGGGCGGGCGCCATCGCACCGGGGGAGGAGAGGAGGCGGTGCAGGCGGCGGCCCCCGTCCCGCCGCAGTGAACCTGCGGCCCGGCGTCTGCCCCACTGCCGGGGTGTGCCGCCGAACCGCGGTCCTTCCCCTCAGAGGCCCCGGCTTCCCTTCCCCTCTCGTTCCCATGCGGTGTATACGGGGACGCGGCCGATTGCTTCAGGTGGCCGCTGCGAGGGCGTAGCGCCGGTGAGCGACATGGCCGGGGCTCACCCTGGCCGGGGCTCACCCTGGCCCTTGCCCCGCTCTTCCCCTCTTCCTCAGGCCCCGCTGTGGTTTTGCTGTGACACCTCTGCCCTGTTTGAGAAGGGACTTCATTAGTGTATAAATATGTAAAGGGGGGGGGGGGGGCCAAGAGGAGGGAGCCAGATTCTTCTCAGTGGCCCAAATCACCAGGACACGAGGCAAGGGGCAGAAACTGATGCACAGGAAGTTCCACCTGAATATGAGGAAGAACTTATTTACTGTGCGGGTGGCTGGGCACTGGAACAGATGGTCCTGAAAGGTTGTGGAGTCTCCCTCACTGGAGATAATCAAGAACATGCTGGACACAATCCTGTGCCGTGTGCTCCGGGACGAGCTCCGTGCTTGAGCAGGGAGATTGGAGCAAGTGACCTACTGTGGTCCCTTCCAGCCTGACCCATGCTGTGATTCCATAATTCCATTTCTGCAGTGGGCAGCCACTAACCTTAGCCCCCTGCACTCCCTTCATCTGGGGTTCAGTACTTCAGGTGGTGTGTGGTTCAGCTTCTTGGGCTGTAAGGTGTGTGGGCTTTCCCGAGGCATTCCCACTTGTCGGGGCAGCCCAGTGGAATGGCCTCAGCAAGCATTGCCACCCACACTTGTATTACACACTCTGAGCTGGTGGTGGGTTACAGTGATGCCTTAAATGGCTACCTAGAAACAGAGACTAGACAGGAATAAAGGAAAAAAAGGTAGTATTTATTTGAAAGGCCTTCAGATGCACACTTTGGGCTCCAGAGGGTCCTGCCTCAGTGGATCCCGAAATGGACGACTGGTCACGAGTTCTTCACACTTTTATATCAACATAAATTCGCCAACCAGAACCCAGCCAATGATGTGATTTCCCCCAAGCTTGCTCCCTCTTCCCAAGATGATGGTTTACAGCTCTTGTTCAGGGTATCCTTGGAGAGCAAGTTAGAGAGGTTTGTTATGTCTGTCTTAGCATAAGAGAACAGCACTTAAGAAGCTACAGGAAACTTCAGAGTTACACTAGCTGTATAGGATTTGAAAAATATATAAAAGTTAAAACCTAAAGAATCAACAGCTTTAGCATTTTGTTTACACTGGCCAGAGAGGAAAGGGTAGAGGTGCCCAGATGAACTCTGGTTCACCTTTTGAAAATAACCTGTTTGGATTCAGATCTTGGGCTGAAGATTATCCCAGCTATCATTGGTTTTGAGCTCGCTATTTCCAAGACTTGAGGTAAAACTCACTGTTTCCATTGGAAGTTGCTTCATCTGCTTTCAAATGCTCCTTTTCATACAGAGGTAGCATTTCACATCCAGGTGGTGTTCAAGCAACTGGAGGTGGTGCTGGAGGCTAAGGTATGGGAAAATCAATTGCCATAGCCCTGGGCATCTGGAAAATGAGGTAGCACCTGGGATTTATTCTCTGATGCAGGCTACTGCGTGAAATGTGCCTCAGCTGTTACTATGAGAATACTGTGGTACTTTCTGCATTCGGAGAGAAAAATGGCACAAGCCTTGTTGCTTGCTGTGGTCTTTCACTATAGGCGTTGTCTACCATGGCTCCCCTGTGGCAGAGGCTTCTTTTTAATGCCTGGATTCCAAGGCTAGTCAGGGGTTGTGCTGCACAACACCTGGGGTGTTAGGGTGCAGAACAGAGTCCTGCTTTTTAAAGTCTTCCTGCCCTTCACACTGTTCATGTCTTTCTTTGAGAGCCCGACAAAGGCTGGAATGGTTTATATGTTTCTGTATGGGTATTTAAACCCATATAAGAGGAATAAATAGCACGTTCTATTCTGCAATGAAGAAAGAGGGAGAAGGCTAAGTCTTTGGGTTAAATATTTTTTCCTGTTTTTGCATTTCCTATGGGAAAAGCTGCTTGATGACAATGGCTAACAGCTGGCCTGCTAGTGATTCATAAATATCCCTTGTTCATTCATCTTGCTTATTAAAAGAAAAACCAAGTCAGTGGCAAAGCATGATGTCTCAAGGCAATACATGCAGCCAGCGTATGCTACCTTGCTTTGTCTGGTGTTTTGTCTTCTGTTCATCTGCTGTCTTATTCACAGTTGGGCCTTATACCACATTGACACACATAATTCCTTTTCTTTGTGAATCATCTTGTAATCTTATATGCAAAATTATAAATCTGTTCACAGAATTGCATCCCAGATACTCCCAGGTTTATTCATAAATGGGATTATAGCAAAGGTATACTGCAAAATAATAGAATATGATACAACTGGCTGACAGCAGGACAAAACACCACACTTATTTTTCTAGCATATTGGCTCTTTTTTACGATAATTAAGGCTGAAGGAAGGGAAACAATATTACCAATTTCCTGATTTCCCGCTTTTGAGGTTGTGGATACCTGTCAAATCTGACTTCAGGCTTTCTTGAGATGGGAAATAGCTATGCTTTTTTAGTTTGTAACATTTCTTTGCTTGAGGAAAATCCTGATCTCATCCTTATGCAATTTATTATTGGCTGGGCATGTGGAGCTGGTCTCCAGTTCATATTGACCTGTTGAGAGGGACCAACATATATATATGACTCAATATTTTTCCCAATGAGGGTAAAGAAAATTCCTATACTTCTATGCAGCTCCCCTTCCCTGCCCCCACTCACACATACACATGATTACTGATGGGGCAGGTGCCTGGATGCCTGTGAAAATGCCCGCCAAAAGGAGACCCATGAGACCGAGTTAGGGAGAGGAGTTTGGGGGCACATGAAAAGCAGCTAGTTGCAACACCACAGTGTCTTTTTGCTTTGGGTGGCTTGGAGGGTCAGTTTGGCCCCTTCCCTTCTCAGTTTCGTTGTGGTCCTGCCTTCCTGTGTTGCCTGCTTTGCTTTGCTTTATCACAACTGTGAACTGGTTCATCGCCGTGAAAATCTCTGCTCCTGCCTGCCACCGTCCTGACCCTGCGACGGCTCCAGGAGCACACCTGTACCTACAGCAGCCTGTTCTCCACCGTCAGAAGGGACACACAGCCTGCTGCTATCTGAAAATCGCGCCCAATCCGCCACGGGAGCTACGCAGCACAAACGCTCTGTCTGCTGAGCTGACGCTGACAGAGTACTCAAAATTCTTCATGGTGATGCTGTCCCTGCCTTCTGTTTCTTTCCCCCTCTGCCCCTTTTCCTATTCCCCTTTTATTTCAGTAAATGGTTTCCAGATATAATAGTGCTGTATTTTGTGCTTAATTTTTCATCAAAAAATCTGTTAAAAGAATCCTTCCTGGCTCCCATAGTGAACGGGACACCTGTGCATGGCAATATTTTAATTTTTGTATAATATTTCTTCAGGGTTTCAGAATAAAGCAAAGAGGAGCTGCCAGTCAACAGATCTATCATGACTGCTAATCCATCTAAGAGACTTGCCTGGAGTGACTGTGAGTATTTCATCACTATTTTTGCATAGATTCCATGCTTTCCTGGATAACTTCCAGCTTTCTTTGGAGCACTGTGGTGTGCAATGCTGGCTGTGTACAAGCCATTCTGAAGCTGTGCCACTGTCACCTGGGCTGTGTATAGGGTGCTGTGCTGGCCTTTATGTATTTTTGGAGAAGGAAACTGGGAATGACTTTTCAAGTGACTATAAACAATGCCTGACTATATTCAAAGCTTGAGCAGCTGCAAACCTTCACCTGCCTCTCTCTAGAGTTAACATCTGTCACTGCTGCTTCTGCACAGAGCAAAGGAGGGCTGGTAGAATGCCAACCTCTACAGGCATGCCAGCCCAGCGTCCTGCTTGTAGGACTGATGACTGTGAAAGAACTTATGCCAGTCTACACTGTATAGAAACCCTGTCTCTGAAAGATGATTTCTGAAGATAAGGCTCTCATTTCCTTTATGTAGTGTTAACTGAGAAGCTGTCTATCTAATGAACGTTTGTAACCAGGTCAATTGTTATAATACTTGAATTTAGCAGGGAGTTCTAATCAAATTCCATAGTAGACTGAAGGTTATTTTGGAGGCATTAAAGACGGAAGTACCTTTCTTTGTATTTTGGGCCAGTTTGATACATGGAGTACATTACAGGCAGTTTATGGTATATGGGCAATGGAGGGCTGGGACACGCTGGATGATATTGATACTGGGGAAAATGAACAGAAATTTTCAAAGTCCACAGAAAGTAAACTTAGGTACAGCAAGGGTATTTAATCAACTAGAGCCAGCTTAGCTCATGCCGAGTATTTTGGGAATGAACAGGAAATACCAAAGTCCTCCTAGAACCTCTTTGCTGAGGAACAGAGGCATTATTGTTGTCGTTGCTTCCGTTTCTGCCTCAGCACTCTGGCCTCTGAGCTGCCTCTGCTGCCAAGTAGAGCTAGCCTAGCAAACCATACTTCTGTGCTGAGGTGTGTTCCATGTCCCGTAGAATTTAAAATGAACCTGGACCTTCATGTCCATCATTTCTTATGCATGCACATGATCCATCACAGCCCAGAGCAAAAGCTGACATAATCATCATTTACACTTGAGGCAAGTGATGTGACCAGAGGGAATTTCACCAGCCTTGCAATAAAGTCAGGATCTTCTGGGGACAATGCTATTGCTTATATTCAATTCAATTCAATATTGCTTATATTCAAGGAGTTCAACATATCATTTTTAGGAACTGCTTGTTGATTGCATAATATTTCTAATGTGTACATAGTGATGGTCTGACAATTTTTGAATGTTTATTATGTGTTCTGATTTCCAAGACTTAGGAGAGATGTCTTAGGAGCTGGAAGAACTGCCATTTGGCAAACTGAACTTAGATTTCAGGGCTTGAATTTCAGCATACAAGAGACATTTTCTTTAATAAATTGAAGGTGAATGTATATGGATGAATAAAAAGATATAACAGCACGTGGATGTGTAGGACTGAAAGCAGCTTTCCAGATTAAGAATATTATTGAGTATAAAAAAAAAAGAAAACTAGGTGAGTTGTACGTGTATACAGGACCATGGACTACAGGTAAAGAAAGCAGGGAATAAAGGTAAAGAAAGGAGAAATTAATCAAGTTCAATTTTGAAATTGATTGGATAAAATAGAAATGTTTTGTTTCCCTCATTCCTCTTTACAGCAGATGCCTTTGATTCGAAGCACGGACAAGATCCTGAAGATTCCCATGAGGTCCACAAGAAGAAATCAAAAGAGAAGGAAAAGAGATTGGCGGTCAGTCAGTGGAGAACAGATGTACAGTCCCTTGTTTCATCTTCTAAATGGCTTCAACGTTATGGTCTCAAAAGAAACAAATTGTCCCTGTCCCAGATTTTGTCCCAGATTGGATTCCAGCACAGGAAAGGTATAAGACAAATCAATAATAGGATAATAAATCCCCCAACTTTGAATAGTCTAGAGGGTCACACTCATTCTGCACCCAGTGTATGCAGTGGAGATTTTCACAATGTCTATTACAATAATGGCAGAAATGGAAGCTGTATCCGCAGTTGCTGACATTGCCAGTTCAGAGAACTGAGAAACTCCATCTTCTTTTGATATGAGAAGATCTTAGGGTCTGAGAATGGCTTTCCTTACTCAACTGTACTGAGAGACTCCATCTCCTTTTGATATGAGAAGGTCTTAGTGACTGGGAATGGCTTTTCTTACTCAACTGTACTGTTTCTTTACCCTAGGCTGCAGTTCACATCCTCACCAATTTAGCTGTAGCTGGGAAATAGCTGGTGCTGCTGAGACTGTTAATCTTTTTCTTTCAAATAACACATGATAAGATCTCTGTCTCCTTTCAGATGGCAAACATAATGTATGCCATGACATAATCTGTGATCTACTATTGATCATCAGAGTTAGTAAACATGCTTGGAAATATTATATTATTTCAAGGTATCCAGCTTTAAGGAAAAAGTTAAATTTAATTAGAATTCAGTCTGCTTTTCATGCAAAGTCAGACTATAGAAAAATGTTCCTTTGCAGTTATCTGGCAGCTGGAGGGGAAGAGTTTGCTAATAATTATTAACCACTGGCATAATGGTGCTTTGCAGAGCATGGTAATATATTCTTTTCTTTGAACAGCTTGCTGCCTGAGAAGTAGGAATTGTAATATATAGCAATAGTTCTAGGTTGCGTAATTTAAGATTCTGACTGGCTTGTGTCCATGGGGCATTCAAAGATCATCAGTGCAGTTCCTGATATCTTGTGTGCTGCAGACGAAGAAGAAACTGTTAAGCAGGGTTAAAGTTGTTACAGTGTTAGGAGCAAAATGTACTAGCTTTGCAGGGCAGCATGGTGTACAGATAGCTGCTTTATGACGTTCACTATTCCCACCCCTCATGTTTTCCTATCAGTGGAGATCCTGGAGAAGATTTCTAGCTGCTGAAAATGCAGAGTGCAACCTTTTCCTTAAATGCACTCACTTCTGCACCCATTGAGTTGTGTAAGAGAACAGCATTATCTGTACCAGATTTTGTATTTTGTTTGATAGACAAATATTTGCAAGTCCTGTTGTGAGGTTGCCTAAACCTCACAATAATTAAAGTCCCATGTAGCTTTTTGCCTTCTAAGTAATTAGGTGCGTTTTTTAAACTCACTTCTGACTAAACTGGCAGGAAGCAGCAAAAGCAGGGCTGCTCTATGGGTGGAAAGTGAGCCAGAAGCCAAAAGGGACTGCAGCCCAGGTAGTGCCCTCAATGAACAGGACACAGTCCTGCAGCAGGGCAAGGTAATTAACCATGTCTAGGGTCCAGCCAGGGAACATAGCCAGGAACAACAGGAGATGCAGCCAGAGGCTGAGAGCCTCAGGGCCCCGTCATAGATAAAACCAGAAAATGATTGTAAAACAAAAACAGGATTAGATTTTTTTCTCAAGTTTCTTAATGTCAAAAGCTCAATACTGATGCATGTGCCTCACACATGGATGACATACACATCAGCCTGAAAAATACCTGTTTGAAGTAGTCCCAAAGATTAGCAACTTGATCTTTTGTAAATTTTACTGTAGATTATGTGACCACCTTGGGGAAACCTGTGGCTTCTCGGTATGCAGATGGTCTGTTTCCTCAATACAAGAGAGCACAAGATGGCAGCGTGTATAATGTAAGTGTGACTGACTTGTGGTGACTTCCCTGTCTGCTTAGAAGTTATTATCACTGTAGCAGCATGATGTGACTAAAATGCCTTCCTATGGCGTAAAATACTTATATTATTTGTGAGAACTTTATCTTTTGGTATTTTTTTTCTGTTTTGTCAAACTGCTAGTGATAACTATCAGCAGTAGAAAATTTTTCCTTTCTAAGTCTTAATCTCTTGCCTTGGTGCAACATTGCAGTAAATCTTTTCCAGACAAGATTGCAGTTTCTAAGCAACGTCTACCCTGTCTTGAAAGAGGGAACCCTTAAAGAGAAGATGCTCAGAATGAGTTTAAAAAAATAAAATTGTAATCAATAAAACGAATGGGGACGCTGAAATAGGAAGACATAATGTGCTGTCATTGCCAATGCAAAGCAGTGCTTTGCTTAGTGCCAGCAGGTCACAAAAGGCTCAGCCTATTCTATAGAGACAGCTAGCTGGATGTCTGCCCAGGCTCATGTTCTGAGGAATGTCTTAGCAACAGCTGCTGGCAGCCCCATTGTTAGGAGGATGGATTCTGGTTGAAGAGCTGTGCATGTGAGTGTGGAAGGGAGAAAGTTAATTTATAAAGGATTTTACAAAAGCAAATGGCTTGTCATTTTTTCTGATGACTAGAGACATTTTTGAGGCACAAATGGGTCTTAAAAATGGGTAAAGAACCATTTCAGGGAGCCTTTCCCCTTCATTTTATGCCCATAAATTCAGTGTAAAGTATCTACATGTCTTCTAGTCTTTGGACATGTTGTGAGTAGCAGGAAGCACATTTTTGCTACTATGTAAAATCTGGTCAGATCTCCTTTAGGATATTGAGTACAATATTGTATACAGTTACCACAGGCTTAGAAGAAGCCATTCAAATCAGAGCAGGTACTGAGAAGAACTGGTAGGATGACCTGCAGTGGAGTGATCATCTTATAAGAGGGCTTGGTTGATGCTGAAATGTGAGCCTAAGAGAAGACAGAAGGGTAGTATTATTGCCCTTGAATGCTACAGGGCAAATTACAGGGATAGGGCAAAGCTGTAGTTTTCTCTGCTAAAAGGCATGCTAGTCCCAAAATAAATGGGTATGAACTGCCATGAATAAAATTAGGCTGGACAGTCGGAAGTTTCCTTGCCCTCAGAGAAATGGAAATCTGCACTTTCTTACTACAGGTGAGAGGGTATTCTAAGAAAACTGCTTTATTTTAAGATGGAATTTGGTCGGTGTAGTGCAATAAACTTCTTTGTATGAATCTGACTGTCATAGGAGGAAACTGGATTTCTAAGTGTTCCTTCTCAGGCCGTCATTGCTTTGGCAGACTGCCTGAGACTCTGTATCTGGGAGGTGCATTACAGGGCCCAAACTGATATTAAAGAACACAGAAAAATACAAATGAGAGGGAGAAGTGTGCAGACTGACACACAAAATATCTTCTCCCTGAGAAATGTTCTTGTTTAAAAACAAGATTGTATTTCCAAGGTTTTGTACTTAGTCCTGGAAAGGAAGTTAGAGGTAGAAGGCAACCAGTAAATCGACTCATGTGAGGCAGAGCTATTGGGGGAATCTGTGGTGTAGTTTTAGATTCACAGGTCATGGTAAATGTGTATACACTTATTCATGGGGAGGATGTGCTGGTTTTAATTTTAATACTGAGTCTAGATTTTTCTTTACTGAAAAGGTATGGGAAGTTTTAGTTGTTGATTGCATTTATCTGAACTAAATTTGCCTAAGCACCTAGCCACAAGTTGTTAATCTGTAATGCTGGGCATTGTTAGTGAAATAATAGTACAAACAAGAAACATTTTACGTTTTCCTTTCAAATGCTAAAGACAAGGTGGAGATTGAAGTGCCCTAGAACCAAACCGTATGCTGCCTTGTATTGCTGTAAAAATTTTTTAAAAGCCAGTCAAAGTTCTAGTCTAAGAAGGTACAAAGTTTCTGTGTCCTTGTTTGTTCACCCATCTGCTCTGCAGCCCTTTCTATGTCCTAGTCTGTGTTCAGCTCATTCTAATTGCTCCAGTTTTGAGACAGACAAGTCAGACAAGCCACTGGCACTGTCCCATGCTCACATAAAAAGATTATGAAAAGCAATTAGGACAAAATGCAGTGCCTTTTCTTTATGGCTTAGATGCATTTGTCAAGTATTTGCTCTTGAAACAGTGGAAGGAAAATGGGTTGTTTTCACTGCTACCTTGGCTGGCATATCTGACACTTACAAACTAGCTATTGCAGCTGTGCTAAGCTTGGGGCTGCATTTGTATTATTTGTTTTGATATTCAATTTCCTTCTCTCCCTTATTTGAATAAAGCTGACAGCCAAAAAAGAACTGATTCTTCATTTTGTGGATTGTCTAATGGGAGCTATTGAGCTATATAAGCAGCGAATGGAATGGTTAACCAGTGAGAGCCGGCACGTATTTGGAGTGATTCAAGAACAGTGCATTGTCATTGTGCTGGATTTTGGCACTGCAGCTCCAACTGAATTTGATCTATGTCGGGATGCACTTTCTATGGTACTTGTGGAACAGGTGATCCAAATTGCCAGATTCAACCTCATTCGGTAAGCAGAAAGAATCAGAATCATAGAATGGTTTGGGTTGGAAGGCACTTTTAAAGGTGATTTGGTCCAACACCCCTGCAAGTGGGCGGGGACACCTTCCACTACACCAAGTTGCTCAAAGCGGCATCCAGCCTGACCTTGAATGTTTCTAAGGATGAGGCATCTCCCACCTCTCTGGACTGTGTTTCAGTACCCTCATTATAAAAAAATTCTTCCTTTTGTCTAGTTTGAATATAGGTTCTTTTGGTTTAAAACCATCACCCCTTGTCCTATTGCTGCAGGCCCTACTTAAAAGACTCTCCCCATTTTTCTTCTAAGTCCTTTCAAATATTGACAGGCTACCATCAGGTCTCTCCAGGCTGGACAAAGAAGTCCATGTCGACCCATTGCTAGAGAATAAAAAGCAGTTGCATGTAATACGTGTTTGGATAAGGTGCTTTCTGTACTGGAAATTGTCATGGTTCATGTCATGCTATTATCTGTAGATTTCCCTTCAATTTTCACCCATAGTCATTCTGAACTTGCTACTTCCATTTAACAGAAGACCACTGTTACTCTGAAAAACGGATAAAGGGTAACAGAACCAAAATACTGGCACATGCCTTCTACAGAATCATCAGGATTTGCAAAAGCAGTACTACCCTTCAGATGTTGCAGTATTAGTGAAGCACTGAGGTTCTATTTGACCACCTATTGCATTCTTGTGTCTTTTAGACATTACAGGTTTCAGCCTTGCAGCTAAATGTGCACTCCTCAAAGTGCCATAGGCACAGGCATAGCCATTTGTATTTCTATAGATTTCCATGGTCACAGAAATCTGTTGCAGCAGTAGGAAACAATAGTAGATTTCCATAACAAAAGATTTCCAAGCCCTTGTTCCCTAAGAGGAGTAAATGAATTTGCATTTAGTTAGAAGAATAGAAACAGCTATTCAAATCTTGCCTATCTGCAAAAATTCTCATATATGAGTGAGAGTTTGAGTGTGTAATCTTGGGCTGGGATAGTTGAGTGGAAAAAAATGATGCACAAATTAGGTCATGTAATTTTAAAATTGGTTCCACAATGTTAACTTGCAATTACACCGTGATTCTTAATGTTATTTTACCCAAGCTTTGTCTTACAGATTTGATTCTGGTGCCCTATCTTGATTCTCTAGATTGTGACACAACTGAGATTTGAAAAGGAGAATAATACAATCACAGGATGGTTTGGGTTGGAAGGGACATTATAGACCATCTAGTTTTAAGCCCAGCGGGACACTTTCTATTAGACCAGGTTGCTCAAAGCCCCATCCAACCTGGCCTTGAACACCTCCAGGAATGGGGAATCCACAGCTTCTTGGGGCAGCCTGTTGCAAAAGTAGATATTTCCCAAAGAAGGTATTTTCCAAAGCACATAACTTCCATAGTTTTTGAGAACAGAGAACTTTTTCTTTAAAAATGTAATGCAAAGCCAAGTCAAAATTGAAGCAATAATTATGATCATCAATTTTTGCAGGAGGGAGACAAATGACAATATAGCATATAAATAGTTACTTTAAAAGAATCTTGGGAAACATATTTGTCTTTTAGATTTGCAGGAAACTCTTTAAAATAGTTCTTGATGGAATGTCACAGATACTGGAACCAGTTGTTTTTTTAATTCCTTTCTGCCTTTTTATGTACAAGTGCACAGGCACAAGTGCTCATTGGCTTTGTACTTCTGTTCTTCCATTAAGACTACAGCCTTCTAGCAATTAAAATACCAAAAAACTTAGTATCACAAATTTTATTTTTGATAGGTAGCTAAAGATCAGCTCTACTACAAAAAAAAGTGTCAGTTAAACTGCTCTGACACAAAGGTCATGGAGCAAGTTGTGGAATGAGACCTGTGGAAGACACGTTTTTTAATGCACATATTTTAAAAACCTGATTGAGTTTTTATGATAAGGAGAGTTATGAATCAGGAACTCTTTTTAAAAATACTTTATCTCTCCTGACCCTACTTTGGAAACAATTGTCTCAGAAAAAATCTTGTAAAATTACAGTATTTTTCTAATGGTTTCATTTTTTCTCTGCTTCCTTTATTGGAAGTATAGATTTAGTATCTGTGGTATATTGTAATTCTTACTTAAGAATATAAAATAATTTTAAGAATAGCTGAGTTCCACTCTCTTGTTCTGTCAGCATGAGTCTCACTGTTTCTGATTTATAGTTAATCTCATTTTCAGGGCTGCTCAGAGTCTTATGAAGTGGCAACAGAAATGTACTCCTGTGTCTGAGCATACTGTAAAGTCTGCGGTTACGTGGCTCTGGAAGCTGGACCATATGACAGCTGTCAGCCATACCAGCTCTGCTGAAGCTCTGCTGGAAGCCATGGGTGATGAAGCGGTAAGCTCATACATACATCTTTCCAGAAGCCTTGAGTAAATCCGAGAATATTCAGTGCTAGGCTGGCTGCTATGATTTGCCCTGGTCAATGTTGCAAAGATAAATATTAATGACAGCATTTGGAAAGTCTTTTTTTCCCCTCAAGTGTAGCTGCATACTCTGCTTAATGATTGTCTTTTTATGTAAATGTACTCTATTTTGAATGCAGAAACTAGTTTATTTTCTTTCCTAGAGTACCCAGCATAAATAACATTCAGTCATTAAGGGAAAGAGAAAACATCTTCCCTTCCACTTTCTTTGCCATATAAGTTTTTCAGGGCTTCAAGTTTATGAGAAAATATCTAGTACCAATATTATGGAAGGCAGGGAAACCATTTTTATTTTGTTATATATCCAGCTTGCTTATGAAAATTTATATTTAAAATTCAAAATAGTGAGTACAGAGATTTATGTAGGTATTAGCTCATGATAGGGCTATGCAAATCCTTTTTCATCAGCCAGGTAATAGCTAGACTTTCTTCCAGGACAGAGACGAAGCATGCACAGTTATTCCTGCAGTTAAATGCTGTTCATTTCTAGAAGTACCATATTACTTTATTTACTAAAGCAGAGTCACAAGAAATGAAACATATATGCCAGCATTTGAGCTAGTCACTTAAAACTTGTTATTAAAGAGATATTTTTTGACATTTCCTTACAATGTATATTCTTTCAGTTCTGTAACACCTAAATTTAATTGAAAATTTGGCCTACTCTCTGTGGAGTAGATTAATTCATTTTCACTGCCATTAACATCCATCCCTGTGCACAGATCCAATCCTAACTCCTTTGTAAATCTCTTCCTGGGACATTGTTTGAAGGAGAAGAACTTTTTGCTTGAAAGTTACCTTCTGGTTCCCTATGCTGCTGGATTCTCATCCAGATGAGCCTTGATGTTTGGGAACTAATCTTAAAAAGGAACTGAGTAAGGAACAAATTGTTCATCAGTGAGATTTTTTTTAATTAATGCTTTTTTAAATGCCCCCTCCATAAATTTTATTAGCATTTTCAATTTGCAGTATAATACTGATTTCCTGATGAGTAACTAAAAAATTGTATTTAGATTTCAACATTGTCTGGATGAAAAAAGGTCTTGTTGGACCTAGCGGGTCTCTGTTTGAATAAACAGAAATTAAAATCTGTCAGACAGTGAGACATCTATTATTTTTCCAGATATTGGTGGGCCAATAGGCAGTCTGGGGGAGTCAGTTGTGGCAGGTGCTCAACATAAAACAAACTTCAGTTGCTCCTAAACAGAGTCATTATCATTCATAACTGACAGTTCACTTAAGTGCAACCTTCACTGTGGTGCAGATGGGGTACTCCATTCAGTCCTAGGCAAAAGTTGTCTACTTACTGAGCAGTCATAAATAACTCATTCCCAAGAACTGGCTTCATCCAGAGAAGTTGCTCCAAAACAATAGCTCTCTTTTCTTCTTTTTGTCCTAGACATGGCTCTTCTTGTCATCCCTTTGGCTGGTCTTTTCTTCCCATGTGTGGTGACTCCTTAGATTTCCTCTCCTTATGACCTGTCAATCCCAAGCTCAAGATCAGTCTGCTGTAATGTTGCAATCCTTTGAGCTCTACCTGCCGCAAATGCATCCAACAGTGTCTAACCTCCAGTTCTGTACAGGTGTCATTCCATGAAATGTGGATCACTCATCCAAAACACCTCCCCACCAAGATCAAGACTATGAGGAACTGTTCATGCTGTTCTCCTTTCTGTTCTTGTATGAAGTTTGTTTGCCTGCTTAAATGTATAAATTACAATTTTCAGAGTGTGAAGGACTCACTTGAAAGGCTTTAACCTTTTCCCACTAACCTATAAGGAACGATTCCATTGTGGTATGTAATTGCTGGGTTTCTAGTTAATTAGAGTGAATTATCTGTAGTTCACTTTTTTTTAAATTTTCTTGTGAGGGGTTGATTCTGTATCAGCTATGCCAAATAAATGTCAGCATTTTAAAAGTTGCAGAGGCAGGCAGTAAATCCCTTAGAGAAAGTGTGAAAATTTCTATTCTTGTTGAATATCAAGTTTATGAATTAACAGCAGTCTTAGAAGGAAGAGGAAGATGTGGATCTGAAGGAACACAGGGAAAAATTCTTGTGCGATATGCATGCATTCCTCTGGGCCAGGAGCCTCTTCAACAAATGCAGTAGGAACATGGTGTTGTTTTTAGGACTGGGTCTCATCTGGGAGATCTGTGTGCAGGCTCAGATAGCTTTTTAGCTGGAGGAAGGCAGACAGAGATCTTTGTAAAACTGAACTAAAACACAAATAGGTGCAAGAGTTTATTCTTTTTGTTTCTGTGTACCTTTTTCTAAAGCTAGTAAGTATTTTGTTAATCTTGCACTTTAATAAGACACATTCATTTTTCTCTTTGCCCCTGGTATTTGTCTAGAATTATCAGTGATGCTAGTACACCTGGTCCTGCTTGCCCTCAAGCAAGTGGAGTCTGTAACTATGGCCTCTGCCTCCCACATGGAGTGTCTCGACCTTCTGCAAGATCCAAGAGAAGTTCAAGGTGGCAAGGTGCTGCTTCGTTAGTTTGCCTGATCCAGCCTGAAATTGGCTTGCTGCTTGGGAGAGACATCTTCCAGTGTTGAGAAAGATGCCAAAAGGTAGATGAGGAAGGAAGCTTGAAATGCAGAAATTATTCAGGGAGCTAGAATACAAATCAGCATCAAAGGCAGTGGTGGAAATGTATGAGCACACTTGTAGGTGACACTGAATTTGCTTTACTACTGCATGAAATTATGTGAGTGCAGAAACATTTCCTCAGTGCCATCCCAGACTCAAATAGTTGTCTTTTGTGGAACACATCCTGGGATTCCTAGTCATATTCATAGAATCATAGAGTCACAGAATGGTTTTGGTTGGAAGGGACCTTAATGATCATTTAGTTCCAGCACCTGTGCATAGGCATGGACGCCTTTCACTAGACCAGGTAGCTCAAAACCCCATTTAACCTGGTCTTGAACACTTTTTGGAATGAGGCATTCCTAACTTCTCTGGACATCTGTTCCCAGTGCCTTTCACCCTCATAGTGAAGAATTTCTTCCTTGCATCCAATCTAAATCTACCATCCTTCAGTTTAAGGCCATTCTCCCTTGTCCTTGCAAAAAGTCCCTCTCCAGCTTTCATGCCCCTTTAGGTCCTGGAGGGTGGTATAAGGTCTCCCCAGAGCCTTCTTTTCTCTGGCTGAACAGTGTTGGAATAAGAAGTGATGCAGAGTCCCCAGGCAGCTGCAGAGGAGAGCCCTTTATTGCAAAAACCCAGCCTTTTAAAGCAGTTAGCCAGTTGGCAGTTTTAAAGCATAACAAATAATTCAACCAACCACCATACACCACGATGTGAACATGTGACAGTCACACAGCATGTTTTTCTACCCCTAATTCAGCTTTCTTTCCCACAGTCCTTTTCTACTTAGCCAAAGTAACAGGCCTGAGCCTTGATTTTACAAAGGTAACAAGGCCTTCATTTTATAAGTTTTTACCTGTGTGCTACAGAACAGCCCCAACCATCTGTCTGTCTTCATAGGAAAGATGCTCCAGCCCTGTGATCATCTTTGTGGCTCTCCTCTGGGCTTACTCCAGCAAGTCCATGCCTTCTTATGTTGGGGGTCCCAGAGCTGGACACAGTGTTCCAGGAAGAGTCTCATGGTTATAGAGTAGAGGGGCAGATTCACTTCCCTTGACCTCCTGGCCATGCTGATTTTGATACAGCCTTGGATATAGTTGGCTTTCTGGGATGCAAGCACACATTGCTGGGTCATGTTGAACTTCTCATCAACCAACATCCCCAAGTCCTTCTCCTTAGAGCTGCTCTCAATCCATTCTCCACCCAGCCTGTACTTGAACTTGGGATTTCCCTTACCCAGGAGCAGAACCTTGCACTTGGCCTTGTGCTTCATGAAGTTCACTTGGTTCCATGTCTCAAGCCTGTCCAGGTCCCTCTGGATGGCATCCCTTCCCTCCAGCACATCAGACACCACACAGCTTGGTGGTCTTGGCAAACTTGCTGAGGGTACAGTCGGTCCCACTGCCTGTGTCACTGGCAGAGATGTTAAAAAATGCCAGTCCCCATATTGACCCCTCAGGAGCACCATGGACATTCCACTTGGACATCAAACTGTTTGCCCCAAGTCTTGGAGTGCAACATCCAGTCATCCACCAAATCCACATTTCTCCAATTTAGAGACAAGGGTGTCATGCAGAACAGTGTCAAATGCTTGATGCAAGTCCAGGTAGATGGGGTCAGTAACCCCGTTGTAGAAGGTTACCAAATTTGTCAGGCATGTTTGCCTTTTGTGAAGCCTTGACTTCTTATTTTCCATGTGCCTTAGCATAGTTTCCAGGATGATCCGCTCCATGCTGGACGCAGAGGTGAGTGTATTCAAGTGTATTTTTTCAGTTAAACAACTATTTATCAGATTTTTTTCAGCTGGTATGTTCCATGCTATAGGACTGATATCCTGTACATAATGTCTTGAAAGTCATCATAGGATCGCTGTTTGTTACATTTGTTTTTAATGATGGTGAAAATTCAGGAAACATACCATGAGGATTGTTACATGGATAAGTGCAGGTAACATAAAATCCTGCAAAATGTAATATTCAAGCAATAACTAAAGGACATTTCTTCATCTTCTCTCTCTTCTTGCAGTAGCATTTTCATAAGCGTGTGTGATTATAGTAAACTTGTCAAACTCTCTCTGCCTTGGGAAGTATAAAAAATACAAATTATCTGTAAATACCAGCAGTAGCATTCAAATAATCACAGAATCACAGAATATGCTAAGTTGGAAAGGACCCACAGAATCATCAAACCCAACTCCTGGCCCTGCACAGGACCATGCCCAAGAGTCTGACCGTGTTCTCAAGCATTGTCCAAACACTTCTTGAACTCTGTCAGGCTGCGACCACTTCCCTGGGGCACCTGTTCCTGTGCCCAACCACCTTCTGTGTAAAAATGTTTTTTAGTATCCAGCCTAAACCTTCCCTCACACAGCTTCAGGCCATTCCCTCACTGCTCACCACAGAGAAGAGATCAATGTCTACCCCTCCTCTTCCCCTCATGAGGAAGTTGTAGTCTGCCGTGAGGGTTCCCCTCAGTCTCCTCCAGTCTGAGCAGACCAAGTGACCTCAGACACTCCTCATATGGCTTCCCTTCAAGGCCCATCTTTGTTGCTCTCTTTTGGACGCTCTCCAATAGTTCAGTGTCTTTCTTATATTACGGTGACCAAAACTGCACACATTATTCAAGGTGAGGGTGTACTAGTGCAGAGCAGAATAGGACAATCGCCTCCCTTGGCTGCCATCTTTCGTAACCTCAGAATACATGCTGCCAGTAAAACTGTCTGGTTTAAAAGTTTCTACTTTTCAGCCCTGGCAAGGCACCAACATAGCATGTCTCTTGATAAAAGTGGCATATGGCACAGAGCCTTTTTCTGACTAATGATGCGGTTGTCCTTCCTTACACGTCTCTTTGGCTTTAGTTAACTTCTGTAGAAAGAGGCTTGCCTTGGGCAGAATCAGACCCAGGGACTGTGGGACAGGTTCTTGTCTCACTTGAGGAAATTTTGTGTGGCCTTCCTTTGAATTTAGCATAAATGAGAGGGAGAACCAAAGGTCTGAAATCTTAGAGCCCAAGTAATGCATCAGTTTTACCAAATTTTCCTACCAATACTGAGCACAGGACAGTGCTTAAATAAATATCAGGCATTTATGTAAAACAATGTCTTCCAATTACCTTTTTTTTTCTGTTTAATGACAGGTTGAAGCTGTTTATTACTTTGCTGTTGGGGATATGTCAGTGGACACAAAGCAGCTGCTCCTTGAGAAGGTTTCAGATGGCTCCTGCCCAGTCAACACGGTGTCTTTCAATGCTAGGGAAGATGAAACTATTATTTTTCTAAAGGAGTTGAGCCACTTGGCCTCTGGCAGGTATGATAGAGAAGGACAGTAAAGATTTCAGTACTCATGAAGTGCTTTGCTGATAGGAATGGTATTGGTACACACCTGGATATAATCCATGAGGAAAATGAGACAAAGCAGTTCAGTAAGTGATCTGGGGATGGGGAAATAGTCTTAAGAGATATGACTAGAATGCAGACACTACTTAAACAGACCAGCTTTTTTCTGCATATGTTCTCACTGGCTTGGAGAAAGGCCATTCTCTTTTTATGCCCAAAATTGTCTGTCATCTGCCTCTCTCTTGAAGTCTGGAAAACTCTTCAGGGGAAATGGTCACAACATAAACAGAAATAAGTTTTTATTGTGTTGCTTTGTACATTAGTAGTATCCACAAGCACCAGAAAACAATCTAGAGTTTTGCTGGATCAAGTGCCATAGAGACATGGACTGGAAAGGAAATGCCTGTCCTAAATGAGCCGCTCATGGAATAACAGAAAATTGATGGGGTGTTACTCTTCAGGCCTGGTTGTGTGGAAAAGCAGTTCTGTACCATGCTTTCTAGCATCCTCCTGGTATAGTTGGTGGAAATTAATATATTCCACGTGGCTTGTTGACTGCTTTATCCTGGGAATCAGCCATGTGGTGAGAATCAGCCTTCAGTAGAAATGGATAAGACAACTGAAATATTGATTCTGTTATCAAAATAAGGAAAGCAAATGAACAAATACAAAACCCGTAAGACCAAACTCATGCTCAACAGCAGGAAGGCAGTACGAGTCAGTAGGTGTTTATCTGCTTAACAGAAGTCACTGTACAGTTACAGACTTGTGAAATGGCTGCTAGCTTTTGCTCTTTCACTGTTTGTGCAAGAGTGGGAATCCCTCCAACAGTAGAAATCTCCCAAATGACAGCTGAGCAATTGGTAAGATGGCAGCTGCTTAGCTCTTTTATAGCCATCTGTGTTTAGAAATAGCTTTTAGGAGATGGGAGCATCTGCCAAGAACAAGACTGTGGTTTCAAAAGTGTTATGTTTGCTCTGGTCTGATGTGTGTTTAAAATAATTGTGGTCATTTAGAAGCATGATACCTCTATGGTGCTAGGTACATTGCCAGTCACTATCCCTCATTTTCTTTTGGCGGTGTTTTTACCTTCTTTATTAAAGGAAAGTGAATGTTTTCTTGCATGGTAGAGACAGGCAAAAAGGGTTGTAGCAGGGAGCTGAGAGAAATTGTTTTGTTTGATATGATTCTCACTGTCATCTTTTTACATGAGTCTAGCTTTTGTGCAGGGACTTACAGGGACAGTTAATAACTTGCTGGTGGATATTTGCCCAATAACTGTCTAAAAGTTTAAATCAGCTTTCCCACAGGAGCATCCAAGTTCATGGGCTTTTCATGGCTCGAACCTGTTTCTTGTTTTAGAAATGCATCTTTTTCCTTCTTTGAGAGCTTCTCTGTTTTGACAGTGAGGATAAATGAAGTCTGCTTGTCATCCTGATTTGTATGTCAATAATGAAATAAATGTTCCTGTTAGGCTGGAGGATAATCTGATAAAAAGGTGTTAGTGTCATCTCAGACATCTCAAATTACATGCCTGCTCAGCCTGTTAAAAGCATTAATTAAAACTAGATTTCCAGGAAATTGAAGAGTAAGGTATCTTGCAGTAAGTAATATCAAAAAGAAGGGATATTCTACATCAGAAGACTTCAGAAAGTACATAAATGTAAATGAAAAGTTTGATGATCTTAATAATCTTATTGTAGTTGAAGCTTTAGATATAATTCTGAAGTTATATGTGTGAAAAACATCTCTTTAACATTACAGAAGTATTTATGTAGTTTGTGTACTGATGGAAACTCATTCTGTATTACAGATTCCATGCTTTTGCTGAGAAGAACGACTATAGAGATGCTGCTGGACCTGCACTGAAATATGAAGAGGATGGAAAAAGTATAATTGCCCTGAACTCCAGAAAAGTGAAAGGGAGAATACCACTAGGTAGACAATATAAACCCCAAGATTATACTGGTATTATCAGCGAGATGTCAAAATGGAAATGTATAGGAACTTGATGAGTGTAAAATCAAAAGAAACCTGTAGCTGTGGGTGGGATGAGGACAGGACTGGTCTAATGGAAATTCTCTGGGTGGGAAGGAGAGGGCAAGGAAAAGAGAAAAATGAAGGGAGTAGAGGATGTGCATGCGAGAATGAAAGAAGAGAAAAAAAAGGGAGAAGAAGATAATTTATTTAGGACTATGAAGAATGCTACTTGTGTGCTTATGCCACTGACCTTGTGGAAACGTATAGAGAAATGGTAGGAAGGAAGAGGAATAGTGTGGCAGACCACATGATGCAACAAGCACATCATGTAGGCCAAGTTCATGGTAATATAAGGGAATTAAATCAACATGAGATTTACTTGCTTCTCCCAAGGGTTTGTCACAAAGACAGGCAAAAAGCAAAGTAAAGTGACCCTAGAGAAGGCAGTGCAAAGTGGTGGTGGGAGAATTGATAGAAAAAATACCAGGAGGAAACAACCAAAATAACCAGTTTCACAGGTGGGTGGAGCTGGGCAGAAAGCTCAGTGTGTTTCTCATTAGTCACAGTGCTACTTCCTCTGGGTAAGTGTTCAGTGGGACTGGACTGTGGTTTCAGCCAGGGTGGGAGGAGAGGGGCTTGTGAAGTGAGGCTTTGTGTGTCAAATCTGATGTCTTTCTCTGCAGGAGAGTAAAAAAAAAATATTTATTTTAGACATCAGGAATCATAAGACGTTTTTATTCTAATGGCTTAACACACCCACCCACCGACACCCACACCCCCACACCCCTCCCCATTATGCTGGGGGCATGACTGTTGCCCCAAAGGTGTTATCCTCTTCTCTCTCTTAGGGCAAGTATGGCATAAGGTGGATTTGGTGGCTCACGTAAGGCTCTTAGTCAGTCTTGGACTAACTGGCCCATTTTTGGGTTGTAATCAAGTTTCTTGTGTACCAACCTATCCTTCACTAGGACCATGATTATTACAGTACAAGAGAAACAACCATTGTGGGGGGCCAGAAATAAAGGAGTGAGGAATCACTTGCTTTTTTGAGTTGTGAAGGGACACTCAAGCCTCACCCATGCAGAGTTTAGAAACCAACAGCAGAGTCTGCTTCAAAACACTGTCGTTTCATACTAATGCTGAGCAGTATAATGCCTTCAGTCTGCCATGAGTGCTTTCCTGCTGTACCTCATTTGGGGGTGTGCATAGGGGGAGCATAGGGGGAGCTGGCTCCCTCTTCCCCTGAGGCAGTCAGCCTGTTTCAATAGATGAGCCTAGAGCTCCTATATGGCTGAAATTACTTCCTCACCACTGTTTCTAAAGCTAAAAAGCTTTAATCACTCAAAAGGGCAGTAATCCCCTTGAAGTGCATTGTCTGTTGTGTCTTATTGCTATTATGGAGTAGAATTTACACATTAAAAAGGAACACAATTAGCTTTCTGCATTTACTGGGTATTACAAGCACAGTCATGACATCACTGGCAGCCAATTGGAGTGTTTCAGTCATATGCAGAATCTAAAGTCCTTTCAGAAAAGAAAACACATTGAAGACATTATTCTGGTCTGTGTCTGATTTCTCTTGTTTCAGAGACTCCTTCAAGGGTGTAGTAATAAGGCAATAAAAATAAAAGTGTCGATTACTCACCAATGGGCTCTGAAACTGGTTCTTGGATGTGTGGCATAAACTACACAAGGAAATAAATAGAGAATGAACCACAGATTTAATCTTCCAAATGTGGTGTTTCTAGAAAATAAAGAGAGGCCTAGGAATATTTTGATTATGTTCCTTTTTGCACCACAAATGCAACAGCTGGAAACTGAAACTCATAACCATGTTTTATGGACTGGAAAAGCTGTTTTAAGGACATCTGATAGTTTCTTGCAAATGTGGGATATCTTCATGTTCACTCCTTTTCAGCGGCTTAACCAAAACAAGTTAGAAGTGAACTATTTAAAATTTTAGATAAGAGCTCAGTTCCCCCCTATTTTGCATCTTGAACAGACATTTAGAAAGCAAGTGTGAGAAACTGACAATTTTTTTACACTTATTTTGAGTGGGTGTTTGAGATCAAAACAGGTGTAACTCATTAAAGAACTGAGGTCCTTATACTGGCAGCCTCAGATTTACTTATGGCAGAGAAATTCTTTTACATGAAGCCTAATTTCACCAATGTGATAATATCTCCTCATCCAGCACTAACTTTCTTGTTACCACTTTTGCCTGCATTCTTTGTGCAGTTTATTCATCTGCTAAAAGCTGTAGAATTAAGCAATCTTGTTATGTAGTTAAAATTATAAGTGGAAAAGAGGCGACATTTAAGTTGGAACTTGAAGACATAGAGGGCAAGGAATGGTGGGAGCTGTGGAGAAAAGATGTCTTTCTGAAAAGGGGCGCATTTGTGTCATCTGCTTGGAGTAACAGGGTGATAAGTGCTACATAAGGCTTGAAAAGCAATGGTGCTTTGAACTAGATCGTGAAAAGAACAGAGGGTCCTTGGTGGCTGACATGAAACAGTAAATTTCTGTATAGTGCTTTCTGTGTGGTGGAATAGATGAGCAGGCACGTGTAGAGAAAATGCAAATGGACCAAAATCGTTATTTTACTGATGTGATAAATCAGGGAAGTGTCTGGTGTCCTTGTGAACAGTACAAGGCTCTGTTCTTAGGTGTGCTTGGCTTTTCACATTTACCTGGTTGTCACAGGGGAAATTTCAGGTTGTTGTGTGTAAAAAAGGGAAGCATAAGAGCGTCATTCCCCTTTATGACATTGAAGTCAATGAACTCTGCACTGTTTATGTACACTGACATGGGAAAGATCGAACCCTCCCTTTGGAGAGCCAGGATAATGACTGAAGAGTAGCTACTTTGCCTAGAAGCTGTAGCAAAGATCGGTGCCTCTGCTTTTTTCTTGCATGTGTTTTGTCTAGTCTCTGCAGCCTAACCTTGGCCTGGCAAATCTCTTTGCTAATGTGTAGAGAGTGATGCAGATAGCTGTTCTGTGATACCACATGGGATACAAAGTTCATTTGCTTTGTCCATTTGCCCAGTGGAAGAGGGACAGGATTGGTCTGCAGTGAGTTTTAGTACTGTTTGACCTGGCAGGTATGCAGGTAAAAGCTGTGGACTACCCTCTTACGCTTTGTGCTTTCATTCATCCCCCTCTAAGTGGAGATTTTAAAAATCAGTGTTTCAGGGTATATTGCTGTGTTCTGCTGCCACGTGGAGGCTGAGAAAGGGACTGGCAGTGAAGAAAATCAATTTCCCCATCATCCCTTGCTAGCAATTCATTTTCAAATAGATCTTACTCCATTATATTTGCTTGCCTCCATGGTCTAAGTCAGATAATCAGACAAGTAAGAAATGCTTTGGTTTTCCATGATTTGCTTTTGTATTGGTGTTTGCTTCCTGTTTCAAAGATACTGTAGATCTTTTGTAGGCTTTTTTTTTTTTTTTATAGGCTTTTTTCATTAGCAAGATGGAAATCAAATAGGTTACAGTGACTTGTCAAACCGGATGAGTTTGTTTGTGGGGAGGTACATGTGGAGAAGCTGCTTCTTTTGAGATTGTTTGCCAGTTAAATAACTGGGAAATGGAAATGAGGGCAGTTATGAGTTTCCGTGTACATCTGCAAGTGTGTTTGTGGTTTTGCTTAGATCTAACATCTTGCTTCTCAATTCGCTGCTGTCAGCAAAATGCTTCTGACTCTTGCCACAGGCTTTCCCTACACCCTTCCTCATCCTCTTCCTCTTTTCTAGGGCCTCCCTTCTCCAGAGCAGAAACACCTTTACCCAGGGGCAGGGCACTCCTGGAACATTACTCAGGGTGAGGCGCTCTGCAGGGTCAGGATGGCTGCGAGGAGAGCCGAGGGAAGCTGACTGTGCTTGACACAGGCCAGATGTGTGGGGCTCGTGGCCACCCTCCTGCCATTGCAGTTGGGGTGGGTTTTGAATCAGAACCAGGGAGTCCCCAGTGGTCTGGCTGTTACGCTGCCAGCCAGGGCACATGGGGAAGTGCTTCATGGCAAGGGGCATCAGGAGGGCCCTTTCTCTCCCCAGATAAAGTAGTTTTTTAAGACAAGATTATTCATGGGACATGGATGCCTGAATGTGTGCAAGAGACGGTGGGCTTGGAGTGGTTGTGAACTGCACCCTCCAGAGGGGTGACTTTGGTTGGTGGTCCCCAAAAAATGACACATCTGAGGTGTGAGCAAAGGGAATTTAAACCAAAGTGAGGTTCATGCTTTCTTGGCCCTTTAGCAGTGTTATGCTTTGAGGGATGGGCCACAGTTAAGAGCCACATCTGGAAGATACTATGCCTTGTGTGTGTATGTAGGTTTTGATTCTAGGGGTTCAGTTTTGAAAGACACAGAGTTTTTTTCCACTCCTCCTTAGCTCTAGGGCAAAAGAGACTGAGGTGGAAGTGCAGCTGAGCTTCCTATGTAGAGAGAGAAAGCTGCTGTGGATATCACTGCTTGCAGGCTTCTCTCTCAGTTGAATCCAGGAAAAAATGTTGTCAGAAAAGAGGTTTTCTAAGCAACTGGAATTTCCGAATGTGCAGTTCTTGGTGTCTGCATTTGTCCTGTGTAGCAAGTGACATCAAGCATACTTGCTTTGAAAGGGCATGCAGTTTTACTCTGCTGTGCTGCAAGCATAAATAAGGAAAAAATACCTTCTCATGTAATACCAATTCAACACATCTATCTTAATGGGGACAGTAACAATAATCCTGTAAAACTGTTGAGTCCATAGCATCAATTTAAGGGGAAATGAAGCAACACAAAATTGTTATTGTTTTAGAGGTAGTTGAACTATACATATATCTTTCAATATTTTCAAACATTACATTAAAAATATTAATAAAATTAAATATGGATGACAGTAATTGACAGCTTGTGGAGGATATCCAGATTCAGTTGGAGACAGTGCCACTGGAATTGCGTTATTAACATCCTTAAACAGAACTATGTGCATTCATGGTGTGAATGCATGTGTTTGCATTTCTGGGGAGAGATTGCTTATAAAATAAAAGCTGACTTCTTTCTGAAATATTTGGAAAGAATACTTCTCTTATGTTTAACAAGTAATGATTACAGACTGAGGTTTCTTCACCCTTTTGCATTTCATGTTGTAGAATGATCTGCCTTGCTAAAGCTTTTTGTGATTTAGGAAATGTTGGTCTTTGTCCTGATGGCTGCAACAGATGTTTTTGAAATGCAGGAAGGTCCCAGGAGATGGCAGTGTACAATAACACAATTCAAAATATTTCTTGGAAACTGAAACATTTCACAATTAAAATTGAGTTCTTATTATTATTTCTGGGAGGTTTATCAAAGAACAAAATGATCAGGTTTGTTTGTTTACTGGTAGCCTACTTTAGTAGACAAGTGTGCTGGTTTGACACAAATTCAGAGGAAGATATCCTCGATAGAAGTCAGATTACAGCCACTCCTCCCCCACCACGTTCAGGAAAAAAATTTCCTCGAAGGGAGTGAAGAAGAAACAAAACTGTTTATTTAACAAACACACAGGAAAAGAATAATAATGCTAAATAATAAAATCTCTCGCATTGGAGAGAAACCTGGAAGATTTTTAAGTCCTTCTGTGGATGTGGTCTCTCTCTCTGTCTCTTCAGAGCTGGGTCGGCATGGGCCCACCTCCAGGGCCTTGGTGGAAAGTTCTTCTGGTATGTTCTGATGTTTTTGAAACAGTCCAGAAGAGAAGAAGGGAAAAGCTGAAGTCCCAAGGAAACAAGTTTAACTCTCCATCTCTCTCCGGAGAAACAGAGCCGAGAGCTGGCTGGAAAGCAAGGAAGGTGCTTCCTCCCCTCTCTGCCGCAGCAGCAGCTGTCTCCCCACAGCACAAGAACAAGAGAGGAGTAGTGACCTTGAAGCAGAGAATTGCTTTGAAAAAGTTCCTCTGGCTGGTTTTTTTCTTTCTCTCCCCTCTTGGGCTCAGTTTAAAGGTGCAGAAAGACACAAGATTCATTTTCTGGGCATAGAGTAGGTGATATGGGATATATCATAAAGTAACCCCATGACAACAAGTTTGCATGTCTTACCTTTCATACAGTGAACTATCATGGTTTACCTGAACCACGGAATGATAAGATACAGTTTGCCTTGTTCAGCATTTTTATGTGCAAGTCATTAATAGGTTGTGATCTACAATAGTTTGTAACCTATATTTGTAGTTAGGATAGCTGATGATTCGGTTTCTTTATATTTTTACATATTATATTATATGTAACATTGCACATAGTATCTCTGCATTGTCCTATATTGCAGTTTAAACTCTGAGACTGACCTAATTTAACACATTTTTAATAGTGATCATACTGCTTAGGTATACAAGGGGTCTCAAATTTAGTAGTTTCTCTTTATGAAATAAATAATTGTATTTATTATTTTCATCAAGAAAGACTTACGTGTTGAAATTAAGAAAACCTTGTCTCAATTCCAGCTTTGGATTTTTCCATTTTTTGGACAATATAGCCTGGTAGTAAAAAAATCTTCTTTGTAGCATTTGTTTATGACTGTTGAGAATTGTTGGGATGAATATAAACTTATCTTTAGCAAAATTTCATCAGATAGTCATCAGGGAAAGAAGATTTAAATAAAATTAACAATGTACTTTAGGAAATGGAAAGAGTCAAAAATGTCTTCTCTTTAAAATGTCAAAACTGTGT
Organism: Vireo altiloquus; assembly: GCA_013396875.1. Taxonomy (NCBI): domain Eukaryota; kingdom Metazoa; phylum Chordata; class Aves; order Passeriformes; family Vireonidae; genus Vireo; species Vireo altiloquus. The sequence continues at coordinate 285,828 of VZRF01007209.1, forward strand.
TTAATATTTGGAGCCAACTTTTGCCATGAAGTCCAGGGGGCAACAACTGAATTTCAATGTGGAGTTTCCTTATTATTTTCTGGCAGTGTTAAAATATATTTGCTTCCACTGTGGGAACAATCTGTGGCTAGCTTTGGAGGTTAGTTCCAACATACTAAGCACCTCTCATGTCCTGGAGCCAGCATTAAGCCCTTTTTTGAAGTCTGTCAGAGAACAACACTTGTCATTGCAATGGGACCTCAAGGAAACAAGGTTATATGGCAACATCTGAATATACTATTGACTTCGTGGTGATTGAGGAGTTACAGAAAGTGGAAATTGTATAAAAATGTGAAGTTCTATTTATTATTTCTTTTGCAGTAGCTGGTGTCTGTGAAGATGTCTTTTTGATCTGGAAGGAACTGGAAGAAGCCAGGAGTACAGTGAGACAAGTTCAGAAAATTTTATCAGAATCTGACCAGTCTGCTTCTCAAGATGGTATCATTTATGTTTCTTTCAAGACAGCTACCATTATATAAATGATCAACATCTTTTTGTGGGCAGTTTTTATTGCACATCAATTTGGAGATTATTTTCTCAGAAATGTCTATTTACAGGGTATAGCACCTATATGTCTATATGACACCTATAATTGTTATCTAAGCTTAGGATTGCTTAAAACTTTCCAATACAAATCTCTGTTTACTATGGCTTAAACTTGCTTAACTTTAACAGCTTAGGCTGAAACCCACCATTTTTATTTTACTAGTGACTAGGTTTAGAAGTTACCTGGATTTTAGGATATGGAAATTATTTTGGGGTTTTTTTTGTGATCTTCCTGTCTGCCTGAACCAGTAAATCTTTAGCTTGTTCTGCACAGTGCTGGGGAAATACCTCATCCTTGTCCCATCACAGTCTTCTTGGGATAGCCTCCAACCTGGTAGCTAGTTCATTCCATGTAAAGGGAAGAAGGAGAGGGGTTGTGTTTTTGTAATCAAAGGTGGAGGTCTGAAAACAATTCAAAATAAGTACTCTGACAACTCTTGTCTTAAGAAACATGGAGGAACATGTTACATGTGCTCATTAAGCCAGTAGTTCCTGCCATTATGTTTGGCCTAGAACATGATTTATTTGTTGTTCTGTGCATATTTATTGGATTGAACCCTGTTGGAGACAGAAGCATAGCTGGTTTCTGAAGTTGTGGAAGGTTTTAACAACGGACAGAGAGAAGCTACTCAGCCCTGCTAAGACAGAGATGCTCTGGGCATGCTCTGAGGCAGAATGATCCCACTGACAAGACTTAAATACTAAAAGCTTAGGAATCTATAGAGTCTAGGCAGCTTCAGCATTGGACTGCAATTGAGGGAGTGGGTTTTCAGGATCACAACCAAGCTCGTCAGTAGTTATTTCCTTAATGATTCCTGGTTTTAAAATACTTACCTGGTATCCAGTGGTATTTTTTGTTTAAATTGTTACATGATGCAGGTTGTATTAGCATGAGTCATAGATGATTTTGTGAAGCTCTAGTACTGTTTTTGCAATTGCTGTCGCTGTCTAGATGGAGGCTGGGACCAGATGGCCTTTTCTGGGTCATCTGCTGAGGAATGCTTTGTACAATCAGTTGGTCAGTAACTTGAACTGTTTTGAGATGTGTGACTGGTGTGGTGATGATGAAGATTTGAAGCTGAGAACTCTCTCTTGACTGCACTGGGTTTGAATTCCTATCCATAATATAACTATAGTTAAATCTAGAGGTTTTTTTCATCTGTGAAGGTACGATGTCATTTATTATACTGATAAGAGTATCTTCCGAGTTAGCAGGACTTCCCATATGAAGTTAAACATCTCTTCTGTAATGCATATGAACAAAGAGACCACAATAAAACTGCAAGGACAGCCCTGATGTCAATGTTTCCTGACTGCACAGCTTTAATATTCTTTTAGTGTTTGCCTTGATACATAATCACTTCATAAATAAATGAAAAGAAATTAAATTACAGTGTGATATATTTTTTAAGTTCTTCAGCATTATTTGGCTATTGCCCACTGATCCAAATAACTGTAGTTTTTCAGTTTGCATGTATTTCTTCCCAGTTCTACCTTCCTGATCTGTTTAAAATGCTTTGCAGCAAAATATCTCTATGTAAAGCATGTGGAAGAAAGAAAACAACAGTTTTCTTTTCAAAATTCTGTGAGCACATTTGTGACACTTGTTGTTCTAAGGACCACAAGCAATCATAAAGCAAAGGTTTCCACATAAATCGGCTCTGATCATGTGCCTGCCCTGATGTTGGCTGATCTGTGTGTGTGTAAGGGCAGTAGATGCCTCCACAGGTTTATTTACAGGCTCAGGATCTCACTACTGTAGTCACTGTAGCTTCATCTAAACTGAGTAGATATTTATACCACCTTGGTCCACCAAAATTTAAGTGCGACAAAATAAATTCACCCTGCTGTGAGACCCACTGCCTGGTCATTTGGCTTAGGTGTGGTTTACTGGGATAGTGATGAGTGAGTGGAGAGTCCTGTATCCTGTTATTTTATCTGTATTATCTGTATTCTATACTGGTGTCCAGAGATGTGCTGTGCCCTACCTTGAGATAGTCCTTGGAAAATTTATATGACAATATGACATTGTAGTTTGCCTTTAAACAGCCATCTCTAAAAAGATTAATGTTAACCAATGGTCATGACTGTATTTTCAATTATATCTCTATTGTTTCATTTCCTCAAATGATTCTCCTTGAAGTTAGACATCTTATTCAAGAATACTTCCTGGCGTTTTGTAATTCAATTACTAAGAAAATTCCTTTTATATGTTGATCTTCTCACTATTTATTGTCTTTGCTCCCTGTCTTCTGGTGGTTTTTTTCCCAGTTACAAAGGAATTTGTTGCAACGAGTTGTCTGATAAGAAAAAACCCCACAGCCAAAGTAGAGACTACTAAAAATCACTCAGAAATATCTGTTAACTCCAATGCTGTCAGAGCAAGCAGAACAAGTTTGAAAATTTTGATTCCAGTATCAAAGTCTGTTTTTGAAAATAGCTTATCAAAAGTGAACCATGTTATACAGGAGATTTTGTTTGTTTTATTTTCTTTATTAGCACACAAAGCTGATCATCCATTACCAAAACATATAACTGACAAATATTTGACTTCTGAGAAGTGGTTGCAGAAGTATGGCTTGAAAGCTCAGAAGCTCACACTTTATGATGCACTTGCTGATTGTGTTTTCCGCCATGTAGATGGGCTTGTTGACATAAAAACTAAACCAGAGGATGAATATTCACAAACTGATGCTGTGAGTATTGTTAATTTTCCCTCACATCCCAGGAGTTGTTTGTTTTTTGTTTTAGAGCTTGAAAACTTGGTTGATGGATAAGTTGATTCTTTAGTATATGGCCTTGTTGTTTTGTAGTTTTTGTTAAAATCAGATAATTAATTATTGAGACAAAGAATAAGAATGTCTCAATGAGCTTTTTGAGAATGACTGCTTTAAGGACTCCTTGCTGGTTCACATAAAATCTAAATGGAAGAATCAGAACTGGCTTAAGCAATGCCTTGGTTTTCTTTGTATTTCTCTGGGGTGAGGCAAAGATTGCTTGTCACCTTTAGAGGATATGTTAGTCTCAGCTGCCACAGTGTATTGCAGGTCCTTTAGAAAATTTGGATTAATTTGTCTTCTATTTGTTTTTCTCAAGCTATACCGTTGCACTATTTGGTAAGCTTCTGATTTTTGCTAGAACAAAATTGTTCTTGCTAGCTGCAAGAACAAAACCAGTCTCTGTTGAATCTTGCTTGGAGCAAGTTCTGTGGCCACCATATCCCAGGTTTATTTCTACTCCTACTCCTGTGCAACAAGCATGTACCTTTGAAGTTTGTTCCTCAAATATTAAAGGCACTGCAAAATGGTATGTTTTGGAACATGAAATGTGTTTTTCTTTGTTGTAGGAAACAAAGAGGAAGGTAATTCACGCAAGATACTGTGACAAGTTTGTACATACTCTCTGGAAAGATGGATCTGTAGTTCATGTATATGTTACTACAGAAAAGTATAAGCAGTACGAAGAGAAAATGAGGACAGCTCTGAAGCAAGTGGAAGGAAGGTTAGTGTTCTGTCACATAAAATCAGTTTGATTATTCTACATGAGCGCTGAAAAGTTTGACATTTACTGTCATAATAAGTTGAAGTGGTTGGTAAACTGACAGCAGTAGTACTAAGCCGGAAGTCTATTTTAAATCACAGTCTTGTATGTAAGATTTCTTAGTAGCCATAGAAGAAAACTGATAATGGTTTCGAATTTTTTTCTCCTTCTGAAACACCAGTGTGAAAGTCAGTCTGCACATTTCTGAATCCCTGCTAAAAGTGCCAAAAAGTATTGTGACTATAAGGTGGCAGACAACTTCAATAATCGTCAATAGAACTTAGTAAACATTTATGCTGTGTACCTAGGATCCCTTGCAACACCAAGAAGCACAGCTTGGCTTTTGCTCAAGTGGTCATCTGCCCTTCTTGCAATTTTGTGTCGAAGACCATTTTGAACAGTCTAGATCAGAGTCAGGGCATGAGCTATTAAGTAATGCACATGATCAGAAGTTCACTGCTGAAACTAGCTGCCTAGTTCACATTTCCACAGCCATAGAGACACTTAAGTTTTGTATGACATCTACAAAAAAATAGGCAGTCTAAAGAAAACCTATTTTAGAACAGAAAATAAATGGTGCTCTCTGTTTTGTATATTAGGATGAGATGTCTCACAAAAAGATGTGAAAAGATGAAAAAAGCAGGATGCGAACTTTCATTTTATTGGTGAATTTTTCATTTTATTGCTGCTTCTCTACCAAAAGTATAACAGCCTGATTACATTTAGCAAGATCAAATAAAGTTTTGTTATTGCTTCTAGTTTATCTTCATCTTACTGCATTTAGGATAACATTTACATACTCACCTAGGAAAATTTGAGATAAACAGTTTTAGTGAGTATGTATTTTTGAAATCCAAGTCAAGATTAAGGGCTTGCTGTTTTGCATGTTTCATCTAAATGTTAAAAAGTCTTGGTGGACCTCATCAAACACTTTGGGGGAAATAACCAATGACAAAATTGCTATCGGTACCTAATGTAACAGGATCCTTAAGTTTCCATGATATCATTTTTTTTGAAACCTTTTGTGGAAATGAATATTTTTCCCAGGCCATTATGTTCTGTGTGTTAAATGTCTCTGTTTCAGAGTAGATGAGCATTTTATGACTCTCAAGGGAAATCAGATTTGGACTTGCTGCAGCCATTACTGAGGAAATGTTCTTGTGCACAGCAGTATGTATGCATGAATTTAACTGGCAGGCACTCTCCAGTCCTGTTTAAAATGTAAATCTAAGTCTGTATTTAAGGCTTAAGGTCCACAAACGGTTGAAGCATCTGTGTTATATTAAACCTCTTCGAAGTGCTCCTTGGAGAATAGATTCTCAAGTGGTTTCCTGAGAAGGGAGGCATAGTACTATAGGCTTAAATGATTTACTTAGATGAGTCTGGAGAAAAGATACAGAGACAATAGTTGCAGTTGCTTCCACGTTGGATTTCCGAGCCCAAACTACCTGCTAACTGACTTTATAAAGGTGCTGTATTGTTTTGTCTTTTTTTTTAGTCTGTGTCCAGATTCCTATTGAAATTAAAAAATAAGAATGTCTTGTGATGTTACGTAGGGACAGGGGACTGATCCGTCAAGGGCTTCTGACAATGACTATTGACAGGTGCTTAGGGAAAGAGAACAAGGAGTACAGCAGTGGCAAAAAGATCCTGCATTTCAGATGCCGATACACAGAGCTCCAGAGATGTTACAGAACAGGTTTTGATTTGGTTTTTTTCCTCCGCCAGGATTAAGTGGCTTCAACAAGGAAGCAGAGGGCTTTTTGGGAATGTGTTTGAAGATGATGTCTATATTCTTATTGATACATCCCAGTCTATGAACAACAAGCTGCCCCTAGTGAAGGAAAAAATATTTCAGCTAATACAGGTATGATAAAACAATGACTCTGAAGGCTGAGGAGAATTTTAGAGTAAATTAATCTTTTCTGGATGGTTGTTACTCTACTTTTTATTTAAATTTTTTTTTTAAACAGCAGCTTTATAAAAATATTTCGATTTTTCTTCATGTGCTCATTTTTCAGTTAAGAATTTATATTTTCCCTCATTTATACAGCTATTTGAAAAAAGCTAGAGAAAATATTAAAAATTAAAAAGGCTTAAGTAGTTCTTTCCCTCAGCCACCTCCCTTCTAAAAAAAAAGGAAAACAAAAAAACAGAACAACAACAAACAACAGAGACAAGCTATGCAATGAAACCCATTTTGCATTTTCATTTTTACTTTCAAGCAGTGTCATTCAATTCTGTTGGCCCGTTGTGATTTGTAATGTGTATTCTAGATTCACTTTCATACTTCTACAATAGAGGGTGTAGAACATTTTGCACTTCCTTGCATCTTACAGTGATTCAGAACTTTGCAGAGGGACTGGCAAAGTGCAGAAGTACCTCAAAAGCTGTGAGTACTGGGAGACACACCTAAAACAGGATGCCTAGTTCTTGCCTAGTTTTAGAAGTCTCAAATGATGGCACCTAAGCTTACATTAATATTTCGGGGACATGATTAATCTTAAATTTCTTTAGTGCTAAGAGAAGTAACTGAAATAAAAATTCAGTCTGGCATTGATAACAATCATTAGTAGGACTAGAAAAATTAAAACTGTGACAGAGAGGTTTTTGAGCTAAGTGCTCAAGTCATAGGACAAAGTATCTTGTGATCCTCTAAGCAGATCAGCACGCGAAATATATTAGATACTGTGCCAGATTTCACAGGTAGCTGCACAAAAATTGTGATGAAAGGGAGGCAAAGATGCCAGACTCTGAAAGTTTATGCTCACTTGCAAAAATCTTCCCTGACTTATATTTTCTATCTAAAAGCAACTTCAGCAAATTCTTAATTTTCTTCTGCTGTCTAGTTCCCCTTGCCAGTGCTCTTTATACGATTCTTGTTCTCTTCCTCTGAATGATACCCTACTTTCTTTCTGATTTCAATTTTCTCTGGTAAACAGTGATAATCTCTTTCTTACACCACTGATCTTATCCAGTTTCATTTCTATTTTCTGTCCTTCTAGACTTTTGCTGTTTAAATTGTTTGAGAGACATGAGTACATGGAGACTTACTTTGGGAATTTCAAGCAATCTTAAGAGTTGCAAGCAATAATTATCTCTCGTTTTCTATATTTCTCTGTACACCATAACTTTTATTATATATGCTGTAATAATTTATTGTAACCATGTAATTAACTATATATTAATTAAAACTATTGCTCTTACTGTGTTTCAGGATACAATATTCTTTCTTTTAATAGTAGGTAAAATTCAGATGCTGTCTCTTGCAGGAACAACTGAGACACAAGAAGAGATTTAACTTTGTGAAATTTAGTGCCCAAGCAGCAGCATGGCAAGAGAAACTTACTGAAGTTAATGAGGAAAATTTGCAAGATGCTTGGCTTTGGATAAAAGGGCTTGAGGTAATATGGTGGCTAATTATGACAAAACATGCTTGCCTTGTATACAAAATTGTATATGTTTCTCCACTTTCTGTATGGCTGGGGTGACTTTGCATAGACTAAGTATTAGGCTTGAGTAAGCTGAAATTATAGATGGCAAATAAACTTAAGTGGATCTGAATACAATGTGTCTGTCAGATATAATAATCCTTTAACAATGGACCTGTTTATAAGATCATATTTATTGAACTTGCAGCCTGCAATGTTTAGTAGCCACAATGCAAGCACTGGCAAATTTGAATTCCATAGGAACCATATCATTGCTCAGACCCTGCATCTAAATTTGTTATTCTTACTGCAGCTCTGCAGTGTGTATGGAGGTGTGGCTGGCAAACTCACAGCTCAGAGGTGGTATAGGAAACCAAACCCAGCAAACTGGAGAATCATTTCTAGTTCTTTTTGATGGATAGACAACTAACTTTAGGTGCTGTAGAAACATGAGAACAAACATACTCAGACCAAACCTCTGTCTGTCTACCGTGTAGTCTTTCTCTGACAGTGGCCAAAATCTGAGGATTTTTCCCTGAAAGAGAGCAGAACTGCTGGTAATCAGCCGCAGTCATCCACCAGATTCTAACTATCAGCAGCTTTAGGACCACTTAATGTGTAAAAAGTGGACAGCAATGTTATGAACATGGGACTGAAAATCAGTCATACAACGGTATAGATACATCCTACGTTATGTTTTCTAGCACAAAAAACCCATGTTCATGTAATAAAACTCCTCAGCATTATAACAGCTCTTCCTCAGACTTAATATGAAGTTCGTGGGGATGAGGGAACTGGGGAGACTACAAAGCAAGATCAATAACTTGGTATTCTCAGATAATACTAACAGACCAACACAGATAAAAGGAAGTATTAGTGTGGCCTCTCTGAGCAGTTGAACACTTGTAACTGAGCTTATTTTGCTGCCCTGCTTGAGGCTTGAGAACTTGGCTCTGTTTAAGTCATGTATGTTGTACGGCATTGTGCAAGTTCAATAATACTTTGACCTACCATATTTTGATACCACTTGTATATGCATTAGTGAATGGCCTTTGTACGAGTATTATTCATACAATTGTGAATTTTTGATTATAAATTTCATTCTATGTTCAGATCTAGGTGTCTGAAATGGAATAGGAAATGGCGCAAGAACTGCCTTCTTTCTTTCAGGGAGATATCTGCTGCTGACCTTTTAGCCTCTTCTAAGCATTGCAGGTGTAAGTCTGAGATCAAAAAGCTGGATTTACAGTGAAATAAACTGAGGATTGCTCTGGAATATTAATCAGAGTAGATCCTTTGATCCCCTTTCATGCTCTTTGATCCCATTTTATGCTCTTTGTTCCCAAGATTATGAGTAAGGAAGCTGAGCTATAAACAGTAACTAACTGCTCCTTAAAAAATCCTTTAGGTGTGATAACATTTAAAATTTTAGTGATAGTGATGTCATATAGTTGAAATATGTCATCGTTGTTCGAACACTGATAAAACTGGTGTTCATTTGTAACAGTAGCAATTGAGAAACCTAAAAGGAATAGCTTTTACCATAAGGTACATGGTTATTTTCTGAACATTGTCAGCATCCACCCTGTATTCCCATGATGTGAAAAGAAGTGAAAGAGGCTGTTTTGTTTCAAATTCATTCAAAACTATTATTGAAAAGAGCCCGGGTGGCCAGTGTGCGATGTGTCTAAAACTTTATAATTACTAAAACATTAGGAGTATTAGATAAATTTAACAGAAGGAAAATGGCTGGTTATTTCTTACGAGTGGGTACTGGTAAGGTTTGCTTGTGAGTTAGAATATAAGATTATAAAGTACATGAGCTATTGTGTTGCCTGGCCCACGCACTCTTATGGAGGCATACAGAGTAACTCTCAGAATGTACCTCCTGTCCCATTTCACCTGATTTCCTTTACCCTTTTTAATAGAACTGATTGCTCTTGGGAAGGACTGGAAGAAGTTTTAACACTATTAATAGGACTGAATAAATAATGCTATCTCTTAGCATATTTTTGCATATATTGGTTGTGTTAGAGATTTTATCTTCTGTAGTGCATAATTTATGTGGATCCTAAGCCTCTTCTCATACCACTACAATCCTCACTGCCCTCCAGAGCAGTACTCAGGTATTATACAAGCATAAAACAGACACTTTTATTTTTAGATGTTTTGTTTTGGTTCCATTAAAAGACTAAAACTTGATGAAATAATTTTCCATGGTGGTAAAACCGTACATGTAGCTTTAGTTTGGAAGGTTTTGTACACAATGTTTGAAAGGTGGACCTTTGAAGATATAAAATGTAGGGTTTAGGTTCCTAAGCCATGAAATGCATTTGAGTTTAGTGTAGAAAGAAGAAAGATAGATCTCAATCTTTCAGTATGTGAATGACACAGAAAAAGTGCTAGAATTACTCCAATGGAAATTTTTTTGTGAGCACAGTATTAGTTTGCTGGGCATCTTTTGTTGCTATAGCTAACTTTTTTTGTGCTAAAATATAAATTATATTTACGGTAATGTGGCAAGGGGGTACGTGGGAGAGAGTCTGGAAAAATATGTTTGGAAAACTAAGAACTCCTTTACCAGTTTTGGAGAAATAAACTTGTGCAACTCTTTTGTGCAACTTTTGAACTGTTTGATTAAGTAAAACATATGTGTTTCAAGGAAGTGTGATGGGTTGGCAAGCAGGACCATCAGTGGGAAAAATGAAGAGAATGCATCTTTTTTCTTACGTCTTCCTATCTGTTTGTAGTCTTTTAGTGATTGCTTTTGCTTGTACAGCTCAGATTGCTGCTGCCAGCATTTTGCTTATGTATGTTTGCATAAGCACTAAATACCAATCTGGTACCAATTTATATTACTTTGATACTTGCTTAGCTTTTTCCAGCTACATGACATAAATGTTTTCACCATTTTATTAGTCATTTTGATTCTACATTATCCCTTGAATCAGTACACTGTCATTATGAATTTAAGAACAGAGGCAAAGGACTGTTAGTATTTATAGCTGTTTCTTTGTGTTTTTCTGTTTGGTTTCTTAGGTTGGAAGTTCCACAAATACACTCAAAGCTCTCCAGATTGCTCTTGCTGATACTGACACTCAGGCTATTTATCTCTTGACTGATGGGAGACCTGACCAGGTATTTCTAAAATGAGAAAACAGAAAATGCAGAAAAGTAGTGTCAGAAGTTGGAATTATGAGATGAATGTCATGCCTGCAGTGCTGAGTCTTGAGGAGTCTCTTGGATGTTTACTGGCATTGTTTCACAGTTCTTCTAGCTAAGAGCATAAATTTATATTTTTCCAAATAATAATTTGGCTTCATGTGCAGTTATTCATATTCTTATTTTTAATATTTTTATTAAGTTCAAAACTAGTGAATAAGTAATTTCTTTTTACCATGTTGATGTCTTTTATGAATTATGTTATGCCTTTTTAACAGTCAAAAAAAAGAAATAGCCAATATTGCTTTTAACTATTAAAGTGCAACCCATACAACAATTATATTGCAAATATTGCTTAATTTATCAAGAGTTTTGAGTATTTTGAACAACTGAAATGTTATCAGAATTTAGAGAACTGAGTCAATAATTTTTTTCTGCCAGCTCCTTCAGCATTTTTGGAGATGGGAGATCTACTTTTTCACTTAATTTTTATTTCTTTATGGGAGAAAGAAACTAGCTTTCTTATTTTCTCAGCATCTACTTTGTTTCCTGGTATTGAATCAACTTTGAACTAATTTAGTTTCATTAAAATATCTATACTCATATACTTCCAAAAATATTTATATATACATATATATCCAGTGATACTAAACACTAATGTAGTAGTTTAATTTGCTATGTGTTAGTAATTTCTTTTAAAACTTAAGAAACAAAGAGTACTGATTATAGTGCAATTTACATCATGTGCCTTAATGCGTTTATCAGTATTTCAAAATCTGTTTTAAATTAGCTCATTTAGCTAATTTCTGATTGAAATAGCAGTCTGTATAAAGTGGATGCTTTTAACTGATCTATATCCATCTCTGAGCAACAGAACAACTGATTAGATTCTTACAAATTCTCCATGTTTTGATAAATATGTTTCTACATGCCACATTTTTAACATAAAGGTTTTTTGATTTTCAGCCCCCCCCGATAATTTTGGCTGAAGTCCAACTTCACTGTAAAATTCCTATCCATACTGTATCCTTCAACTGTGATGATATAGAAGCCAATAAATTTTTGTATGAACTATCTACTAAAACAGAGGGACGATTTCATTATTACAACATTTATTTGAGTGATCCTGATACTACAGAGTTTATGGTTGTGAGTATCTGAAAATAAATACATTTGCTGCTTCATGCTACCTGGAAGGACCACATGACTTGCATTATTGTGATTTCATATTACAAAAGATTACTAAAAAAAGAGAGGGTTAATCCTAGTCAGATTTGACGTGATATGAAAGCAATAATATGAGTTTTTTTGCTTGTGAAATTTTTCTAGCAAAAAAGCCCAAATATAATGCACATTTGTAGTACTACTGTTGCAAACACATTCTCCCTCCCCTGACATCCCCCATCTGAAAACTAAAGCCTAAAAGTAACATGTAGACCAAATCAGCTTTGGAAGAAACACATGATCTCTGCTGTTTCGGAAATAAGTTACTGTTTAAAATGAAAATATGGTTTGTATCCTGTTAATAAATACGAGAATGCAGAGCTGAATTTAAATGATAATGATTCTTTGGATTTTGTTTCAAGTTTGTTCTACAGTAGCTGCTGGGATCTATAAGGTGTAAAATGACTAGAATAACAGTCATCTATCAAGTAGGACTAAGCAGCTCAATAATCCCCAAGAGAAAATTTCTCAATAGACTAACAGAAACACCCATTTGAAACATATTCTTGTTTTTAATTAATTTTAGTTACCTCAGTGAATTGATTGCATAAATTTCAGAAATGGTGGTAGCGGAACCATGAAAACAAGCAGGAACGAGACAGTAGCTGGAAATTTGAACTTTGCAGACACGTTAGAAGGAAGATGTGAAAATAATCCAGCTCTTGAAAAGTATCAGTGTACTGGGCAATTTCAGTGATTCTGCTGGTGTGGACTGTGTGACACTGCTCATGGCGGAAAAATAAGGGCCAGAGTCTTTGTTGTCCATGTCCAGACGTGGAGATGGGAGCCTGTGGCCCTGTGAGAGCTGTAAAGGGATCATCATCGGAATTCCCTTCCTGTTTCCTCCTCTAGTCCAAATGATTCCTTGTCAGTTCCAATGTTCACTTGAAGATTAGGTTTTTTGCTTCCCTGGGCCTGGAACAGTATGTGGTACAGCTGAGATCTGTGGAATGACAAGCCACCATTTGTTATGTACATATCTTGTATTGTATTTTATTTGCTTACTTATTTTCTTGCTTGCTTGGAGTGAGTGGAGCTACTGACCTCATTACCTTATTCAGAAATAACAGCTGTTCATATCTCAAGGGGTAACTGGCTGGTTAGAGAATGCTTGCTGTTTTCCTAGAAAGGAGGAATAGAAAGGCTATAATGCCTAGCACAAGAGCCTACCTGAAAAACTATACAAAATTTGGAAGCTGTCCTGAGTCATTATTCAGAATTATTATCAAAACTTGCGTGGTTTCAGTTCAGAAATGAAACATATTTAGGAGTAATTGTACTGAAACATTTAATTTTCTATTTTTTAGAATAAAGACATACGTCTTTTGAAAAGAGAAATTGATCAAGGAGAGAAAGATCTAGAGAAAGTGAAGATCTTTCATGAGAAAAGTCTGATGATGAATTCTCATAATGAAGAAGATTATCCAGAGAATAAGTATGTCTTCATTCTGTTATTATCTTAATAATAGGTGGGAACTATCTGTTACATTTCTCCTTTTTCATTGTCTTGCATTTTTAACCTCAGACAATCTCTTTTAAAACTAAAGATTGTTCCTTTCTTACTCTGAGGGGTTTTTTTAACAGCCAAGGTAATGGAAAAGAAAATTCTGGAAAAATGTACAAATACTGTGAAACAAAATTATCTCAAATATACCAATAGTCTCAACATATTACGATTAATTAAAGTGAAGAGTGGAAATTATTTTTTTGTCTCCAACACAGTTTCTCCTTCTGACCTAGAGAATTCATGAAAAATTATAGTCATCTAAGTAGAGCTCTCCTGATACTTCATGACTAAATGGCTACTCATTGGGATATGCTGATTGAAACATAAATTATATACAAATATATTTGTGTATTTATTTATGCAGTGATAGTAAAAACCATAAAAAATTGCATTAAAAGAAATCAGATTTTTAAGACAGGGATCTCTTTAAAACAGTAAGTAAAAGGTATGAAAATAAAGTAAAATAAAAGTGGGCAGTGATGTGTTACGATTTCATGTGTTTGGAAGGGCAGTTAGGATGTTCAGTATGAAACTATTTTTAAGTGGTTATTTGAGAATTTGCATATTTTATTTTTTATTAATACTGGGACATGGGAGCCCCCGGTGGTGTAGTGGTTAAGCATACGGCACAGTAATTGCCGGGGCCTGGGTTCGAATCCCGGTCGGATGCTCCCCGGGCAGGCAGAGCTCGTTAGCCCTGCAAGGGGGCAATCTGCCTACGTCCTGAGGAGGAACTCACTGCCACTGTCCAGAATCGCTTTGGCCCGGCAGATTGAACCTCGGGATTAAAGGGTGGGCTCAGATCTGCGCGCCCTGTGTCTCACCTAAAAAATCCAGTGCGCAGGCTGGAAGGTCTGAAAGGAAAAAGAGACCTTCCCTGGATCTTCGTACGCAAAGGCTGGCCAGCAAGCAATACTGGGACATTTATATATATGTGTGTGTGTATATATATGTACATATATATATATATGTGGCAGATATTTTCATTGCTGATGGTAGGCTTACTTAGCCCTTGGATTCAAAGTAGCTATTCCAGAATATTCTGTCCTTATTAAAAATATGAGGGTGTTACCTTAAAAGTAATGAACATATTTTAAGAAATTACTTTTAAATAATTTTAAAAACTAAGAATGTTTTAACCTCCTTTGAACTCTCCTTTGAACTCTCCTTTGAAATGCATACTAGTATAAAGGAGAAAATATTTTGCACTGTTCAAAGCATTTGAAATGAGTGTTTAAATTTCCAGAAAACTTCAGCTTAGTTTTTTTTAAACGGGTGTTATATATTTGCAGTAATTTATTTTTATCACTTACAAGCAGTAATCACAGGCAGACACACACTGTGTCTCTGTATCTAAACATATTGAAGAGCTGAGTACTTCTCTTAGCAGTAGGCCATGCTGTGCTTCAGAAGAACCATCAGTGCCATCACACGAGCAAACCTGGCAAAGCACTCCTAGTCCAGCCCGAAGAAAGAAAGCATTATATGCAGGTAAGACTCAAATGAGCTGTAGTTGTTAGCAGAATTCATTCACTAACTTGAAAAGATTCTGTTGCATATAGCAAAAATCATCCCTTGTTTTGGGAACAAATAAAGTTTGTGTTGACTTAAGTAATCATAATTTTGAAAATCTTAACTTCTGTTCATCTCTGTTTTTCAGCCATCCTACTCATTTGGCCCAAACAGACAAATGTCTGCTCATTTGTGCTCTGTCACAGGCCCTGCCATGAAAAACCAGCTCTTTTAGCAGAATGTTTTGAAAGCGCTTTAAACAGTTTTTTAACAATAGATATTAAACCCTAATCTATTTTTATTCTAAATAAGTATGTAATTGGCAAGAATGAAGAGGTGATTGATATTTCGCCAATTACAGCATTACTTACACTGTTTCCCCTTACTAGACTCATAATACTACATTTCTCCTGGAAGTGTCCTTTGTATGCGTTCTGAAGCCAAATTTACCCAGCTGAAGTAAAATAAACCCTCATCCTTGGGGAAAGTACAAAGCACAGCTTAGTATTGAAGTAGTTTTGTGTTTGAGGTGTTGTGTAGGCAGTCCCTTAAAAACTGAATACTAAAGAGGAACTCAAAAATCCCAGGCACGTATTTGAGCAGTAAGTTAGCTCTTCCTTTCTTTCCCTTTCCACAACTACAGATCAAACAAAGACAAGTCTGCTGCGAATCCTGAGCCATGGTGCAAAATCTACGGAAGAAAACCCAGAGAAAGGAGTGTCTCCAGAGGAAAAGAGTTCTTCTGTCAAGAAGGATGTGAAATGTAGAGCCGTTTTCAAAGGCAAGTTGACAGAACAAGAAGTTCCAAGGTGATGAGGTTTCGCCTGTTACATTTGTATCTAATGTGCCTCTTTTGAGGCAAAACTGTGCAGACCTGCAGTATGAAGGACTGAAACTTAGCAGAGATGAAGAGTTGGACATGAAATTGGGTATTGTGACAGTACCCTTCCAGCTGTGGCCAGACTCCTGCCAGTTCCCAAACTAGCAGTTCATAAAATGGGGCTTAGAAATACATCCAGATAGTATTAATTTCTTTCAGTGATTAGTCCAACTCTGAACTTTATGATAAATCCTCTAAGTCATACTAAAACCTTACCTATGTCACTTGAAGATGTTTGACTTTTTTACATTTCAGCATCTTTTGTTTAGTTTTCTCCATATCTTTTATAAAAATTTTCATAGTGGTGTACCTTAAATTAGCTACTCCTGGCCATCTCATTAGTGGTAGTACTTGGTATCACATCTTGACTTGGGAAATAAGCTGGTTAATCATTGGTTTTGGTCAAAAATAAAGATACTGAAACAAATTGCAGTTTACAAAATAAATTGCCCATCTATTTTATAGATTTCCTTGCTTGTTAAGGCAACACTATTACTATTGATCAAGCACCAAGAAACTGAGGAAAACTAATTTTCATTGATTAATTTAGAAGCGGATGTTTCTAAAATGTTGAATTGTCTTTGTGTGTGATGCTGCTTTTAGGTTCAAATAAAAAAAATGATGCTATTATATTGCAACTTACTTATGCATGCTTTTGTGTGCACAAAACCTCAGATAACAAAATACAAATGTTTTCTCTTAGATCTGAAAAGGCAGAAGGTGAAAAGGGCATCTAAAAGGTATGTGTGTGCATATATAAATGCATAACAAAACTTACAGTTTGTGTTTTTTCTTCAGTCATTTCAAACCTTGCAAATGTATTTCTGCCTTGTGCTACATCTCACAGTCTCTCTTTTCTAGCTCTCTAGATATCTCTTCAGCTCTTTGGTTAAAGACCCATGGCTTGGCTGCTAGGCGACTCACCATCATGGATGCCTTAGCTCCTACAACTGTCCCTCGCAGTACAAAATACATCCCAGTTCTGGACAAGCATGTAGTTTCTAAAGTATTTGAAAAGGTAAAACTCTTACGCTGTTTGAAAGCTAGAATAAAACTTGATAATGTTTTCAAAAGGATTTTTAAAATTAATTTCTATGAATGTCATATTAGCATTCTCTGGTATTGTAGATTGTCGATGTAAACTAAATGTATAATACATATCTGAATGTTCATTCATGCATCAGTAAGAAGATAAAACTGATAGTTAATAGTAGTACTTCTTGCATACTTTACCTTTAAGTTCTTTTGCAGTAGAAAGCTGATGGCAGTGTGCAGCCATCGGGTGTTTGGCAATTTCTTGAGTACTGCAGCCTCCACAGATACTTACTACTTCACTGGAGTGTGTGTTCTATTCTATAAAGTCATCTGGAAAATGGTGCTGGTGCAGAGCTTGTGCATTTGTGCATTCTCAACTTTTACATGTGACTGCTAAGACTTTTCGAAAAGTTTTGTAATTCAGTTATTAAAATTAAATTTTGATAGGTGTAGACAGTTGTAAGATTGTGCAAAATTTATGGTGAATTGCGTATCATAAAGTTCTAAATGCTGTTCCACTTGAAGCAAATCCATTTCATGGCAAGTTGCTGTAATTTTTCTTGATGCATCTTACAAAAGTCCTATGAATATGCTGCAGCTCATTTCAAATAATAAAAACTGTTTCTTTAAACAATACTCAAAAGAAAAAGCTAAACAACTTTTTAAATAATAAAGAAGGAACAAGGGATTTGTAATAGAATGTGGTATAGAACTAAGTAAAAGATTTACAACAAATGTACACAATTTTACATTTTAAAGTTTTCATGCTTGTTTTTTAAGTTTAGGAATGGATATTTTTGCTAAAGCATACAGATTGTTGAAGAAAAAACAGTTCCTTTCTTTTGGTAAAACCAAGTCAAAACCAAGATCTGTAAGGATTTTTTTTAAGTGTGATTTTTTAATAATAGAGTTATGTCTTTTTACATGAGAACATTTAAAAAGGATCATTTTCACATTTTAGATGTAAAATAGCCATTTTTCAAAAAAATTCAGAAATCCAATGATTACAAAAACTGTGCAAAACAATCAACTGTAAATGTAAAACAAAAGACATTGTGAATTTCATAAATCTCTTACATCTCATTTGTGAGCAGTCACTCCTTTTTCCATCTTCTTTTGAAGATACCTAAGAGGACCTCTTTGTTCCATGTTTCTCAGTGAACAGCCCTTTGAGTCCTTTACAGACAACCCTTGAAAAAACAAAGCGGTCTGTAAAACAGACTGTCTTTGAAAATAGTGTAAACTATGATTCAGCTAATACTGTGTACAAGTAGATTTTAATGGCAATTCATAGGAACTCCTGGTAGTCTAGCTCAGGACTGAATTAAGTTCAGTGTTATTTGAATGAACAGGTGCTGTACAGAATCCAGACAGTGATCCATGGGCTTTCCTTAGATTCGGGGATATAAAGGCAAAATAATAATTTCTGTAATTTCTTCATACCTACTAATCTCCATTAGTTGTAATCAGACATCCAGTTTCTCAGGCAGTGGAAATTATTCTTCTATGTGTAGAAGAATGGATTTTTATGGATCTGAAGCTGAGTGTAGAAAAGAACAAGAAGGTTGAGGATTGCACACAGGGTGAAAGCAGTAGAATTGCTGAGCTACAAAAGCCACTTTGCCTCAAACTTCAGCCAGCATATCAAGAAAATAGGGTGAGACTAGACATTGAGCTTGAATAGGAGACTTTAAGGATCTTGATTATTCCAGTACTTCAGAAGATTTCTTTGAAGATAATAAATGTACAGATAATTTTGCATTCTTCCTTCTGAGGTGTTAGTTTTCTTGGTGTGGAATTCAGACATCCTTGTTTGCTTTTCAGGGGATAGTATAATTTATATTTTTGGCCTTTGCCAGCAGTGATGATGGAATAGCTATGAACAGTTTTCTTACCTTGGAGATGCAGCAAGAAAAAAGGTTTCCATGACAACTGTTGATTAACAAAAGGCTGACCGATTGTTTTCAGTTCTGTGTGGTCTGTCAGTTCCACCCAAGTTATTTCAAAGAGGTTAATTTATTAAACTACCCTTCTGGGTTCATATTTAGAAAAAAATAATGGCTTGGGAGCTTGTCTAAATTATGCTATGGTGATTCTGGGGGAAACCTTCCTTGTAGAATCATGTAAGTATATGTTGCAGGTTGTGGCACTATAAGTACAGGTTTGCAAGTCATAGAGTTTTGACTCAATGCTTTGCTCAAAAGAATCAGATTCAGCCAACAAAAACATCTTTCTTTGGTCTAAAATTAAAAAAAAAAAATTATAGGGTTATTGTACTTTAGTTTTGTCTTTAAGATTTTGATATGTGGGGTTTGAAATAAAAGCCATTTGAAAAAAGTGAATTCTTTTAGCGTGAAAGTTTAAGTATTTAATTGTGAAAACAACAAAATATTTTGTCAATAAAAAAGTTTCTCTATGATTTCTATCAGCTGAATGTGTTAAATTTCACTTGACTTCCTTAGCAGCTTTCATTGTTCTCAAAGTATGCATAGTATTTCAAGTGTAGTGTTTGCTAAGAACACATTCCCTTCTGGTTTTTCTCTTCAAAAGTATAATAATGTGTTTATGCTTATCTGCCTCTTCTGTTCTATTCAAAGCATTTTTATAAACTATGTCAAATATTCATGTTGCAAATTGTACTGTTTGTACTTGAAATTACTTGGAATTAGTAAGGCAATGTAGAAGTGTGCTCCTACATGGTGAGGCCCTGATGAACTTCTGTTAACTTGGTTTGAGTAACATCGTAGGCAGCAATCATGGCATTACAGAACTTGAAGGGAGGTCATCACTTCCCTGCCTTTCAGCTTTCAAATTCACCTGGAAATGACAAGTAGCCAGATGTCACTGCTCAGAATTATGGGCAGAGATTTACCTCATCTGTCTCCTGCAAGGTACTCCACTGACATGTTCCCATTGTCTTCAGCTTCTAAGTGATTTTAAGATTAATTTAAATTAGGAACTTTGATGTGATCTGGTACTGATGTGACACAGATTTATTAATCAGAGAGATGATGTCCTTGGAAAGAGAGGATGATATAAAGTCACACCACTGCTCCTAAAAAAAAATGATTTATACTGCTGTAATTTGGAATCCAGCTATGCTGACATGATTCAAATAAAGCATTACTGAAAAATGTTCTCAATTAAATAATTCTCTTTATTGCTCTTTTTCTGATTGTCTTATTCCCCCAATAGGGCTTTTAGTTTAATGTAAATTGAACCTCATCCTTGTTTTTCTCATCTGTATCCTGATCTCAGACAGGCACTTGGGGAAGATTCCCACTCAGGCATATGCGTTGAAGACAGTTTCGGGGAGAGTAACATTCTCTTTTCCAGTTCTTCCTTGGATTTTTTGCTGTTTATATTCAGCATCAAGGCACAGATATGTAAAATAGCTTCTCTTTTACAAACTACTGAGTAATTTGAGAGGCTGAAAGATGGCGAGTTTGGAAGAGTTTAGAAAGCATCTTTTAATCTCTTTTGTCATCTGTTTCTACCCTTTTCCCTGCCTTTTGAAGATCTACTTGCAGTTGTATTCATTTTATTTTATGATGAAGTTGATTTATGTAGGTGTTGTATTGGGAGATTTGAAAAAATATTGAAATTCTTAATTCTGAAAAACCTGATTAGGTTCCTAATTAATCAAGACAAGTTTTGGTGACTAATGTCTACCTTGTTCACTCTTTGGTGATCAGTGTGATGGTGAGAAATGTCTCTCTACATCTTTATTACTCTAATTCCTTAGAAAATAAAGTCCTCCAGAATAAGAGCATTAAATACATTTAAACATCTACTCTCACACCTGTATGCTAGAATTAGATGCTAGAAAGTATAAGAGTGTTTTAAGGCAATAAAACCTGGAATATGGTCATGCACTAGCCATACTTGTTTCCTTCTGACTTAGATTATTAGAGTGAGTTGTTTGACAGTACTGATTTAGTAGTTAGGAATCTTAATTTGTAACTTCTGCATAACGGGATTGTATAATTTTAGAAGGACTGGATGGAAACTGTGTCTTAATTCTGACATTGGTGGTGCTCAGATTTTTCTTTCTGCAGTCTTCCTGCGTTCCTTCTGGCTGTTCTGAGGCTCGGCATGCAGTCATTCTGATGGAGAAAAATCTGTATGATAAATGATATCTGTGTCTTTTATTGTATAATAGATGTTACCGTTGGCCCGTGTTAGCAATGACAAGAAGGGGATCTCACTAATTAATCCTCTGGCAGTGAATCTTGATGCCTATAAAAAGAAGCTGGAACAAGCAATTAGATCCTATGAAAGGCAAGTCTACTCACCAGAAATTTATGTTTGCAGTTGTGTTTCAGTTTTTTTCTTAGATGCTGATTTCCTCACACATGCTTTCAATACTGATAATTCTGTGTGTTGACACACTTTAATCCACCATCAGCATGTTGGAGAAATGTTTATTTTCATAAAAAAACCCCAGACTGTAAAAATAGATAATAGGCCAGGAGATAATAAATAACAACATGTTGCTCATTTTGTTTTTGTTCAGTGACAAAACCAAAATTCTGTTATTTTTTGGGAGCAAACCCAAAACCAGTCATCCCTCAGGAGGAGTCAACTGTAAACATACAATGCCAGCCACACTTTTACCTTAAATTAAGCTCCTATATCCATAGACTGACACTTAAATTAGGGACCTGCTTTTTGCTGCCAGCTCTCTACCACCCAGCTATGGATACAAGAATATAACTGAGGCACCAGTAAGGTAATGACAATTCAATTTAGGGGGGAGTTTTTTTGAGAGGTGTACATGTTGTGCTTGTTAATTAAATGTTGGTAAAAGCACAACAGAAGTAAACAGGGAAAAGGCATTAGGTCTCTAAGCTGCTTCTTTCCATGGTCCAACTTTGTGCATTTTTTTTGAAATAATGCAATTATTTGATTATACTGCAATTCAGTAATGAGAGCTTTGACTAGAATTGTTTTAATAAATATTTTTAGACTGCATTCTAATAACATTTACAAATGTAATTATTTTATATGACGAAAACCCCCTTGATGACAAGTGTTTAGTCCTTGTTTTTTAATTAATTCCACTGAGGCTCTTTAAGGTTTGAGGTTATTTTCCTTGGTAGCTATAATGATCATACCAGTTCTTTCTAAAGCGTGTAATAGCTTTCTTTTTCATTCCTATTGTCCTATATACATATTTTGTGGTAAAATCAAGAATTTTGATTTGAAAACGTTGCTTGCTATGTCTAATATTAATGGAGTTCAGTGAATAAAAATCTGTTGTTTGTTTGTTCTGAGACAATACTGTTGTTACCAGGCTGGTGAAGAATTCATGGAAATTGATTTGTCACTCATTTTAATAGAAAGTTCTATTAAAAAGTGGTGTATTTGTGATGGTGAATTATGAAAAAAAACCCCTAAGTTTTTCATTGCTGTGCCGTACTACTGAATATTTTATATTTATTGACTTTGATATTAAGAGAAAGAAAATAGTTTTCTAGTTGAACTCTGGTGATCTCCTACTGACAGCATTTCCACAGTCTTCCATAAACATTGGCCATAAGGATTACTGTTGGCTTCTGTTTACCAATAGAGATCAATGAATCTGTGTATTTAAAATAGTAGGATTGAGTTCCTACTTCCATGAAGAAGAGGTACAGAAGACAGATCTGCCTGAAGATACTTATAATTGACAGTGTAAAAAAGAGATCTCTTCGCTTTCCCTCTACATGTGAAACAGCAATCCAGTCAAATTTATTTTGCTCTAGATGTCACAGCCCTTTTTTAATAACTGAATTTCCAAAAGCTGCAGTTCAGCTTTGTAAATAGTGGTTGGTCACAATTTTTTTCTGACATATGTAGATGAAACAGAAGTAAACACGCCAATATTTTTCCCATATGTAGATTGACTTTAGCATGAGATTTAGAGGGAGAAAAGTGGTGAGGGCAGAACTTTTGTGCTCTGACAAAGAGAATATACAGTATTAAAGGAGAGAAATGCTGGAAGCTTCATAATGTATATGATCTTGTATAGCCAGAAGCTTTTATAAACAAGTTATTTATGAGTGTGCAAATTAAGAAGGATGAAATAGGCAGTGAAGCATACTGAGACTGTAGATTGAGAATGATCTAAGTAGTTTGTATTCTAAAAATGCTGGGACTTAGTTTCTAGTAGATAAAATGAATCATCACAAATTTAATATTCAGAATCTATTGTTAATGTGTGGTTTGTTGTTGTTTTTTTTTGTACATGCACCAGTAAATCTGGCAAGATTACTTGTAGTCAATCAGGTTACAGTCAGATTTTTTCCTAGGAATGAATTGGTTCTTGCATATCCAAAGGAATTTTGGAAATTTGTTCTAGAATGATAATAATTAGGATCATTGTTAAAGGTTTATTTCTATAACTGAAATGAAATAATAGAGTTATGGCTTAATTGTTTGAGATGACAATAGGGAAAACCATAAGCTAGATGATTTTATTAGAGTTTAAAACTTATTTTATAAAAAGCAAAAGCAGAAAGTTTAGTGGTGCTTTTAAAAGATCTCAGAACTGCTTTGCTTTGGGATAATCACTTCTGGTTTCCCGTCAGTAGCTTTTCTTCATAGCCAGAGTTTAATGAATTAGAAGCCTGAATGGCACAACTGAGGGGTAATCTTAGCAGGAAAAAAGTAGAAATTAGCATTACTACCTTCAGACTGCATTTTCTGAAAATATTTAATTGGAGGAACAGTGCAGTTTAACTGGATTTTAATCAGTTTTGTTATTTGATTTAACTTGCTGGTGCTGAAGACAACCATCCATAGAAAATCCTGGCAGGAAGCAGCAGTGATTGCCATTAAACCTTCTATGACCCTGAAATAGTCCTGCTGTTACTTGATGGAAGATACTGTTTTCCCATCTTCTTTTGCAGTTGATAATTTCATAGCTGAAAGATAAGGACACAGTTTGATGATACAGTGTGCTTGGAATACAAATCAGTGCAGATATCTTAAGAAACTGTTTATTTGCTAGTTTTGAGATGATCAGCTGCACAAGGAGCTGCATTTCCTCAAAAACTGCTTTGCTTTCTTTAATAGGCGCCTGAACCTAGTTATTTGGAGAGCACTATCTCAGGAGGAAAGAGACAAGTAAGCTATCACTTTTGGTTTTCCAATGTACCTCCAAAAGGCTGGTCATAAATATTTGATAGTTTTTTATCAGTATTTCTATAACCAACTGGTTTAATTTTCAAATATTTTATAACTGTACCTTGCTTTCAAATACGTATATATGATGTGGAGTAATATTAAATTCTGGACATCCTTTTTGTGGTGCTGATTATTTTTAAAAGAAAGGACTTGCATTCCATTTTAATGTTGCTTCTCTATCCTTAATCGGTGTCAAGTGCAGGGCCTTGGGAGGGCAGCATGTCATTGCTTTTGACATCAAAGTAAATCTTCTCTCATCCTGTAAAGAGCACTCTAGTGGCTGGTTTGTTAAGGTGTAAGAAGCACCTTAAAAGCATGTGCTGGAACTTTCTATCACTCTGGAAGTTTTTACTGCGTTAACTAGCCTATTTTTATATTCTGATTTAGAAAATTAATGGCTGTATAAACATCAGTGAATTTAGCATCTCTTTGTTTAGCTAAAGTGAAGATCAGTTAATGAAAATGGGCCTGAAATATTTCTTAACAGAAAAATGGGAATGAAAACTAGAATGCTTTTAAGAAGACATAAGCTAATGAGTAAAAACCCAACAATTCTATCATTAATAAGAAGAACTGAAACCCCATTCTGGTGCAGAGAAGAAATTAAGACTCTTAAACAAAACAGCATGTAATTTTAAAATAAAAAAGGAAATAGATGTCTGTTGATAGACAATGAATTGCAGAGTATAGAAATTTGACAGGATGTAATCCAAAATGTTTAATTTTTGATTACATATGGCAAATTATGCATGTAATGAAAAAAACAGTAGTTGCAATTGCACAGTCTATTGCTAGAAGAGCATATTAGTCACTCATATTGGTGCATAGATATTAAGATATTTGATTTATTTCTCAGAAATTATGGCCACTTGAATTGCTCTGTAGCTGTCTTTCTATAAGATATAGCTAAACCAGACATGATTGTTTGACCAAACACAGCAGTACCTGGATGAAATGCAAGAATTTGTAGCATACAGAAGATAAATTGAGTGAATCTGATTCTTTATTCTGCCTTTACAATTGGTGACTGTATCTGTAAAGCACTGATGTAATTAAAATTTTTCCTACTTGTGATTATTAATTTTTTAAAAAATATATTTTTTTTAAGATTTAAAGAGGATGGGCCAGTCCAATATATACAGCATAAAGAAGCTTTGCTGGAGGCTTTAGAGAATTTGGGATGGCCAATTTCCTATGAAGATATAAAATTGCTAGAAGATGAGATATTGACAGCATTAACATATATACAACAAGCCTCTGGTCTTCAGGAAGCTGTCAAAAAGGAAACTGAGAAAAGCTCAGAATCACATATACGCAACAATAAAAAGGTAACACCTGGAATATTTTTTTTCCATGATCATATCTGATAGAGTAGACATTTAGCATGATGCTAAATAAAATGGATTGAGGAAAGAAGCTGTGAGAGCCACAGAAATCGAGCCTCTTAGAAATAAATTGCAGCAAAGGATCTTCATCTCCTCTGCAATGATAGCAGGAAAGAGAAAGAACAGATATATTAAAGGCAATTTGGATATAAGATTTGTGGTTGGGTTAATATCTGATAAACAGGACTAAAAGATCTTGTAATATTGGAGTAAATCACTGTAATCTTCCATGGTACGTTTCTTGTAAAAGAAAAAATGGAGAGAGGAGGTGGGAGAAAACTTCATTTTTGTACACTAAAATTTAACTGTTCCTAAAATGTGGGCATACATGAAGTGGTGGGCAATCTCACAGCATTGATGCTCAGTGGCATCTGGAGCTCATTTTGAATTGAACACCCGCTTTTGCTTAGGCAGAGAGGTTTTTTTTCTCCTCTCTCCATTTCATGAATACATTAGTCTAGCATTAATACATTAGTCTAGCTACTCTGAAACTGTGATTGAAGTTAGTGTTTTTATATGTGTGTGTGTGTGTTTTCTGTAGTTGTTGAGATTTTTTTCCATTAAGACATTTGAAAACATTTTAATGTCTTCAAAAAACAGATGATCTTGATTCATTTTACATTAGTTTGAAAAGACTACATTGCTGTTACAGCTATTTTGATTATTGATTTACCTATGCCGTATAATACAAGAGCAGCAGAAACATGTTTATGTTTCATTTGTTGAGTGTAATTTTACTGTTACCTTGGAACAAGCAGTGTGTGCTCTCAGACATGATGTGATTAACATTGTGCAATCACTTATCCTGAGTCAACCTGCTTTAGGAGTCTAATCAGAGCAGCATCTTCAGCAATTGCTAATCTGCAACTGAAAGGCTTTAAGAGTGAGAGGCAGAAATGCAGATGTAATTAGAATTCTGTTTATGTGGTAGAAAAACAGTGGGAAAAAAATGAAACAAAAATGGAAAACCTTTTAAAAGTGTTGAAGGTTTTGCCAACTGTGATGTCTGCCTATAAAATGGGTATAGAGAAATAAACTGCCAGCTGAAATACATGACAGCAAGGAAATAGCTGATAATGGCACCAAATGAAAATTGTCATTGTGATATGTTAGAAAAATCAGAATTATACTGAAGCTCTACTCAATAAAGCATACTAATTTCCTGATTATTTTTTTCATTTCAGTTTTTTCAATTTCATTTTTTCAATTTTATACAAAACACCATAGTTTTTATGGGTTCTGAATTACCTAAACAACTTCTTAAAAGAATTAGTAATCCTTTTTTGGATGTCCTTGCTATGAGAGCTGAACTAATGGTCTGTACTTCTCTGGGAGTTGTGTTCAGGCTGCTCCATTTGCACATATCTGTGAAAGGTGGATTATGCCAGTGTATTGGAGCACGATGGAGACATCCACCAGGGCAGGGCTATGACGTGACTGAAGACCTCTTGTGCTGAAAGAAGTAAATGTTTTAGGAAGTGAGAAAACACATTTAGTTATTTTCAGACAAAATACAGAACACTAAACATGAATGTAAGGCTAGTTGTAGGGCTAATTATAGATTGTATAATAGTCTGTTTACTCAGTTATTTTTGCTGTCCTGACTAAAGCATGAGTTAACAAAAGCCTTCCTCTTCAGGTTGGCTTTCAACTTTCATCTAAGATATGAAAAATGAAGAATTGATAATTTTTTTTCTAATCAGTACTTGCTTTGACTTAAAATACTTTATCTGTTTTGAACTTGTTAGGTATAAAAGACATCCACCATTTCTTAGTGGTTTTTTCTCACAGAATTATAAAACTGTTTACAAGGCGATGCCACCTAGTGAAAGGAACTGTTCAGGTCCCCTGCCCACCTGTCATTGGACAACCTCAGTCTACTGGGATTGTGGCATTACTATTCTCCAAGTGTGATAGATTCCGGGACAGTTTAGTGCTTTCTGCTAATGGCTGTACCATTTTAATGTACATTTAATGTATTTATTTCCCCACTGTTGTAATCTGGCCTTTGAGTGCAATGGAGAACATTTCCTCGCACAGTAAATATTTCTGTTTCTGCATTGTAGTGGATTTCTGCAAGTAAACTTGTGGCTTCTGCAGAGAAAGAAAGCTGCATTCATTGCAAAGAATTAACTCTCATTAAGAATATACTTTTAAAACACTGTGTTTTGCTAAGAATGAACTGAAGTGTGCAATGCTCATTCTTGTTTGTGACCCTGCTGACTGTTCACAATGTGGTTTAAAAGATCAAAAAATAGTTTGTAAGTATAATGTGTTTTGTAAAGCATGTTTATTTGGGTGGAAAGGGACCTCTAGTGGCTCATTGAGTCTCTTCTTTCTGAAAAATTTATTTCATGTACAATTTATTTCATTATTCCTAATACAGTATTTATTGCTCGGACTTGATTCTTTGCAAGAATGGAAATTCTGGATCTCCCTTTCATTTCCTGATGTCATTTTCTTACACTCCTAATTCTTCCTCACTGTTTAAGGATCACTAATCCCTATCTATTGATAACTTTTTGCATTTGTATGATCCTAAACAGCTTGGCATCTCCTGCCTTTATTCTTGTGTCTCTTATGGGAGACAAAGGAAGAACAAACATCCCAAATAGCACAACAACTAAAAAGTTATTACTACCTAGAGATGTTTGATCAAATTTTGCATTGTCACCAGTGAAGTAACCTGCTGGACAGACAGACAGTAGGTACAAAAAGATAGGTACAAAAAATCAACTTGCATCATAGAAATGGGCTGGGTCCACACAGAATGGGCTCATTTCCACTGGCAGCCAGGGAAGAGTAGTGGTTGCTTGACTCTGCAGGTGTCAGGATTATAAAAACCCAAAGTTTGAGCCAAGATACATGCAGATCTGTTTGTATTCTTTGTGTCTATTCTCACTTATAGTAGGAAAGTGCAAAGCCTATTCTTTTTGAAAGGGAATTAAAAAATGTAGCAGCTACTGGAAGAAGTAAACAAAGTCTCCTTTACCCGTTGTGGTTTAATGCATTGCCTTCAACAGAAGCAGAGCTAAACATTGTAAAAATCCCTGAGAATCAGATGGTGCTCTGTTGTAATAAAAATACTGAATGCCAGAAATGGGCTCTCTGACAGTGTCTGGGTCAATCCTGCTGAACACCTAAAAGCTGTGTGAGAGAAAAGAGATGGATTTGAGTTTAGACAGCATTTCTGAGCTACCTGAATTCTGCAGGACTCAGAATCCTCATTGTGGATGCTTGTGTTGTCTTTAGTATTTGGATTAATGTGGAGTGCTGGAAGTTGCCCAAGTTACTAGTCAAGCATTACAAATTAGTTGATAATAAATATTCAGCAGCAGCTGTCCTTTTGGAGCCTGAGGAATTAAATAAATGCTTTACCCAAATACCTTTTTGTGTCTGTGGAACTGTAGGTCTGCCCTCAAATCAGTCTTTGTTGAGTTGTACTTCAAGCAGTCAGTTAAGCACTGTGAAGAGCCTCTGGTTTAGTCTGAATTTGAAAACCCAAACTGTTGATATAATTAATATTCTCTAGGGGGAAAGAAAAAACTAGAAAAATCCCATATATCTCCAATTTAAAATATCACCTCACCTCTTTTGTGTGTGTGAGTGTTTTCTTATTTTTAGGATTTTTTTCATAGGGTTGTTTGTGATTTTTGAGGGGGAGTTTGAAAAAAAGAGATTGTGATAATTATAGTGAAACTGAGAACAAACTATTTAATCAAAGTTATTAATATCTCTTCCATCTTTATTGACTATAAGGGAAAGTCAAGTATCAAATAAAATACCTTTTTTTAGGAAAAAAATGTCATCAGACAAAGAAGCAAGCCATACACATCCTAGCAAGCAGGGGTTTTATTAAGAGTTCTTGAGTTATGGTAGTTTTTCAGAACAATGTGTAGATCTGTGGAAAAGGTATCAACTTGCATATTTTTATAATTAGAAGAGCTGTGCAAGAGATGGATGCCTGCAAATTGTTCATGAGGTAGGCTAATAAATATTTTAAAAATTAATGGTGAAATCAATTTATTTAATTGTGAAAATAAATGTCAACCTTTAATGGTGAAACTGATTTATTATAAGTGAGTTTTGCACTTGCTTGTAATTTATATTTGGAAACATTATTGTGAGCAGAATGGCAAAAATAATTAGTGTATGAAGAACCCAAACTAGTGGAGCATAATGGACAGTGGCAGCTCTGGAAGATGTGATGTAATATTTTGCTAAGATTGAATGGTTTAAGATTGTTGAAAATGTCAATTAAATGTTGAATTTATAGATTGGAAATAAAATTTTTTTCCTAGACACTTGAAGATTCGTTTTTACATTTTTTGATTTCATATTTGACTTTTTAATGATTCATCCCATACAGTGAGGTACTCCTAATGCAAATCAGATTATTGTGAAAACTCTCCTATCTGGACAAAAGGAATGTGTAGAGCAAATTTTCTTATTCTGAAAAAAGAGTTGAGTTTTCCTTACCTTATCCTTTAGTATGAACTATGCAACTCTGTAAATTTTTTTGTAGGAAAATGGTAGCCAGAGCTGTCATTCATCAAGATAAATTTCTGCCTGAACACATGAAAATATAGGTATTGTGTCTATTATGACCATATAGAATAGGATTTTATAGTGAAAACTCTTACATGAGTACTTCCTGTACATAGAACTATTCTGAAAGTTTAAAGTATTTCAAGTTAGTTTGAATTCTGTACAGATGTCATAGCATTACATTGCCTCAATTTTTAATTAATTCCAAAGAATAGATTAAGGCTGACTGGATCATCTGTTTCAGAAGAAATAATTGTGTCAAATTACAGGGACCTCAAGAAGAAACTGCGAAGATGAAGTCTAAGACAAGAAAAAAATGTCAAATATTTGTGACTCGCAAAAGCCGAAAGGTAATTGCAAGATCAGACGCCACAGGATTTTATTATCCAGGTATATATTTTTGTCCACATTTTCAATATTATTTAGTGTTCCTTAATACTGCTAAAACATAAGTTTTATATGGTCATAATTAGCTACTTCTTTCTTAATGACAGTTAATATTACATGAGCATATTCATGAAAAAGTGTTATATATTTTGTATGTGCACATATATATACAGTTATAAGATATTCATGTTGTAAAGTTGGAGAGCAATGATCTGTTTGTCTGTGAAAAGTATGGAAGGAAATTGTAAGCCAAGCTTTTGCATTTGTTCAAAAGGATCACTAAATGCTGCTGCCTTTTGGTTGAGTTTTAAGCCAGAATAATTAGTAGGTAAAACTGAGTTCTGTTGTTTCTTAAGAAAAATATTCTCTCGGTGTATGTGTTTATTTCTGTGTTACCTTTACTTGTTTGGTTGGGTTTTTATTCAATTACATATTTTTAACTGTGGTTGTAATTTTATTATGTTAACTGTCAGTTTTATTGTGTTAACCTGATCATCTTACTAATTTAGACTTGTGCTTGAAAAAGATTTCATTTTCTATTTATAGCATTATTAAGAATGATTACTAAGGCATGGTTTTTTTAGGTACAAATGTCTCCATTGCCCTACCACAGCTTACTGTAGCTAAATGAAAATTAAGAATGTATAGTATAGAC
The DNA here is from genome assembly GCA_013396875.1 of Vireo altiloquus. NCBI lineage: Eukaryota > Metazoa > Chordata > Aves > Passeriformes > Vireonidae > Vireo > Vireo altiloquus. Next base: position 316,849 of record VZRF01007209.1, read on the forward strand.
ATGTTTGACCTCAGTGATGTGTGACAGACTGTAGGATATTTTTAAAAATAATTACCACAAGGGGTGAAAGAAAAATAATTTTAATATTTTATTCTGTTGTTTTTCAGGAACTGTGATAAAGAATATCAGTTCTACGTGTGCACTTGTTGACTTCAGCAATGGAAAGAGATGTGATGTCCCTGTCAAGTTCACTATACCTGTGGGAGGTGCTATGCCATGCCCACATCTGCAGGTGAAAAACTGTATTTTTTCATGACTGCAAATACGCATTTTGTATTTAGTTTATTTGCTCAGACCTAGAATAAATTATAGATTTTTAAAAAGTCATTTAAATACATCTATTTGTCTTGAAGAAGAGATTTTAATTATAGTAATATTATGCTATTTCGTAAAACATGAAGTTTTTAATTTGCTTGAAGCTTCTTTTCATTGTAATGCTATTCCTTTGTTTATTATATATTCTAAATTAATCAATATGTTTTCTTTATAAAACATGAATAGTTCCCCAGCCATAGAAGAAAGGCGAGCTATTTATTAGTAGAATTATTGTTTCCTAGCACGTAGGATTATAAATAAATTTTTTACTTAGTGTGATTTATGGCAGTTTTAACCATTTGGTTTCCACTGCATGTTTTAAATCCAGCAAATAACCATATACTAAGGCAAATTACGGTAATGAAAAAATTATAATCCCTGTTCCACTTCTGGTTTTCTTTAAAATTTATAAGATGACTTATCTGTAATCACAGTTGGTTTTTTTGGTGATTCTTATTTTACACACAAGTTGCATATAGGATACTGCATGGATCCATCTGTTTTGAATAAAAGAAACATGTTTATAATTGCATTTTTACATAAAACTAGAGACATACCGTTTTTTTCAGTTTGAGATGAAGGCAAATCCTGATATGGTAGTTCCTGATAATTCTGTAAGGAGAACATCCAACTCTAGAGACCTGCAGAATTTGATGTAAAATTGTGACTTCTGTGTTAATTTTTAAAATAATTTTGGATAAATCAGTTACATATGGAATGATCTGAAATTCTCAAAGTTGGTTTTAACGCTCATTGAAAGCCCTAAAATTTGCATAGAGCCCAAGGGAATGCAGAGTTTGTAAGTTTCCTCATTCAGTTCAGCTTGCTAGCTGGGCCCAGGTACATTTAGTAGAGCTCAGTCCTTTATTTTTGTTTTGTGTTCTTTCTCTGATTCAGTGGAAAATGCATGATCAGAACACACAAGGACCAAGTTCTTCTTTTCTTTCAAAGGTCCATATTAAATCATGGGAACATGATAGAATGATGATTCATGTGAAAATATCTTAGTAGTTTCCTTTTATGTCTTGTAAGTGTCACAAGTTACGTGGTTCCTGCATTGATGCTTTCCTGATGTGCAGGTTGGAGACTATGTGTTTGCCAGAACTGGGACACAGGCAGGAAATGAATACTATGTACCTGCCATTGTCATAGCAACTCCAGAGAGAGTGGAAACAGGTGACAAACTCTACACAGTACTGATGTTCAACAACAGGGAAGTAAGTGAACATAGAAGGTTATACCACTCTGGCAATTTTACCATTATTCTGTTTTTGAAGAGGTGGATAGAATTTTCCAGGCTAATGAGCTCACTGTCCCAATCTGGGTCTCCAGCTACCCAGAGTAAATCAGATTTCAGAGTGCAATGAAGAGCTCATGTAATAGACCTGAACAAAGAAATTCTGTAGGATAATTTATTCCTAAATCATACTCTGATCTTTTTTCTTTAATGCATTTGGTGGCTTTCACAACTTCCATGCTTCTAAAATAAGAAACATAGGGAGTTTTAACACAGTCAGTATAGTCTGAAATTAATTTCATTATGTTTGTTTGGTTTGTTTTTTTGTTTGTAAGACATTATAATTTTACTATGTTTTCCATAGCGTGTATTAAAGAAAATTCACTTTGTACTTGAAAATTTTATAATAATTATCTTTATTTGAGTCTGATTACAGTTCCATTTAAACAGTTAGCTTTTTATGCATATGTATCTTCATTGCTTTTGAGATTTTGGTTTAAATTAGATGAATGTGTTACTGCAGGAACACTGTGTAAGAAGCGAGCTCATTAAAATCAGCCAAACCAAGTATGCCCATTCATGTCAGTACATAAGAACGGTGCAGACGGTGGATTATGAGATGTGAGTATGTTTGAACCTAAAAATACCAAATTTTAAAAATGTGAATCATAAATGTTGCACTTTGAGTTCAGCTATACTATCAGGTTTCCATACGTAGTACTCTAACTACAGCTATTGTGAGCTGGCTTACTCTTCACATGCAACTAAGTTTATATGAGAATTTAATGCCCTATTTTCATTCTGGAAATACTGGTGGGATGTGATGGTTTGAAGCTTAGTCCCAGGAAGTTAAGAGGATTGCTGAAAGGTGAGATGGAGTTTCTATTTGTTGTAGACCTTATTTTCCTTTTAAGATACTTATTGTTATGTAAAGCTACACATTAAATTGGGATTTTTTTTCCTAAAATACTTGTTCATCTTTGATCTTAAATCTAGAGAATGACAGAGAGAGAGTAAAATGAATATGAGCCCTTACTTGGGTTCTGCAGAATTAATGTGCAGTAGGATATGCAGTGTGCACTGAAAATGCAGTGGTTCCAAGTAATTGTGGATTACATTTTCATCTTGTATTAAGTTCTAGTTTAATGCAGTTGAATAACCATTGAATTGTGACAGCCTTCAGAGCACTAACAACCTCAGAGAGTTAGCAACAAGAAACCTTAGGACAGGCAATGAAATCAGAACAATCATCTAGGGATATTTTTCCAGAATACATTCCTGACCTAAAATAATTTGGGATTTAAAAACATCTCTAAAGCAGAATTGGAGTCTCTGTATTAAACAGCCTTAATGGAATTTTCTTCCACGAATTTGTGCAGTTACTTTTTTGAAACCATGTAAACCTTCATCATCTGTAGCTTCTTCCCAGGGGGAGTCCCATAGTTTCACATTTTGTGTGAGAAAACATAATTTTGTTTTGAATCTTCCATTTGCCTTGACATCCCACAGGATGAAGGATTTCCTCTTCCATGTAGTATGAGCACTGCTGCCAAAGAATTGTATAATCTCTATCATGGGAAGTTTATTTCCAAGACGTTGCATGAACAGGTCAAATCACAGAATCACAGAATTAGCTTGGTTGGAAAAGACCTTTGAGATCATCAAGTCCAACCTATCACCCAACACCACCTAATCAACTAAACCATGGCACTGAGTGCCACGTTCAGTCTTTCCTTAAATGTTTCCAGGGATGGTGACTCCACCACCTCCCTGGGCAGCCCATTCCAATGCCCAGTCACTCTTTCTGTGAAGAATTTCTTCCTAATGTCCAGCCTAAACCTCTCCTGGTGCAGCTTGAGGCTGTTTCCTCTTATCCTGTTGCTGGTTGCCTGGGAGAAGAGCCTGACCCCCACTTGGCTACAACCTCCTTTCAGGTGGCTGTAGAGAGAAATAAATTTCACCATTAAAGGCAATTTTAGATCACAGAATCACAGGCTAGGTCAGATTGGAAGGGACCACAGTGGGTCATCTGGTCCAACCTCCCTGCACAAGCAGTGTCATTGTAGAGGACATTGCATAGAATTGCATCCAAATGGTTGAATATCTCCAGTGAGAAGACAGCACAGCCTCTCTGGGCAACCTGCTCCAGTTTTTGGTCACCTACAGATGTCCTTTATTTTCATTGAAATGTTCTAATTTGATTATCATCATTAAAGACTACATCTAAGAATTATGGGTGAGGGTGCTGGCTGGGGGCTGATCTATGGATTTGCTGAGAATGATGGAATGAAAAGCAGCTAAGATTCAAGTCCTGTCATTCCCACATATTTTCTAGTAGGGATCCCAGCACAGTTTAAAACTCAAACTTTCACCAGTTTTCAGCCACAGCTGCAAACAAATGAATGCCCTCTCTTTACTGAGCAGAATTCCAAATCTTGAAACACATCAATGCCTTTTCCCAGGCCCAAACATTGATATGATGTAGCCTCTTCTCACGAAAAAGCAAACCTGAAGACCATGTTTTCCTTCCTAAGGCATACAACCAGTCAAAAAGGGGCAGGTATTTTACTGGTCTGAGTTCCAGCAAAATCATCAACAGTCTTTCCCTTCCACTGAGTTGGATTGTATTCTAAATGAGGCACCATATTAAGAAAAGATGTGACTAAATGCATAAGCAATAAGAATAGTGTCCATTCTACATGCTTTGTTTCATGAATGACTGCTTTAATAAAATATATTCACTCTCCAAAGAGAATTTATTAACAAGCTGACTTGCCATTTTATGTACCAATGAGGAGAAAATTGAGTTATGCACTGGCAAACAGAGGAATTCTTTGGAGAATTAACTGAAATGAATGCACTAAATGGAGTTTCCATTAGAACCCCTTCCTTTTAAGAGGGCGTGAAAGTGTGCTTTCTGATGAAACTTGTTATTTATTATATTTCTAAAAGAAATCCCTATCTCCCGGGTCATACTTAGAGGGCAGCACGGCAGCATATTGCTCATAGGTGTGCAGAGATCTAATGAGAAAGTACTATTGAGTTGAAAGTGATATTGTTGAAAGGAACAATGCAAAAGCATATTTTAATTGGAAAGAAATCAAAAAGTCAGCATGCAATATGATATTTGAACCTCAAAAAGACACAAACCCTTTGTGCTAAGACCTGGAGTTGTAAGGGGAAAAAAATTTAAAAGGCATATCCCAAGTTCCCATGTTGACAGAAAGTCCACAGTGCATGTAGCTCTATTACAATGGCTTGGCTAACTCCAGCTCTGAGTTCTTTGGGATTGTCTTTTAATGTTTTTTTGGTGTGTATTAGGGATTATGCGTGATTGACTAATCTTTAGAGGCACTAATATATCTTTCATGATTTTAGTATCAGACATTAGCATCTGTTTGGGCTATTTTCCTCCATCACCGTGGAAAGAAATAATGATGGCACAACAAGCAATCTCCAAATGTAGCTGACAGGGTCCATATGCAAAGAAAAACACTGTGATCTGGACCCACACAGCAAAAGAGCATTATTGCCCACATCCTTTCTGGAGTCATAAGAGGCAGATAAGATTAAGAGCCAGAACCCTGTTTTAGGCTGTCCTTCACTTAATCTATAAGTAAAAAGGAAACTGAATTGTAGGACATTTATAGCCCTGTCAAATGGTCAAGACTGTGTTAAGTCCTTTTCTTGTCAGTACTGTGAGACATGGAAAAAGGTGAAATCTATGTCTTGTAAAAGAGGAGTTATGATATGTGTGCTTTTAGCTTTGTGACTTTCCTTTTCTAGCCTGGACAATGAGACCACAAAGCCCTGCCCTCTTCCACCTGTGGAAGATGAAGGAAGAGAAGAACCAAAGAAAAGTATTGTGAAAGAAAAGAGGGCAAAAAAGAAAACAAAGAGGACAACAGTAGACAAAAAGCATCCCAGGGAGAAGATGTCAGACTTCAATGATCTTTTGTTTGTTTCCAGAAGTGAAGTAAAACAGAGAGGAAGAAATTCACTGTCTAGCAATGAGGAAGAATTTAGACATAAAGAAGTAGCTCTGGAATAGTATAAGTATTAGGAATTAAACAGTTCTGATGGGCCTTTAGATATTCCCCACACAAGGGCTAGGTTTCTGGATGTTAGCCAAGTTAGCTTTCCCATGTCCTATGTGATGAAATTCTTTCACCTCCTTTAGAAACTGTTCTTGACACTTTCTCAGCATGTGTTTTCACAGCAAGGGCAAGTAATGAATAAAGCTATTTCCAGCATATGCCACCTTAATTTCCCTAACAGTTGTAGTAGCAGTGAGGATGCAGTGAGACCAAACCTTAGTACCTGCTTGTGAGCAGAGTATATATTCTAGACCCTCTACTGTTTGTACTTTGTTAGATTAAAGTTAGGTCTATATTGCAGGTATTAAATTATTGCAGCTGTAGCACAATGCTTCAGAGGTTAAATTGCTTTTGGTGTATGAGCTAGCTCAGTTAAAGCTGATAGGAGTACCTACACTCCCTGTCACTCTGCAGCAGAGACTGGGCTAGTGTAGGCCTGCCATTACATGCCAGTCAGCTCTTAATTTTCAAGACCCTGCTATCAGTGGAAAGATAACAGGGTTTGTATCCTTACTTGCTAGGTGTACCTCCTTGTACCATTTTAAATAGGTTCTCAACAGCCTTATTATTTATTTACTTCCAGAAGCAATGGGCTATAAATTCAATCATCATGTTGTCAGTCAACTTGATTTGGCTCTTCTGAATGTTCCTTCTGTGTTCTCACTCATCCTTTAAAGATTGCCTGCAAATTCCATTTGCATTGCTTATAGTGGGTGTTGTGGTGCCCATTACATAATGGGCATTTTAGGAGTGGCCTGATCAGAATTATATGAGAGCAGAGGTGCTGGGCTGGTCCAGTGAGAGACCATAGTTTTCAAAGGTGGGGCTGCATCACTGGAAATGTTCAGTTGTCCCAGAGCCTTCCTCTTGGACATTTCAAGATGCAGATGCTGAGGAAATATGAAATAATGTGAACAGCAAGTCCTGTAGCTGATTCCCTGCAGCTTGGAGGAAAGATTACATGAGACCAGTGGTTATCTATGCATTTTAATCCTGCCTAGACTTAGCAAATAATCTCATAGTATTCTAACAAGGCTTCAGTGTTGTATGCAGGTCAAACATGTCTCTTCCTGTGACACCATAAATATTGAATGTGTTTTTCTTTTTTTTTTTTAATTTATTTTCCTTTACATATCCTTCTGTGTTCTATCAGAAAGGGAAAAGTCAGAGAGCTGATAAAGATGTTAAGTAACACTATATGGTCATCCTCACATGGTTTCATTAGATACCTCTTTATCCAGTCTCTGTACGTGAATGTGTATTTTTCCTCTTTGGGTGTAGATAGTTGTTTCATTTTCATACTATGCCAATGTTTCACAGCACTCTGTGTATATAATTTTTTAAGTTATATCAAATATGTTACCTGACCCCTGACATATACATCTATTTGAACTGTGTTAATGCTGGATTTCATTTTAAAGACGAAGAGAATAAAGAAAACAAATTTGCCTGGCATTGCTTTTTCCTTTTGTGCAACTTCCAGTCAAGTATGAACTATTATTTTACACTTACTGCTTGGCAGTTCAATATGTGTTGAGTACCAGATCTGTGAGATTCATCTATGCAGGTTAACACTTTTCCTTAGAAGTTGTCATATTTGATTACATTGATGTGGGTAGGTGTTAAATAACATGGACAAGAAGTTGGAAAGCCCTGCTGTTCTAATGAATTATTCAGTCTCTGTGGACCAGATATTAAAAATATCAGGTACCTAACAACAGACTTTCTCTTCATGGAGTTTTTGTAATGCTGAAATAAGGCTGGATGTTGAAGTCAGGAGCCTAAATGGCACAAGTGAGGTAGAACACCCTGTTTTCCTCTTCAGAGCCCTCTATCACTCTGAAGTCTCAATTACTACCCTCCATTCGCCGGACACACCAATGTTCATCAGAGTGATCCCTTTCCAGGTTTTCCTAGTAGTTGCCTTCATTACTTCATTATTTCTGGATTGTTTATAACAAAGGCAGATTTTTAAAACAGTCAGCCTCTCAGAGAATTGTTATGAATAGCTGTAATAATAACAACTTTTATAGTTAAATGTCTTTTATAGGAACAAGGTTATGCTTATTTCTTTTTAGATTTCTAAAAGCAGTCTTTTAAACTGAGTTTATCTGAAAGATGTGTATTCCTACCACATATTCTTTTCCTTGTAATATCAAATACCTAAAAAATTTGGATATCTTTTAACTTCTGAAAAAGCTCAATATTCCTGATCTGTTTGACTGAAGGCATTTTCTTAATCTTTATATAAATGTTTTCCCTATGTATGTATGTGTCTAATGGATTAAAAGCATTTAATGCCATTAGTATTTCTTTCATTTCCTTTCCAAAGGTTTGTCTTGTCACTTCTTATGTCCAAAAATATATATATACACACATACACAAATATACATACACACACACACATACATATATATATATATATATTTAGCAATCTGACTGGGCTGTGTTTTGTAACTAATTCATGTGTTAACACTTCCGCCTACGTTTCTGTTGACTTCATGTGTACATTCATCTGTTATATTAGGAAGTAAGCTCTCCTAAACTTGAATGAGCATTGCCAGATACTGAGATGGATTTTTGTGCTCGCCAAGATAATAATGGATTCAGCTACATCACTTGTATTTCCATAAAGCCTTATATTTCCACAGAGCTGTGGGCCCTGTATGAATTAAGGATGTCTGTGGTTTGGTTTATGCTCAGCTAAAATATTTCTGATTGTTAAGAGGAATTAACAGCCCATTCCTGCTGGTCCCACTTGCAGAAACAACATAAACAGAAGTGAATAAAGATTAAGTAATTGTGTTAGTTATTTAGCATATATTAGCTTCATTATTGTGTTGAAGTGAATTCTGTCTTATTTCTTTCAGAACTACTATATTTGAAACATTATTATTTTTATGTGTATGCTTGCCACTCTTACTGTGTTTGTTAGCTATTTGTGTTTATAAGAGAGTGAATGAAGGCCTAGCAAATTCTTGCTGACTGTTGGCTAATAATTCTTTGTCTTGGTAACTCAAATAATACAATTTGATGTAGCAGGATTGTTGATACTTAAGTCTGTCCTTGGTTATTGCAATAATTGTTTTTATAGATGCAATAAAATAGTGTATCTCTTTCTGTAGAAAAATTCTTCTGCCTTACTAGTTTTCTCTCTGTTCTGTCGTGCCTAAAATCAGTGTTCATTCCACATGACTTCCTTGTCAATTTTCTAAAATGTGAATCTAGTAAAAACAAAATAAATCAGAAAAAAATTTGGAGTGACGTACAGGTATGATACGCAGTAATACTCTGCATTGCCTGACACATTAGCAAATAATAGCTATCAGAGCCAAGATCTTTTTCATTTATAATGAGATGGGACTTGAAGCAATTATGCTGATAATGACTGTAACTGCCAATATGGGGTAGTTGGGAGACCTTTGAAAATGAACATTTTCTATCCTTTTCTGTGACAAACATATTTCCTCTGAATTGGGTTCAAGAGTGGAGCAGCTGTGGCACCTGGCATTCTCGTGGATTGGCTAGATTTCCCACAGTAGGATTTCCCATTTTTAGCACCCACTCGTTTTCCAGTCTCGTTTTCCATCTAGTCCATTCAGCATTTGGAGAAGGCTATCACAATAAAGCAGTGTTCCCATCTGTTGGTCATGGCTTGTTTAATGAGCAGTTGATGTCAATTCAGCTATGCCTGCATCTGTTCCTTACTGCAGCTGTGTGTGGCTAAGGGCTCCCCAACATCTGCCAGATTTAGCTTTTGTTTGTCTCTCAATGCCATGCTACAGCTTGGCCAGAAACATTCTGTCTTCTCTTGGGGTTGTTTGCCCATGGAAAGAGAAAAGTGTGCTGAACTCTTCGTCTCTTTCCCCATAAAGAATGAAACATGGAGACGGGCAAGGGAAAAAAGCGCAGTTCCATTGGTTTAGGAGGCATGTTTGGGGGTATCTGAGGGCAGAGGTGGAGGACAGTTCAGTCCAGATCCTAGGAGCAAGACCAGAATGGACAGGTTCAGCATCTTAAGAAGAAACATAGAGAGCCTGTGCACTGGCTAAAGAAAATAAATAGCTTGTGAACTGTGTGTGGTGGGGAACACTGATTTAACAGTGCAGCTGTCACTTTACTCACAGAAGCAGTATGGCCACAATACCTTTCAGTATTTTAGTCTGGCAATGCTTTTGTACTGCAGACAGACAGGACACAGTCAAGAAATTTCCTGACCCTTACACACGTGAACTCTAGATATCTGTCTTTCAGGGTGCTGAAGAAGAATTAGAATGTTCCTTTTGTGTATGTAAGTTCTGATGGTGCACAGTTATTGCGCAATTTTCAAAGGCACACTTTTGATTTTTAAACTGCAGCGTCAGAGTTTCAGTGGTAGCTATGGATGAAAATTACTCCTAAAACTAATCATACTTAAGTCTCATACTCTATATGTATTCAATCTGTGCTGTTGCTTTCCCAACCTGTACTTCATATACTTATCCTTCTTTATTCTTCTGCTTCCTTCCACAGTTTTGTTTTCCACTACACAAGTGGTTCTTACATGATCCTTGAAAACCAGAGTTTGAAGCAAAATAGAGTATATGCTTTTGTTAACTTTGTTTCTTCCTATTGTATTCTCTTTCATTTTACCTCCAGCTTCTGGTTTTTTATCATTCATTATAATTGTCATCGTTTTGTGCCCGGAGGGTGCCTAGTAGTTGGTGGTCTCATTGGATGTGACTAAAAAGTGACTTTTCAGTGACACATATAGAAAAGCAAAGAAGATAAGCATGGGTCAGACAAAGGTCCATGTAGCCTGTCCTCTGTCCCCTGCAGTTCCTGGAAGATGATTCCTAAGAAAGAGTAAGATCAAAGGTTGGTTTGTGAATACAACAGCTACAAGCTACAGACTTAAAAAATGAGAATACTTAAAAATACCTGAAAAACAGACTGGTTTGAACTTGTGAGGATGAAAGCAAAAGATCTTTATGCAGAACTACTGCTCTGTTAACATAGTCATTGAGTTATTTGTTTCATGATAAATTTCAGGGGGTGTTTGAACTGTGACATCCGAGCTCATGGTGGGTGACTATTGGTTCTCTCCCAGCACCTTCCCTCTCCATTCCATCATCCTGGTGATCATCAAGGTATCAAACTGCAGTTGTCAAGAGCTTCACCTTCCATCTCACTGAAGTCTCCCTAAAGCTTGCACAGCCCAACTGTGGGAAATTCTCCAGAGCCTGGTAAAAGCCACATCCCCAGGGTTATTGGAGTCAGCATGGAGCAGTGAGGATTGGCAAGACAGCCTCAGAGGGTCCTGGGTGGGCAAAGGAAGCCGCAGGAAGGGTGCATGATGAAAGAGCTTGGGAGGAATGGATGAAGCTGCAGACAGGAAAGATTTTTAGCATCTGTCACTATGAAATTTTAGTTCTTGAATCAAAAATAAACTTATCACTGAATACTAAATTATTTATGATTTTGCAGACTTACTTTGGAGGTATGACAGAGAAACAGCAGCACAAGGTTAGCTGTGCTGTTGAAGAGTATCAATATCAGAAGAGAAGTGAATGGACATTAAAGAAATCCTCAAGCTTGACTCTGCAATTTCCAGGCAGATGAATGTATTTATCTTTACATCTGGAGTAAAATGGCGTTGGAAAGATACATTTAACCAAACAGAAACAAGTGGAAAATTAAAGTGTACACAGCATACATTGTAACTCAGTGATACATTTATACTGGGTGAATTCCAGCTTTTATGGTAGCCAATTTGATCACAGACCTTTTTTGTGTTCCAGATGCATGACACGTTTGTAACTGGGTCTGACTACTGGGATACTGCTCTGCTTTGATGTAGCAATAATATCTCAGCTCTTGTCTTTTCTGAAGGGAGTTGTGGGCAGGGCAAGGACAGCGGCCACCCCGGGCACAAACAAGCGAAAACAAATCAAAAACCCCAAAAACTGAATGGGATAATAAACCATCCCCAAGACATTCTCCCAACAAGACGAATTTTCCATTTGGATTTACCAGATAGCTGAGCTTGACCAGGAAGGCCGAATTTCAGATTCTGTCAAGGGAGCATAACGAGATCATAAAAAATCCAGGTTGCTGCTTCATCAGACTGCCTCACACAAAGTTGGCAGTGGTGGGGTTTGCACTGCTGAGACTATGCTCAAACTACTTCTTTCTGATTCTTTTCCAACTACTAAGATGGCACTTTTCCTATTTGCTAAGGAAACGTAGACTACAAAGCAAACCCAACTAAACAAAAGCCCCCAAAAAAACAAACAAACGAAAAAGAGTATTCACCTCCATAAGTATTTGTCATTCTGGATCAAGCCTTGGACCCAAGGCTGGGACTCAGCCCCTGGCATTCAGCACTGCATGAAAGGCACAGGGAGAGAACACCTGTTACCTGTCCTGTTAGGACCAGCTGTTAGAATGGCAGGAAGCGGAAAAATGTGTGAGCCTGAATTCCTTTGTAAAATCATCTCAGTTGTGAAAAGGGGAAATCAGATCAATGTCCTATCTTCTGAGAAAAAAGGAAGCTTCATGGAAGTTTGGGTAACAAACCTTGACTCAATCTGCACAGGTATGGAATGGACCATTTCCTCCAGGGCTGTTTTCTTGCTTGCTTATGGCTTGGCTGCGGCATAAATACAGCAACGCTGTGAGAGAGCACGTAGCTTCTCTTAATCACACATCCCCCCGGCTCTGGGTGCTCCACGGCCAACTGTAACCTTCTCCTGTTGATAAAATGAGTGTTGGCATCAAAGGTGAGGTTTTCCTCCCGCTGGGAGGTGCTTCTCCTAGGAGAGGGGAGTGCTTGGCAGAAAAGGATGCAGGTTTATGCTGAGTGCTCTTGAAAACCGAGCAGTTAGTGATCCCAGTCCTCCCCACAGTGGCCCTGGAGCCATGCCAAGAGCATTAAGCAAGTGCTGTGTCTGCCCAAGCCATGGGATGAGGTTTGCTGATGCAGCCTTGCTGCTTCTGCAGAGATAGATACACCTCAACTCTGCTCAGTAGTGCCCAGGTTCCAATTTAACAGCAAATATGCTGAAGGGCAAACTGTGTGAGGGATGATTTCAACACATTGTAAGCTCAGTCTTCTAATTACAGGGCTGTAAGAAAAGGTCAGAAGCAAACAAATACAAATCCATCTGTGGCCTAAAGTGAACACCTGCTCTTTTTGCCTAGTTCTTCCACTCCAAAAGCTATTAAGGCTGGGGTCTCAGCACTGGCAGTGTCACCCCTTCCTGTGAAAGTTTCCCCATATATCAGTCCTTAGCAGGTTTAGAAGAGGTAATTGTCCATCTCCAGTGGCATTCCTTGCTCCAGAGAGTTTCCCTCAAAGGTAACTTAGAGCTGAGTATTACACTGTCCAAGCAGCTGCCTCTTTGCGTGTTTTCCACATGATCTTTAGTTGCTTGTGGCTTTTGAGGAGAGGATGTTGGGAAATTTGCGACGCAGGCTTTGACAAGTAGTCACAGCTACCTACACACACTGATGTTGAGCTCAGATTTGTGACTGTAAGCTGAGCTTTTGCTATGTCAGACAGTGATGAAGAGAATGGATATCCCTGCACATCTTGTCTTCGTTTTATGTTGTATGTATTCAGATTTGTTTTTTTTGCAAACAGCTCTGTCAGTCCCCTGAGTCAACCAGAAGCCACTTGACAGTGGCTATTGCAGCTCTGATGCTGCACTGATCAGCCCAGACAAGAAGCAGCCTTCACTAGTTTAAGATCCATCCCACAATGCTGGAGCTACACAGTTGCTCGTAGGCTCAGAGTTAAAGTAGAGCTTGGGTGCTTGTGCCTGAAAACAAAATCTGGTACAGCAGTAAGTAATAAACATCTGGAGGTGATGACTTTTCAAGCCCAGCATTCTCCTCAGATAGATCACTGACATGACACCTTCCTTGAAGAGCCTTGTCAGGCCCTGCCTGGAGGCACAGCTGGTGCAGTGAGCAGGGCTGCAGGGCTGTGATCCCACTGCCTCTGCTGTGCTCCGGGAGCTGCTGCTCTTCAGGCCTTGGGGCACTGCTCTCCCTGCTGGCTGGGGTGCTGTGGGACTGTGCTGGGAACCTGAGAGAGGGTCCTGGGTGGAGATGGTCTCCTTACCTGCCAGAAATTCACAGGATCACCTTCTCCTCATGCTCTTTCTAATACAACATGCTGTGAATCTACTCACTTTTCACGGCTGAAACGGAAACCCAAATCTTTTACCAAGAAATGTGTGAGGGTAGTAAATTCAGGCAATGCTGTGAATGCAGATGGCAAATATACCAGAATGTTTTTTTTGTTTTCTTTCTACTATACTTCATGTTTTCAAACATCTCTGCCTGTCTGCAGAGCCTGGCTTTGTTCTGAAAGTCTTTTCACACATACGACTTTTGTTTGCCATCCACAGATGCTGCCTGTTTATTCTCTTCTGCTGTTTTCATTGATCTAACATCAAACTCACCTTGAACTGAAAGAGCTTTGCCCTTGCTAGGAGTGCAAATTATTTAAAAAATTTAAATACAAGCATACAAAATACAAGGACTAAACAAGTTTTTATAGGGATTTCTGTTACAGAAAGTCATGGACACTGAATCTGAGTTGTCCATAAAAAAGCAAGATATTATTGGATTGAATAGATAACTCATAGAATGGTAGCAGACTAGACACCACGGTACAATGTGTTATACTTTTCAGTATTTATCTTGGTCCTTTTCTTCCTGAACAGAAGCATATTTTGGAGTTGAGCTTTTTTTTTGTTTACATCTTAACAGGTGACATGGGGTAACTTCCCTGTAGATAAATTATAAGAGGTATAGCACCAGAGAAAAAATCTTCCACAAGAAAATTCCTGCTAGGATTTACCATCAATCTTTATTTTATGCAGCTGTTTTACAGATGAAGGAAACTCAGACCCTTCCTTGACAAACAAGAGGCAGCACTTCAGCCTAACAGCTTGGTATTGAGTGCCTAAATATCTTTTGCACATGAACTTAAAAACATGTTTCCAGACAATTACATTGTGAGTATGCCTGCAGGGCTGGCAGCTGAGTGTTGGCCTGTGTGTTCCCTTAATTAAATATATGGCTAAATGCATCCAACCACGTCAGCTCCGGCTGGGATGAGCAATGCTGTGCTTGCTGATCCCCTCAGTTCTGCCAGCCCTTGTGGTCAGAGAGCAGCTATACTCTGGCACTGAGTGGTTTCAGCTCGAGCACAAAAGCTGCACAGACTTCCTTCATGTCCTCCAGGATAAAAAATAATTTTCTTTGCCTCTTCTTTCTCACTTGCTTACCATGGAATCTTTAGCTTAATTCTGGCTGTAAGAGCAGCAGGAGATTGCAGGTTTTAACTCCAGAGAGAAATGGGTTACACTGGAAAGTCTAAGGAGACCTGCTTTTTAGTTGGCACAAAACAGCAAAGACCCATCATTTTCCATTGTTGGTGGGAATTTTGGGACTTCTTTCTCTCATAAATGTGTGACATTTTGTTCAGGGTGTCTGATCCATCAAGAGGAACTTTCCTAGTGACAAACTGGCCGCTGACTAGCAGCCTGTGGTCCTTTTTTCTCTCTTTTCCAAGCCTACCCACTTTGTATTGCTTTAAGAGATCAATACAATCAAACGACCAGTCTGACCAATTTTGACCATTACCTGTACAACTGGGCTGCAAAAGCCTCGAAGTTCGCAGCATAACTGCCAAAGCACTGAACACAAAATTCCTCATCTCCCAGCAGCGACTGAAACTTTTGTTCCTGTATAAATGTGACCTTGTGCATAAGTGGTTTGCAGGTGCTTTGGCAAACACTTTTTAACTTCAAAGAAGTCAGGGAGAAGCTGAGAAGACAAGGCCACTCCTGCACTGAAACCAGCAGAGATGGATCTCAGAGTATTTATGCAGTGGCTCTGGTAAAGTAGGTAATAATAAAGTTTTATTACACATTGTACCTACATGCACATCTATAGCTGTTTGGATTTTTTTCTTGAATTAAACTACGAGCACTTCTACAAGGGCTTTAGACTTCTTGCAGGCTGTGTAATGCTGAGCTCGGTGGCACTGCCCTTTTGATCTTCCCAGCAGTGGCCCCAGATAACTGTGAGGGCTTCTTGTTACAGGAGCTCTGGACACCAGGGTACATGACTTCAGTTAATCCCCCATAATACTCACCTGGTACTTAGAACTGTACAATACTTTTAAAATTTGTGATGTTCATGGGGATTTATGTACTAAAATGTACATTGAAATATACAAAAATAAAGGTAGCCAAGTTTGCCGTAAGACCCACACTTGACGATTTTCACCTGAGAGTTGAAATCCAAATGCAAGCACTTGATGTGTGTCCAGGACAAAGATTTAGCATCTAAGTGAATGGAGAGGGAGGAAAGTCCCATGATTCAGGATTTTGGATGTGATGCTCATGAATGCTGTAGCCACAAATATGTTTCCTGAGAAAGTATAAATAAATTAAGAAGTTTTAAAAATCTCTCTATATATTCTTTCTCTTCAGACCCACAGAACTGAAGTAAACAGAATGAAGGCCAGCTGCCTAAACATCAGTCTAGTGCTATCTGAGATGTCTAAGGGTCTCCAAGACATCTGGTTCAGGCTGGCATATATGATACAAGACTTATCAAAGACTCATTTTGTCTGGCTGCTAGATGCTGGGGGAGATAATCCACAGAATCTAAAATAGCACTGAGACCTGTCAGTAAAGTCATTCCCTCTGGTGAGTACTGCAGGAGAGGCTTAGGTTTGTCCATTTATATCCATTACCATTTATATCTGCCTAATTATGTGAAGAGCGGAAGAAATTGGTTTGATGTTAGGAAACTGAAAAAAAAAAAAAAAAGGCAAATCTAGTGATAACTCAGGCATGCCATAAAAAAATCTAACTGAAAACATTTTCTGAGCTGCTACGCAGAAAGTCATCAAAAGAATAATTATCCAATCTGCAAACTACATTAAAAAATCATTCAAGTCTACTAATTAGTCACAAATGACATAAAAATAGGGGGAAGTCTCTTCTGCCAGCTAACAAATGACAGGATGAGAGGAAATGGCCTCAAATTGCCCCAGGAGAGGTTCAGATTAGATATTAGGAAAAACATCTTCACTGTAAGGATTGCTAAGCACCAGAATAGGCTGCCCAGGTAGTGGAGGAGTCACCATCCCTGGAGGTATTTAAAAGATGTGCAGATGGGACACTTGGGTACATGGTTTAGTGGTGCCAGGTTAATAGTTGGACTCAATGATCTTAGAAGCCTTTTCCAACCTAAATAATTCTAAAATTCTGTGATTTTTAGAAGGGGTAATTTGTAATTTTTTTTTTCTTTACTTTGCTCTTGAGGTGAGGTGCTGGACAGGTTCCCTATTGCCATTTACACTGAGACACAGCTGTACTTCCCAGCACCTGATTTTTTCTTGTTGTGAATTGTATTAAACAGGACATATTCCACACAGTGAACTCAAGTTTTCCTTTAAGCTAACACCCTCTACTGTTCACTCCTGCATAGTATCCATAAACAAAACATAGCCACAATTAAAGTGACTACTCACTTCAGTGTGGTACAGCAATTTCTAGAGTATTATCCCAATTTCAGTTTTGTTATTCTTTGAAATGAGTGCAGCAGTGACTTACTCACCTGACCTGCCCTGTACATCTTTCAGAAAAAGCAACACGCTGCAGTGTCCCTTTTCAACAGTTTTGATGTAGTATACATCTTTGTGATTTATTTTTGAAAACAACTGTGATTTCTGCAGTGCCAAGAACAGCCTGATCAGAATTTGATGTTGTTGGATGCTGGGGCTTTACTTTAGCAACCAAAAGTTTCTGAAGTTGACTTCTCTCATTTCTTATGCTGTATTTTTGACATAGATATGAAAGCTGAATGGAGTTTCCTTGTGAGCAATGACTGCTCACATTTCAAGGTTTTGATTTTGGAGAAGAAGGTCCTCTTCTATACTTAAGGAGTCCATACGAATGAGTTATCTGACTCAGAGTAGCCATGCAAACCTGACATCTGGCTTGCCTACCTCTGAATTACAGCCACATGCCATTCACCAGCTGTTCCTATACTGATCAGTTCATGCTTTGAGGATAAGGACAACATAAATTAAATAGCCCTAGAATTAAATATTATTTGTCACTCTAAGAAGGGTGCTAAAGCTAAAAGGACCCTTAGTCCTTCTCTAGAAAAGAGAGTGGCATGGCAATGAAAGGGGAAGAAGAAAGTGCAGAGCTCTCCTTCACAGCTCTCTCTTCCTACTCTCTCTGAGTAGCGTGACACAAGTGTCTGAAGATCAGTTTTAATCTCCTTATTTCTGCATAAAAACATCTAGCACATCATGCTTTCTAACAATCCCTGTGGGGTCCGCCCAGGCACTGCCCTGGAGGGAATCCTGTGAGATAAGGAGATTGCACAACTCCCTTACAAGACCCCTTTGGAGACAGCAGACTTCAGGTGATGGCGAGAGAAACTAGGCCCACAATCCTCTGGGAGATTTTATGTGGATCCTTTGTAACCCATTGGCTTCTACCCCCTCACGTCCACCCCTGGTGTCCCTATAAAAACCCCTGTATCTGCCCCTAGAACCCTAGGGGAGTTCCATCCCTGGTTCCCTTCACTGGGTACTTGATAATAAAGCTGCCTCCTGTGGAATTCCCAAACAGACCCCTCAGGTCTCTCCCTGGCCCAGCCTGGGGTGTCCACGCAGGGCAAGGGCTGGAATCACTGCCACACAGAACCACTGCAGCCTGGGAGCCAGGCTCCCCTGCAGAGGCACCTCTCTGGCTGAGGGGACGCCGTAAACCCCCTGAGAGTTTGTCTCTCGTGAGGCACGCTCTCTGGGTCAGCCTCGGCTTGCTGGGTCTGAGCCACAGACCCCAAACAGCAGCAAGAAACCCCCACCTCCCTTGGAAAGAAAAGGGCTTAAGGATAACCTTTAGGAATGCTGCTTGCTAAGGTAATGAAATCAGTCCTTCAGGGCTATTCTTTATTGGTAAGGCAATGCATGGGAAGCTTATCTTAATTAATATATTCTGTGAAATCATTCCCTCCCCTCTAACCATTACCAGCATCAACCAGCCACTATTTGTTGTTCTGTGCAGGGGAAGGTGTAAGCATTGTTAAATCTTATCAGCCACTCAGGATTTTAGCTGTGTTAATCTCTTGAGTTCTTCTGTCTTACTGCCAGCCTCTGAAGCTTTTCACAAAAACTCTCTGGGTCTGTCTCTAGCCTTCAGGAAAATCACTCAGAGTTTTCCCTGAATTTCCTCTGTGCTGAAAAGAAGGCACCATTCTGGGAAATCCCTTTTCCCAATGGCAGCTGTGCTGCCATTTCTCATTTGACTTCCAAGCGACATCAGAAGATTAGTTGCAATCTCTTTGCAGGCTGCTAATCCAGAATGCTGCATTAGCATGCCTTGATGTCACTCTGAATATGACATTAAGTTGACAAGAAACAGAACAGTGTTCATAGGTGCTACAGAGATATTGGCAAAGACATATTGACACCTCTGCCTTGGGCCCCATAAAAATAGCTGTAACATCCCCAAGGCAATTCCACAGGTCTGCTTGGGGCAAGAGGCACAACTTGAGGCTGTTGAGGCTGTTTTGTCTTGTCCTGTTGCTGGTTGCCTGAGAGAAGAGGCTGACCCCCACCTGGCTGCACTCTCCTTTCAAGTGGCTGTAGACACCAATAAGGTGCCCCCCTGAGCCTCCTCTTCTCCAGACTAAACACCCCCACCTCCCTCAGCTCCTCCTCCTAAGTCCTCCTCACCCATCAGGCACTGACAGTATCAACTTTGAAACTTAGGTTTTGCTGGTAGTTACTGCTATGGAAGGTCTTTGACCATTGCATAGGACTTTCAAGTATGTTATTAGTTTGCTGAAATTAAATTCCTGTTGGTATGGAACTAGGACAAGCTGGTTTGAAACCAGGATGATTTCACCATCTTGGGAAATATCTGCATTCTGGTAAGCTCTGATGGGCTGTGCCATGGGTTATCACACCTGAGCCATGTGTGTGTGTAAGCTGAAAGGAATAGGGCACAGGTAGCCTTGTGCTCACACTACAAAAGAAGGTATCCCCCCCAGAGAGAGACAGGAGTCATCCACCAGGAACCTGTCTCTCCCAGGAAGATTGCAGTGAGAGCCAGGAACATGCTCAGTTCAGGTACATCAGCAAAGGTGCACATCAGTCACTGACCCCACCTTCAGACAGCTTGTTTGTTTAAGCAAAGCCTGTATACAGAATGCTCCCATTGGCAAAGACTTCCTGTTGTCTGTGGTTGTTTCCATTTCATAAGACAATAGTTCCCACCTGTCCCAGCCAGTGATATTTGTTCTTAAAAAGTGTTTCTTATTTCAGCATTTTGCCTTTTCCTTATCTAACATATATGAGGTGGGGAACCATGCTGGACTGCTCCTGCCTTGCTTTAATCACTGCTCCACAGAAAGCCCTAGAAAGACATTTAACAGTGACAGATAAATGAAGATTCAGAGATTACTCTACTGAAATACTGAACTTTCTGTCACATTTTTAAATGCTTGCTTTTTATGACTACTGTAACATGAATAGTAGTGAGAAATATCTTACACCTTGAGCCTTGTATACAGTAAATGAAAATAAAGGCTGTTGGCTAAAATAACTCCAAGACAAATCATAGAATCATAGAATGGCTTGGGTTGAAAGAGACCTTACAGATCATCTAGTTCCAACTCCTAAAATTAAGTGGATAAGAATTTTTCTTTACTCAGTTCTCCTCTTTACGCAGTTGTTGAGATAAGTCACTGCTATCTGCTGAGACCACTCAAACTCCCAGTAGCCCTCCTATAGCCTTTTTTTAGTTCTTTGATTTCTTTAGTTCTAAGTTTACAACTTGACACAGTTGTTTACAGACAGCAGTTAGAGATCTACCACTCATCATTTGTCTCCTGTATCTCAGGACAGTCCATCACAGAGCCTGTGCAGTCTGTTTTTAATCCAAGTAAAGACATTTCTGAGTTCATGAGAGAGACGTCTTTACTCTGTGATTACCAACACTTGGCTGCAGGCTGTCAGCCTGGTTTCCTGAGACTCATTAGTGAGGCCCAGCAATGGCAGTGACTTCCATCATACAGCACAATGGGAATGGCTTTTAAGCCTTGATTTATATTTCACATAAGTGTCTCTCTTTCCTGTGCTTGCTGCTAATGGACCGCCATTATGTGACTGGAAATGTCAATTTATTCTGTTTGGAGGAGCTGGGCTGTTTCCCTATCAGTGCCTCAGGCCTGACTAGCATTTTGCTGAAATTCCCTTAGAGACAGCAGGATAGTTTTATTTTCACTAAGAGATAGGATTGTCCTGAGAACCTGCATAACAAAATAAGTGCTCTTGTGCATACTTCTTATCCAAAGCTAGCCGCCTGGGAAACATTAATGAGGCTGCATTTGCAATCGTGTTTATTTAAATAGAGCAGCATGAAAATTCACAGGAGAATTCCACAGCTCCCCGATGGTCTGTAGTGCTTCTGCACGGCTCATGGAGCCTGTGTCTTCAGGCAGTTTCACTCACACAAGACGGTGAGTGAACTCACAGCTCGCCTCGCAGTCAGCAGGAGTTTCCACACCTCTCCTAGGCTAGGAGCCAGTGTCCCTGCTGATGATGGTCACCATGTGCTCCCCATCCCTCGGGGCTCTCTTCTGACAGAGAACGGGGTGGGGGCATCAGTGAGACGTGACAAAACTGCTCCAGCTGGGCCTGCACTCGCTGGGGCCACAGGCGGGAGGGCTCCTCACCTC
The DNA here is from genome assembly GCA_013396875.1 of Vireo altiloquus. Taxonomy (NCBI): domain Eukaryota; kingdom Metazoa; phylum Chordata; class Aves; order Passeriformes; family Vireonidae; genus Vireo; species Vireo altiloquus. The sequence goes on from VZRF01007209.1 coordinate 338,269, forward strand.
TCCATGGCCTCGTCTGCTCTTACACCTCCATGTGCTGGGGCAGGAACACCAGACAGTGCTAGAGGGCCACCATTCATTCTTTGGATAGTTCAGTCTGTAATGGCTTGCATTGTGATTTTCCTTGGAAAAATGACTGCCTTTAGGTGGATGCTAAGGTGTATGTAACAAGGGCCCCAACCCTGTTACACGTATGGGATGCTTTTCACTGATTTCAAAGGGACACAGCAGCTACTTTCCACTCAGCATTTATTTTTACTCAAGCCAGGTAAAAGCTCACTAATTTCAGTTAAAAAAAAACAAGAGAGTCCTATCTTTCCCTCTTACTGTACCTCACCCCAGTGGTGCAGATTAAAGTAAAATAAATAGAGCTCATTCACTTACAATTAGGATAACACAGAGATTACAGTGTGGAACACTAAACAGGTATGTGTGACTTTTTGCTTTTATTTATCAGGACATCCCTGGCTCTAGTGGGGCTTGTTTATGAAAGCAGCTTGGCCATGTTCAGTTTTCTATGGTAGTCAGTTCCTCACAGGTTCAGGCTGTTCAAAAACTGTGAAAATACCTGTGATGTGGATTTCACATGCCTCATTTGGATGTTTCTATTCTTTGTTTCTATTTATTCTGTCTTTTGAATCTTTTTGTCTTGCATTTGCACAGGTTAACTTCACAGTTTTGTTCAGTGGAGCTCCAGTTCCACAGATCCTCTCCAAATCATAACTCACACTTTTCAAATGAGAATGGCTTTCTAAGGCAGATCTAATCAGTGTTTCTCTTGGGAAGGAAACTAAATGAGCTTTTCCCAGGTTGGCAATTCAGTCCAATTTCACAGATCTTTGTTCATTTAATTCCTCTGAAGTGGAACAATCACAAGAAATGGGGCAGAGCTACAATGAAAACAGGAAATTATGATTTCTCAATTTGAAGAAAATGAGATTTTATAACACATTCATCCATTTATTTATTTATTTATTTATTTAGCCTTATTCTCTTGTTGTGCAACCTAGCGGTGCTTTATTGCTGAGCCCAGAAGTCTTAAGAGAAGCATCAGAATAATGTCAGTACCCTTCAAAGCAGAGCTGTGTAGCCAAAGCCACAGGTACTGTAAATAAGCTCAACTCCATTGATTACCAGGGACTTATGTCAGCTTAGAGCACCTGAGAACTTGCAGTTCACTGCAGGGAAAGGATGCTTTTTCACTTGTTGGAAAACATCATTACATAGAATTGTAAGATACCCTGAGATGGAAGGGACCCTCAAGGATTACTGAAGTCTAACTCCTGGCCCTGCACAGGACAGTGCCAGGAATCACTCCATGTGCCTGAGGGTATTGTCCAAATGCTTACTGAACTCTTTCAGGCTGGTGGTGCAACCACTGCCCTAGGAAGACTGTTCCAGTGCCCAACCGCCCTGAGTGAAGAATCTTTTCTTAATATCCAACCTAAACCTTCCCTAACACAATTTTGGGCCCTTTCCTTGAGTCCTGTCAGTGGTCACCAGACAGAAGAGATCAGTGCCTGCCCTCTGCTTCCCCTCATGAGGGAGTTGTGCACTGAGATGAGGTCTCTACTCTATTTCCTCTTCTCTAGGCTTAAACATATGCTTAATGACCACAAATGTTATCAATTATCACCTAAGAGCTTCAGAAGGAGACTTCTAGCAATGACACTAAGCACTTGTTTTGACAACAAAAGTTGATTAGGTGTAGAACTCCTACTCTGGCTATTGACTTCTTCCCCGCAGGGCCTGCCTCTCTCTGTGTTTTGCTCTATGCTGCCTCAGCTGACTGAACAACTGGGGCTTATGCTCAGATGACTAACGACAGGAATTGGCCTCAAGATGTGGAAGGACAGCTCTGACACAGTGCCTGCTTCCAGCTCAGGGCCTGACTCGGCTCAGTGAAATCATTTAAACTGAACTCCGGGTCAGTGCTCTGAGCCCAGGCCAGCAGAGAGCAGGGCAGATTTACAGAACAGGTCACACAGTCCAGCTGGTTTATCCTCTTCTCAGATCTACTTTTTGCCTCACGGATCCGACATTCCACATCATGGTCTAGTGCTCCTGGATGCAGGACGACACTGCAGTGTTATCTTCCAGCAAGCAATTAGTGAACAACTGCAGCCTGTGGGAAGGACTCACACTGGAGAAATTTGTGGACAGCTGTCTGCCATGGGAGAGACCCTCCATTGGAGCAGGGGTGGATGGAAGGAGCGGGAGAGTCAACACGTGATAAACTGATCACAGCCCCCAGTCCCTTGTGCCACTCATGTGGGCATCTGATGTCCAGCCTGGGTCAACCCCCAACAGCTGCAGAGGAGTTTCACTTACAAGCTGATAATAAGCTGGAATAGAATAAACTGAGAAAACAAGCTATGAGACAGAAGACTGTGTTTAATAACCAGGTAGCTGAGGACCAAGGTATGAAAGATGAACATAAGGAGATGCTTTTTCTTTCCTTTTCTCCCCCCCCCTCCCTTTTCTAATTTGAGGTGCTGGAACTCCAGATTTTCCTTTTTTTATTAATTAGAATTCCCAATCACAAACTATCATGGATACTCTGCTTAATTGCAGACATCTGGGAAAAAAAATAATCTTTACTTTGCATACAAAACTGAAAAATACTTTGTTGAAATTAGACATGGTAATTCATAGTTGTGTTTTAAAGAGGTGTCTATCTGAAACCAGTAACTTTAGGCCACTGAGATAAATCATAAGTAGTGCCTTGATGAACATAATAATTTTGATGGATGATATCTTACAGCTGTCAGCAGGACGAACCTACTTGTTGATGGTTCTCAGGGGACTGGCCTAATGATTGCACAAATGAAGGAAGAACTAAACTTGGAAAGAAAATTTCATGGAAATTATGAAAGTGTTGGAAAGAAGCAGTATTTGTTCCCTGAATAAGCATGTGTTAATTTCTACCTAACAATTAAGAAAATGGAAAAGGAAAGAGGTATTTATTTTTTTCCCCAGTCATCTTCAATTCCTAGGCAACAGGTTTTGAGGTACTGTGAAGATGTATTACAACTTTAATACAGTCTTTTCTCCAGAATTTCTTGCACGAGTACCACTGAATGCAACGACAGGTGGAAAGTGATGCCATTCTGGATGTGAAAATTCATTTTTGTTGATTCAGGCTGATCGCCTTACTGTTCAGATCTGGGACCTTCTGGAAGCCTCCACAGTTTTTTCCTGGGTTCCATTCACAGGCTTCCTTCATGTAGCAGCCAGAACGTAAGGGCAAGGTACAACTTTGACAACTAGACCTTGCCTAAGTAGGAAGCCAGGACCTGCAAGGGGCGTGTATCTACGTGTAACACCTGGGAGGTGCAACCAGAGCTTGAGCCTTTGGACGGACAACAGCAACCTGGCACTTGGTGGACACCTGGTTGGTTAGCTCCAGTACCAGTGCTTCCAAAATGCTGCCTGGAGTACTCCTGAAGGGTCAGTCCAGCAGGAAAGGACATGATGCTCTTCAAATGCTTTCTGCCTTCTGACTTTCTGCCTAAGCTTTCTATTCTGATCCTCAAAAACCCTCTTACTCCAAAGCCTGGTGTGATAGCTGTAGGAGATAAACATCTTTCTCATGTAAAACAACCTGAGCACTCAGAGTGCATTTCGAATGTCCCATTGTGTTCAATCTAGCTCGATTGACATGCAGCAAAGTGCAGCAGCCTTTCGGTTAGGAATGACATGGCTTCTGCTGACATTTCCCAGCTGAAGAATGATTTTATGAATCATACACACTCTTTGTTTCCAGCTCTTCTGAACCCTGTGAAAGAATCAGAACTGAGCAGGTGCGGAGTTCTGGGGAGGGTGAAAGCCTTGAGGGAGCTTCAGCACAGAAACATTAGGGTCAGCACCCTCAAGGAGGTCAGGGAACGAGGGCCAGAGCGCTGAATAAGAAGCCATAGCCATATATTCATCGGTACCCGAGGAGAAGCGCCTCTCGTGATGGAGAGGGTGTCGGCCCCAGCAGCGGTGCTGGGAGCGGCTGTGGGGGACCATCGGACGCGCAGGGACGGCGGGGCAGGGGCCCGGGAAATCCACTCCCCGACGGCTGCCGAGGGGGACGCGCTTCCAGCTGGCAGCGGCACGTCCCCACCCGCCTTCCCGAGCATCCCCGCTGCCTCAGGCCGCTCCGCCGGCCGCAGATGAAGGCGCCGCGGGCGGTGTGTGCGAGGGCAGGGCGGCGGGGAGCCGGCTCTCCTTGCCGGCCCCGAGCTCTCCTCCCGAGGGCGGCCGGGAACGCCGCCGAGCCTCCCCGCTCTGCGCGGGCTCTCGCGGCCGCACGGGCGGCGGGCGGCGGCTGATGCGCAGCAGGAGGCGGATGGCGGCGGCCCGAGCCCGCCCGGCC